>JAUMJK010000418.1:60000-380000 GCA_033558105.1 Coccyzus lansbergi | reverse complement strand
TGCTGCGCACTGAGATTTGTTGACAGTGATATTGCCATGAAGAGACAATGAATTTTGAAATACAATACATCCGCAGTGGCTAAGACAGAAGTAAAGAATTTCTTTTTAATGACAAAGCTTTGATTTTATTGTTCTCAATACTAATGTGATTGTTCTTTCAGGCTTCATTTCATGCATCTGAGCACAGCTTCTAAGCCCCAGCATTAAACATCTACAGTTACAAAGAGGATTGTGCAAAGGAAGTGCTAATTTCTAACAGTCCAGTTCTTGAACTGATTGAAAACAAGACTTGAAAACAGTTGTCCAAGAAAAGTAAAGTTATCATGTAATAATGCCTGCAGGGTTCAACAACTGTTGCATAGTTTAGAACAAATTTGGCACTTCTTGAGTTAAGTCTCAGTAAAGAATATAGAGCAATCATATCTGCCAATCTGCATGTCTGGGTGAGTGTCGCAGCACGTTCTGGATTTGGTTTATGCTTTTCTTTAAGATCGCAAGCTCCCCAGAAGTAAATTTTGTCCATTTAGTATAGCCCTTGGCAAAATTTAGTTTTGTATCAGGCATATCCACGTACCATTGCCAACATCTTAAGCAATCTTCATACTGGGTTGGTGTCTCTCCCATGGGTACATAAACTTGTCAATGAATGTTGGACTGACTTTCTGAATTTATGACATCATCTTCTATCACCAAACAGAAGTCCATAATGTGAAAAATGTTTAATGCTCTGGAGATTTTTACATAGAATCTGAAGAATCTGTGGTTATGAACAGTCAGGTTTCACATACACTTTCTTTGCATGTTAAAAGTATTATATGTTCATAATTAGGCTCTTGAAAAGCCACATATGTACAAGCAGGATATCCACCACATTTATATTTGTACAATAATTGTTTGAAAATAACTGTTCCTTTCAGAGATTCATTCTTTGGTAACTTTTCATCCCTTTTGTGTGAAAGAAATAGCTCTACATGTTCCAAGGAGAAACTACATTTTTTTTCAAACTTCCCTTCATTCGCACAGCTTGGTAAGTCAGGTTGTTGCATTGATGTTAATTCAACATCAAAGTCAATTAAAGGGTTAAGCTCTAGAATTTTGTCGCATCCATACTGTGAGATGCAATGTTGTTGAAGAAATCACTCATTCTTTCTCTATAGAAGTTACCATTAGCAGACTAGATTTATACTTTTTCAAAAAAGGTAGATACCAGCTAGTTTTTTCAACCTACCAACATGTCATTATTTCATAACAAAGCAGTATATGGGCAGGCAGAGGCATAACAGTAGTGTCCCAGATAGAATCATAGAATCATAGAATCATAGAATCAGCAGGTTGGAAGAGACCCACTGGATCATCGAGTCCAACCATCCCTGTCAATCACTAACCCATGTCCTTCAGCAGGCCCACAACAGGGACCCCCAGTTCACCAAGCAAGGATCCCCAATCCAAAGGGCTTCTGTCCCACCACTGACCCATCACCCACCCCAGAATGATAACTCCTCCCAGCCCGAGGGCACACAGAGGGGTCAGCCCTGCTGAGAGTTGAGATTGGAGCAGCCACCAACCCTCCCAATCATCCCTACCTGCCTACCTGGCTGGGGGGCCACCAGGCCCCCCAGCCTTTCTTCCCCCCCTGCCACGCTCCCGTGGGATGCAGGGTGTGCCATGGGGACTCACCAGTGATGCCAGGGTAGCAGTGATGCCAGGAGATGCATCCCTCACCCACAGCCCGGCCGGGCACAACAGATAATTACCTAGCTGATTAGATTTCAGTTCTGTTACAGTATAATTACATAAAGTATTGTTTAAGTTAATTTTCTCCTTTATCACTGTCATAAATGATTATTTTCATGCGGGGGCATTTATTTCATATATTTTATTACTCGTATGAATTCTCTCATTCACAAGAAGAGGTAGTTTTGCAGAAGAACTTCTGCAGAAACATATAGATGGACTCCTCCAAATTGTAGGGGTGGCTTGGGAAAAAGCAAAAATGCTTGTTCAAAATCAAAAGAACAGAAGCTTGAAATGGGTATCGTGGGCTGGAGGGAAGAATTTACCTCTAGATATCAAATTAAGGAGATATTGGCAGGGAGGGGGCAGGGGGAGAGTGTAGACAGCCTTGACAATGATTAAAGCTGGAGAAATCCTGGGAGGAATGCAAAGACAGAAACAATATAGCTGGTGGGACTCATAAAGCAGCTTTGTGAAATAAATCTGCTTTTGGTCTTTGGCAAAACTGTAGGAAAGGTTTTTACAGTGTTCAAAACGCAGAATCTGGGGACACTGTGCTGTCTGGATGCACCATGTAATGCTGTACTCCAGACAACATCAGACTAATGAAGACATCAAAATGTGCAAATAATTACTTCAATGCCATTTTGCTAGCATTTTCTCTGCTCATTTTGAGATCAGATTGTGCTGTTGTCAAGTTACTTTCATTGAGGAATTTCCTGCTCTCTTAATGTTGTGCGTCATAGTGGGCACTACAGTTTCTAAGACTCCACAGAGCACTGCTCAGGGCTGACTTGGAGACCGGGAACGAGAAAGGGTCTGGGGTGATACATGGACTGTATCCACTGAGACCTGCATATGCAATAGCTACAACATCAATGAGTGACTCATTTCCAAAGTGCTGTTACCCAAGCACTGTGGGTCAATAGACCAAGCAGCTGTGCTTCCCTTCGAGAGCAGGAAGCTGGCAGCTGAACCTGTTTCTTCCTCCATCTCCTGCTCAGGCATATTCTTAATACAAAATCATGCCATTCTTTTTGGGGTATCTCTCACAGAACTGTAGCTCCAACCTCCTTAAAATTCAGTTTGGTTCTGGTGTATGGGAACCATGCAAATACTATTTTGAGGAGTAGAAAGTGAACTATTTTGCAGGCCCGTCTAAAGATTTCTCCTGAAGATAGTTTTCCATGCTGTTAGATCTGCCTTCAGCAGTAATTACTCATATAGACTGTGCTGTAACTATTTTCTCCACATGTTGTATTTGAATGATGACTTATTGTTATTATATACTCATGTATATTCCTCTAGTTCCCAGGGGCACTAGTCAGGACAAAGTTTAGCAAGTGCTGTACTAATGCATACAAAGGCAATTCCTTTCTCTGGATCACAAAAGTGACAGAGACAGGGGAAGAGATAATCATCCAGCATAGGTAATATCATTGCATACAGATGTTATGCACATTTTCATTTTTTCCCTGGACATGATACATACATGAAATCCATGTCAACTATTATATTCAGTCCCTTAAGACATAATTACAATATCCTACAGTGGCACAGTAAAGCTTTAGCTAATAGAGTCACTATATCTGTATTGGGGAAATCAGTTCCTTTCTAATATGGGAGAGAGAATGAATGTCTTTAGCTATTACTAGAGTAAAATTCATTGCTGTTCC
This sequence comes from Coccyzus lansbergi, assembly GCA_033558105.1. Classification (NCBI taxonomy): domain Eukaryota; kingdom Metazoa; phylum Chordata; class Aves; order Cuculiformes; family Coccyzidae; genus Coccyzus; species Coccyzus lansbergi. The sequence goes on along the minus strand of JAUMJK010000418.1, from coordinate 376,590 downwards.
TAGGGGGGAATAAAAGGAAAAAACTTTTGGGCACTTGCTCTTGCCTTCTGTTATGCACATGGTATGTCAGAGCCAATGGTGCTACTCTGCCTACTCTTAGGTTTACTTCAGTTGTGGAAAAATGATCCAGAACCAAAACTTGCAGAGTGTGTTGGATGGTTAGAAATGTATAAAATACATAGAAACCATCAGCATCCAAGCAATTGGTTCATAGTATCTGAGTTGTTAATTTCTTTCCTCCCACAGCAAACATCCGCCTCACAAACCAGGGAGCCCAGGGTGAAACACTAAAGGAGAATTAAGTCTAAGTGTCCTTCTTCCTTAACAATACAGTGCTATTATTAGTTCAAAACAATAGCACCATCAAGCACCAGCTGAAAAATTACCTCCCAGCAAACTCAACCAACAAGTGTTGTCTTATAAACTGTCACATCCGTGTGGTAACACATAAGTGTACACCAGTGCCATCTAGCCACCCCCCAGTGTATGTCACTCTTAGTGCTGGGCAAACCATGTAACCATCATTTATCAAATAATGTGTTTTACACACTTGGAGATAGTTGTAGATCCAATTATTAAAGAATTTGTATATTTATGACAAGTTTATTGTACTCAATAAACTGAGAAAAAATAGTAGTGACATACATCTCCATCAGGGGAAGTTCAGGCTGAACATTAGGAAAAAAATTTTCACAGAAAGGGTTATTGGGCACTGGAACAGGCTGCCCAGGGAGGTGGTTGAGTCACCTTCCCTGGAGGTGTTTAAGGGATGGGTGGACAAGGTGCTGAGGGGCATGGTTTAGTATTTGATAGGAATGGTTGGACTCGATGATCCAATGGGTCTTTTCCAACCTGGTGATTCTGTGATTAGTTTAATGTTATTACATTTGCCATATAAACTGCACAGAGCTAGTTGCTTACGCAATGGCTCTGTAATTGCCAAAGCTGTCCTGATGTGATGTCCAGAAAGAATCTAGCTGTCTGTGGAATAACAGTAAGAGACAAAACCCCATAGATATTAAGGACTTTCCATCTAAATAAGCCACATATTAAGTTCTTACAATAAAAATCTATTCTCTCTAACTAGGTGCACTACTCGTTCTGAGAAAACTGCAGTCCCAGAGTTACAAATATGCAGACCTCCATCCAAGCAAAAGTATTTTTGTGTTTCTCAGTTTGACAGTAAAAAGTCTTCCATAAAAGAAACAGGCTTCCTAGTTTAAAACTTGTATCACATCTAAGATAGCAGCCAGAGTAAAATGAACTGTAGTTAATGAGCCCTGAAGTCTCCAAAAGCAAGATCTAGAATCTGAGCAACCAGAATTTTAGGAAGGTTTGCATTTCCATTGGGGAAGAAGTCCCCTTTTGGCTTCAAGGGCACTGAGACTTCACTCTTTGTAACTAATGAGAGACAAGGCTGGAGGAAAGGAGTAATATTTTAATTAGATCAGCTGTCTGAGGTTCAGTTCTCATTGTCACTAGATGGTGCAGAAGAGTAGCTTTGCTTTGGATCAGTTGAACTAGAACTTCAGAAAATGCCATCCTAAAGTGGAGGGTGTTGTTGCAGGCAGAGCCCCCCATAAAATTTGTCTTTCTCTCAGGACTGATTTTGTTTGCACTTTGAGCACCATGGGCTTCTCTAACACTATTTGAAGCTGAAAGAAGATGAGTACTGCTAGTGAGGATTAGCCTAGTACAATTTAGTTTTAGCTAGCTATGCTATAACCAGAAATATGCAACATGGTATTTATTTAGAAAAGCTGAGTAGTGAAGAATAGGAGCATGAAATGTTACATTCATCATGGGAAAAGTTAAAGAAAACTTGTGTAGATGATTTTTTGGGTTCACCAAATTTCACTCTTGAGCTGCATAGAGGGGAGAAAACCAAGGATGACTTTAAGGGTTTTTTTGTAATTCAGAATGAAAAGTTTATATGACACTCAAGAGGTGTCTTTTTCCTCCTCTTCTCATTTCTTCCTTTCCTCTTCATCCTCACAGGTGAAATAAAAAGTGAAGGACATGATAGAATACAGTGCTGAGGTGAATCTTCTTAAGAGTCTTACTCACGCTGCTCCTTATTTATAATATCAAATGATAAATTTCCTTCAAAATTCTTCTGGCAGTAGTTCAGTCCCTATCAACAGTCCATTATCTGTCTAAAGTCCATGACTGACAATTTCTAGCATTTGTTTCATGTACTTATTAGCATATACCCTTCCACATAACAACAGATTGTTTCTTCTGCTTCTTTATATCTAACAATTTTACCGCTTTAACAATAGAAATGTCTTTCTGTTTTAAAGAAAAGGCCAATTCTAGTATTAAACCAACATTTGATTTGTTCTTGACAGGGAAAACTTATCAAAGCATCCAATCTTGGATTTCAGATTTGAATCCTTACTGGACTATTGCTTGAGAATTAAGTTGTCTTATTGGTTGTACAATTTCGGGATATACAAAAGATTGTAGTATGAGCCTGTCTCAACAAAATAAGAGACTCTGCTTTGCAAGATTAATGGCATATGTTCATCTCAACAATGATTCACAGAAGAACTTTATAAGATCACTTTATTTTTACTTTTCAGATAATGACAAAATTGCAATTTGGAGAACCCTATGAGAGCTGTGCAGCTGTGAATTCTACTAGGCTAAGGTTAAAATTGTGTGCTTCAGTTTTTTCCTCTAGGTTTCCTGCCAGCTCTAAGACAGGATGTGATTTTGAGAGACAGAGAAGTCATATTCTCCTGCAGTCCATGCAGACATTATTTAAAACCCTTGAGACAGAATAGTAAGAAACAGAAGTAACCAAAATAAGTCTAAGTGATAATTATCAAATTGCTAAGTATTCATCTCGTAGAATTTATTATGCACTACATTTTCATTACCTTGCTATATTCTATAATTTGTTCTGTGAGTTAAGCATGTCCAAAGATGGATATAAAAATTCACTGATCATATGACTGGCAGCAAGCATGAAGCGTGACTCTCTGAAAGATCTGACACATCAATTGAACCGGTGAAAATTTTGAATTCTGACTACATCCAGAACAATTTGTGTCTTACTGTTTATTGACTGAAAAACAAGTTAATGCTAGGAGACAATAATTCTGGAGCTCATATTTGGGTCGAATACTCCTGTGAACTGTGTGTGTGTGACTGTACACATCATATTGTTGCATATTTGGGCATGCAAGAGTTCATTCTTTGAGAAAATTATATCTTACTCAGAATAAGCCATGAAGTTGAGTTTAAATGAAGATGTTAGGGTAGTAAGAGGGGTGACTACATTTTTCTGTTTGTTTTCTAGCAGAAAATATTTACATTTTGAGCAATTCTTTTGAGTTCTGTAAAAAAACAGCAAGCAATTTTTAGCTAATAATAAAATGAAAAATTCTCAAATGACAATTCTAAACCAGTGCTACAAAATCCACATTTATGTAAGCAATTAGGTAACTTTAAAGGTTTATCTTCCTGTCTCTCTGTGTGTATATAATTGTATATTCACTGCACACACACACACACACACACATATGTTAAAATATGCACTCCACTTAGGGAGAAAAGAGAGGAGGACATGGGAGGGCAACTGTTCAGTACAGCTGGACATACTGAGCTGAGTAATGGTGTGTATATAGTTTTTAGAGTACCAATGGAGAGTGAATGTGCTTCGGATAGGAAATATAGTCCTAGTAAACTGAAGAGAATCTGAGATATTTCTTAAGGATTTTGAAACCTTGTTTTATAGACTATTTTGCTTTTATTTGAATCCAATTCTGCAATGTGAAGAGAGAAGAGGCTGAAAAAATATGAGGATAATTGTATGTGGGTATTTTTGTCCATGTCATTCCCATGTGTCATCTTGAAATGTGAAGAAGAGCTTTGGGAAGGCAGTATGGAGAGGAAGGGATATGCCAAGCTGTGTACCTGGGCTAAGAAGAAGAAATAACAGTTGTTAGCAAATGATGTCGCTGGTTGAGGATGGATGGCATTGAATGGAGGTAGCGTCCTGGATGTTTTGGTTGTGTTGCCAGAAGACTTGACTTTGAGAAAGATTGTGTGCTTGAAGTGTCCAATTTACACTAGTGCTTATGGGCCTGTTCAGATGTTAAAGTGCTTCAGATTATATTATTGAAGGCCTCGGTCTTCAGAGAGCAGAGAGGCGATGCATATTCTATGGTTCTATACAATTCTATGATATCAGAAGTAAAATTAGTGTAGGCATTCACATAACAAAATCCACTTATCCAGTCATAACCATGCAACTGCTACATTCTGTTACTGTCTGGAAAACAAGATGTATATCCCTTGAGGCTGTTACAAAGGGCAATATTTTAAAATATATTCCATCACTTTTTATGTTAGAATTCTTAATCATGAGCAACCTTGTATTCTAACTGTCACATTTTATCTCAGGAAATTAAAGGAGACATTTTGAAAAAGCAAAAGAAGGAAAAGTTTTTAGCAATTAGTTCCATTTTATCTAAGATCTAAAATGCAGAATCTCTGCTAATAAATATTATACATGATCTGTTTTTAAGGGTTTCATTACCTGTGTTTATTGTTTAAGACACACTCCTTTACATCTAGCTCCAAAGAAATTTCATTTAACGTGGTAGAGTCTGCTAGAAATGATATTAAACAAGTATCACATCCACTACAACATCTTGTCATGGCAGAATTGCTCTGTGTTACACATTTTCCAATTTAAATTTCCAATGTGAATATGTTGTACACTATTTCTGTTGTGAATCTTTTCCACAGCCTAAAATCTTGGATCAACCACAAAAAGCTTTGCTCATATTTAGCCCTTTCTTGGTGCTGTCTCACTGCTCCCAGGTTCATCCAATATTAACATCACCCTTTCCTTCTGCCTGTACAACTCTTCAGAAGTGGGTTTGGACAACCCTAGTTGCTGGCCCAGTTCATCACTGACACCACAACAACCAGTGTGAAATCCCATCAAAGCCACAAGTGTGTGACCTGCATAAGGTGTTGGGGAGTGCTCCTATGGGTTTGGTTGCATTTTAAAGCTTGAGGTCACATACAGGCTCCTTGAAGGGCTGTTTCCTCCCCTGGGTTATACTAATGCTCTGCAAGATTGTTTCCTGCTTTCCCAGCCCTCCCTGCTATGAACCACGATTGATCTGATGAAGGACAATAGCCAATATCTGACACTCCTGAGAGTAACTCTTTTGCTCCTCCCCCCACTCAGCCCTGCATAGTTTAGGCTTTCAATTTTTTTAGGAGGAGCCAGGAAAATAACACTCAATGGCTTCTACCATTGCCTGTAACATTTAGAATATTAATAATAATCAATGTTGTAAGAGATAGTGAAGAGGAAAAATAATACATGTTACAGACAACCATTATTAAGATTATTATTCTTATTTAAGCTTGGCTTTTTGGCTTGGGACATTCAATCCCAACATCAATAGCTTCTCTGGGGCAAAAACTTAATGCTTTTGCTTTCTGAACTAGTCACTATTTATAATACGCGTAACTTTTATTACAATCATTTATTTTTTTCAACATTTTATGAAGTGTACTTATTAAATGAAATGGTAAGTCTGGCACTGGCAAGTCTCTTGTGAACTTTTTTTTTCATGTTTCCTTTCTCTTGGCAGGTCCATGAAAAGGGAGTAAGTATCTATGGACTGTGCATGCTTTTCCACCCTTTTTCAGGATTTGTCACATCTCCTGGAAGGTCTTATAACTTACAAAACATGAATATATATCCCAACAATTTGCCAAGTCTTGTCAAATCCTAACATTTTTGTTGGCAGCTATTTGCATCTCTCATCTGAAAGGGAGTAACTTAGATCATTCAGTCACAATACTGTTCTTTGGATACCTTTTGATGGTCAATGTGTTAGTTTTGATATATGGTTTACCTGTGCTTGGAAGGGGCTGCCTACTATATTTCATGTCTTCACTCAGTGAATCTTTCCCGAAGTGGACATTCTGCTTCATCAGCTGGTTTTCTAGCTTTATATGTCTACACTTGCTGTTCCAGTTCTCTCTGAAGAAAAATGATCTGAGAAAAAGAGGTCTTGAAAATTAAGTAGAGATAATGCTTCTTACATCTTCCAGGTACAATTCCTTTGTTAGGCACAGTTGCAGTAACTGCTACCATACTGTAAATAAGACTATATAATGAGCTGATCATGTATTTATTCTTTTGGAAGTTGCTTTTTCATCCTGTTTATTTTTAACTTGTGTCTCTCCTCTTACTGCAGCAACCACAAATCTTCAACTCTTGGTATGTGGAACAGGAGTAATACAAACCTTTAGGAAGGAGTAAGTTTAAGGACAAGATATTGTTCATTATAGCTTGTTCAAACAGCTGTGAAAGAATATTTGGTGGTTTTGAATGCCTAAAGAATAACATAATTCTCCTCTTTTGCACTGAAAAGAATTTGTGCTGACAAAACCAAGAGGATATGGGATTTCCTCAAGTAGGAACTGTGAAGACAACATTTATTGGTTTTGGTTACTAGCTCCAATAGAAGTGAGAAATTTTAATAATAAGCAGCACAACAGATGCTAGATTGCTATGTCTAGTCCTGCCATATGCTCTTTGTTATGAGTCATTCTGGATGCCATCCATCCCCATACCAGTGCTCGCTGGAAGCATCAATCTGTAGCAGGAAGAGTGAACTGAGGCATATGCACAGGAACAGCTGGGGGGTCTGCCTATCTCTTCAGCTAGCTCAGAAGGGGGGAATGCAAGAGCAGGGCTGCATTTACATTCACACCATCTATACATGACCTAGGCCATGCTGGGTGCTACTTTATTGGTACACAGCAAAGGAGGAATCTACTTCTGACAGTTATTTTTAGTCTTTCCTTGTGACATCTCAGGATAGCAGTGGAGTCTGACCTCCCTCTGAAATGAAGCACTCTTTGCCCTTCAACACAGTGTTGCTTAAATTCATTTCAATTATGAATGTATTCGCCAGCCTCAGTCCATGTCATATTTTCAAGGGAAAATTAGGGTGGTACATAATCATACTTAATCATACAAGGAACCTGTGGTGAAATTTGTACCCTAGATGGACTCTGTCCTTTTTTTCTTCCTGTTAGAAAGCAAACACCCTGCTTCCTCATGCACTAATGCAGCCTTATATATCAGCAGTGGCAGGGAGGAACAGATGCCAGAGGAGCTGCATGAGTAGAAAGGACAGGCTGCTGCTACCTCTGACAAGAATCACCTCAGGAGATCATGAGTAAAAGGCAGCAAAAACTTTTGCTGGAAGGCAACCATGAGTTTTAATTACAGTTTGAAGAAAACCTCACTAGCTGTTAAAAAAACAAGCTATGCACTTTGAAACTGGGAGTTATGTCAGCAATGAATCCCTGCCTGATGATTACTGCAAACTTTAAGCTGCCTCTCCTTCTCTATCTGACTCTCTTCTTTCCTTGAGCCTCCTCTCACCCTAAGATAAAACAAGTCTTGTTTTCAACTGTGGATATATGTGTCTCTTACAACTCAATGAGAATTAGTAATTGAGTTATCCATCTGGTCAGAGTGAGCAAATTGGCAAATCCCGGTGCACCTTTGTCATGCAAGGGCAGAGCTGGCTGGGCACACAGCAGGAGGTGCTCAGCCCCAGTTGTCTCTGGTTCCCTGAGACTCCATCATTCCTGTGCGCAAGAAAAAGGAAATTGTGCAACAGAGGGAAAATGGGAAGCAATTTACTTTAAAGGATTTCATTATTTACTCCAGAAAACTGGCTAATGAATGTTTTGATCTGCTTTTGAAGGAAAATCTCAAGATATTGCCACGGTAGTAATATTTTTGGTTGTTTAAACTAGCTTACCAAGGACCCAACTGCCTTTATTTCCTTGACATGTGTCTAAACTTCAGTGAAAGTGAGTCATATGTAGCTTTTTTTTTTGGTTTTTTGACAGTAAATCTAATTTTTACTGCCTTGCACCCCACTGCGCTGATCTCACATTGCAATTCGATCCCTTGAGGTGCTGAGTGGTTCTCTCAGCACCTACACATCAGCATGGCCTCTGTGCTCAACCTTGCACTGCACTCGACTGGATAAGGCCTCTGGTGTTTAAGTACAAGAGTAATACCATCACATCACCAGACTGTTTACATATTTACCTATGGTCAAAAGTTCTCAGCATGTTTCAGAATGATGCAGAATACCTGTGCACCTTTAGAAAACAGAAATGGCTCAGTCCTGAAAAATATAACTAATTAATTTAATAGCATACATATTATAAGCAGGGTGATTATTTTTGTCTTTCTAACAGATTTAGTTGTACCAAATTTCGTATTAGGTTAGGGATTGTTACACTTTAACTGTTCTCCGTGTGTATTAGATTTGAAATGTTTGTTTTGGTACATGATCCAGAGATTTTAACCTCTGCATCCCTCTCACACTATGCTAAAGCCAAATAGTGAAACTCGTTCTTTTAAAGCCACAGTCTCCTTAGTGTTATTTGCAGCACAGATTTGTAATGGTGAGGCATCAGTCACCTAAATAGTAATCTTTTTTCCACAGGCACAGAATAGAGTATGTTTCAATGAGAGGTACATTTGCAAAAAAAACTTTCAGCAGAAAATGTCTGTCTTTTAAAGCAACTTTTTTATTCCTTGAATAAACAGCACTTGAAGGCAATGTTTACCAAGTCTTAGACACTTTTTTTTTTTGAGAAAGACTATATAATAGCAAATACATATGGCTTTATTACTGTAAATTAAGCTGCCATTTGGGTGAGTTATCGCAAATAGGCAATCCAAAGGTAAAAGCTCATCTGGATTATTATGTAAGTATATATTTACATACCACACTTTCTGTTCTCATTTTGGCAACTGTAAGCTGAACAGTTAATCTGGATTTTTCCCATCCTGGCAATGGGACATGTTCCCCCCTTGTGGCAGTATTATATATGGAATTTTACGAGTCTGCTCTGTCTCTTCACTAATGGGCTTCACCTTTTACCTCAAAAGATGAGGACCTTGATTTTAAATCCAGGGTTTGCAGGTTCAGACCCTGCAACCTAGCCAGAGCTGTTCTCATACAGGCTCAAAACCAGTAACAGAAAATCCAAACAAAGAATCATAATTTTATCCCCCAGCATGGTAATACTTCTTCCATCTCTTCTGGATGTCAGTATCTCTTTCTAGTTTTTGTGATAATTGGTGAATCAAAATAATTCACAAAGAGAAATGGTCTATTTCCCAGAGACAGTGGTGTACTTAAGTACATTTTTATAGTGGATGAGGTTTTGGTGTGTCATCTTTAAAAATGTGGGCAAAAGGATGAATCTTCTGATCCAAGAAAAACAGCCACAGAAAGAAAAGGGTACAAAATTCAGGGTGTTGCAAGTTCACTCTCAGAGCTAAGTTGTGGTCTCTCTGCTTTACAGTTGCCAAAAAAGCATGCCAATTCATTGAGGCTGACCAGGTTTTATTACCTCTGTTTTTGCTATTCTACCTTATTCCTGAGACAAGTGGGAAAATTGTGTCTGAAACCTGTCTTTAAACCCTGAACTTTTAGATTGTACATCTTTAATGAATACTGGACATGTTCCACTACTGTGTGCTGCTGTCTGGACCTTAACTTATTAAATACTCTTTTGAAATACATAATCATAACCAAGGTTGTGGTGGGTCACATACCTCTGTATACAAATTTTTTTGTTATCCTTATGACAGAGCTGTTGTTTCAGAGAAAATCAACTAATTCAAATCCAGTATTTGAATGATTTTGATTTTTTTTTTTGTTTTGGATTTTCCTGCCCAAGGTGTGAAAAATGGCAATTTCTATATTTCTGGAAAATTAATTTTCAAGGTTGACTTTGAGCCAGTAACTTAAAGTGCTAACATAGTCCATATGTCTTGACTAGTAAGGACTGACTAAAAAGTACCAAAGTTCCAGTGAAAGTCCATTTTTCCTGCTTCTTTTGGTAAATTGCAGGATTCCATTACACTGACGATAATCAATGGTTATTCATATCTGAGCACTGATCCCCAGTGAAACTGGGATGAAGGTTAAATACGTGGAATTTCTTCTCTATAGGTGTTGCTTTTCATGCTGAGTAAAAGCTCAGTATTTATAATTTGCTTCCCTGCAGTATTTGACCTCTTTCTGCCTCTCACTTAAGATTATAATTTCCACCCAAAATTTTCTTTTTAATCTACTCCTCATTTTAATACACATTCTGTGTTTTCATGAAATAAATGCTGTCACATGGCTCTTCTATTTCCTTTACTGAGAAAACATTAATACTCATACCATGATGGAAAAAAACAGAGAGGGGGAGAAACAGAGTAAGGAAACAGAAATCATAACCAAGAAGTTCACACTGATTATTGAAATAGTCAGTGCTCCCTTGGGCTGTGGGGAAGGGAAAGGCGTTTTTACTCTGTCTTGGAATATTTTTCTTCTGCCCAATTCCGACTTTTCACCACATATACATGCTCCAGTGAGGGAGGGGAAGAAAAGAAAATGGACTTGGAAGTTTTAAAGTAAGTTTTTTCATTATCTTTTGTATTGACACTTGCTACTAACAAAGCCCAGGGAATAGTAATGTTGAGGTTTTAAAAACTACCATTCTTGATACTCCTGTGTAAAATCATTAAACAAGTACATTTTTCTAGTACTAATGGTTTCTCCTTATCTGTGAAAATTCTGTAGCTTAAAATGCATGGTGTCAATGACACTTCTTATGTAAAGTCAATACAACATTTAGTATCATATTATTACTAGTGGGAAATGTTTATGTATTTGTAGAAGTCTTCAGTAAGCTCAAGTCCAGTTTTTAGTGAAGTATTTATAGGCAGAAAAGAGACAGATAAAGACAGTGAATAGCTTCTGTATGGTCAGGAGGGACTTCATGCAAGTATGGAACATTTCCCCAGGCCATAAACCCAAACAATAATCAGAGAACTGGAAAGTTTTAAGAAATTCTGCCTATCGGAGACTATTTTTTTGTTTCTGAACTGACTCAAGTTCAAATTAAATTGAAATCAATCTTAAGACTCCCATTTATTTCACTGGATTTTACATCTTCTGAAGACAAGTTACTGGCAAAAATTCTTTCAGATTTTAGAACATATAAAGAGGTGATGCCATTGCAGCAGCAGCTGTGAAAGGGAGCTGTGGAGAATCAGCAGGACAGAATCAGGCCCAGAGGTGGAGAGGGGAAGGACATAGCAGTTTTCTTCTCCACAGCAAGGTATTGGGTACTGTTTGAAAAAACACCTGTATTTCTCTATCAGACTAAAAACTATGCCATAAAATGCTGTTCAATATTGAGGTATAAGTAGCAGCAAATTACTGAGATCCATTTCTGAAAAAAATACAAACACTTTCCCCTATGACTACCAGGTGGCTACCTGAATTTGCAATTGTAGCATATTTCTCATCCAAAACTGTTACTAATCTTCCTAATACAAGAAATAACTAGATGTGGACATGTTTGGCAAATCAGAAAGGAAAGATTTTTGTTTCCATTTTTTCCATAAATTTTAGAATTACAGATAAACCAAGTAACAAAATCCCACTGTTTTTTTCTGTAAATATACACTGATTGAGAAATGATATTAAAACTGCTTATTTGAAAATCACCTAGCAGGGAAAACTGAAAACAAAAATATTTTCATATTGATCTAATTTAAGGTTATATTTAAGCAGTTTTGTACAGGGGTGCCATTGTGAGTAAAATGTTTAGCGCTGCTTCTGTCACAATGCTACATTTTAGCTTGAAAACTTTTTTTCTCTTACTTACTAAATGAATCTGACTTTTTTTGTGCTGACAACATACAGGACGTATTTCTCATGTCCAGCATATACAGAACTTGCTAAATCAGCTCCTGCCACGCCAGATCATTTTAACAGGGGAGGCTAAGAGATATACCATTACTTATTATTTCTAATGTGTTTCTTAATATGAAACTTGTCATTTTCAGCCATGGTGCTGACTCAGCAGTAAGTTTATTTCCAGAATTACAAAAACAACTTTCAGAGTAGCAAGGGGCCCATGATTCACTTGTAGAGAACAGTGAAACAGAAAGAGTTCTTTCCTATCTTTTAATATTAAAAAATTAAGTAAGAGTTCATAGAATAGTTCTGGAGAACTCTGGGATATAAAAATGTGGCAGTAGATCTCATATTTCAGAAACTAACTGAACAAAAGCAAATTTCATTTGAGTTACATCTTAAATATATAGCTTGCATTGTTTTACACATTTAACCAATGCTGCAAAACAAGATTTAGAGGGATCACTTTTTATTTGCTTATACCTACTTCACATATGTCAGAATCAATCACTTTTTTAGACAGATGTTTTCTTACTCATATGCCACAGAAAACTGACATTTTGTGTAAGTAAATTTTCTTTTGGTTCATGGAATTTAGTGACTGCTTTTTCCCATCCCCAAGTTTTTGGGAATATTCTTGTGCTAAGTACAGAAATCAGAGATTATGGGGGGATGGTTTATAAAAAAATAGAACACTACTTAATTAAAAAGAAATATTTTTACTTAGGATATTTTTATGAGCTTTTTTCCTTCCTTTTCTGGAAATGAAATACCTTCCTTTCCATCATCATTGATAATATTTTAATGAAAGATGGAAGAATGCATGCTACTCCTCAGCTAATAAATCACCACAATAGTTTTGCTAAGATAGTTATGTATTGATAAGATTTTGTGCAGACTTGAACAAGTATGTGCTCATACAGATTCTTTGTATAAAAGCCTCAAATTTGGGATCTGCTATAAGAAAGGACTTTGTGTTTTCTACTGTCATGATTCTCAGCAAAGAGTAATCACAACACCTATTCAGGGTACCTGAAACCAAAGAAAAAAAGTTGTCAAGAAAACCTCTCTCTTAAAGGCAGTAAAATCCTGTGAAACAGCATCTCCACCTGCAACTTTTCATAGCCAGACACAAACTGCTATTCTGAGCCAGGGGTAGGTCATAGAAGACTGCTTTTGCTAATTCGTCTAGATATCAGCAACATTTCTCACCAATTATTCACAAACTGCACTAATGAATTAGCTCCTCTTTACTCTATGTCCATTTTAATGTTATTGGAGCACTGTGATGTCTCTGGCATGGCACACAGAGGACACACACTGTCCTCGGGCTAGGGTTAGAGTGAGGGGTTCACACTTCACAGCTTCAGCCAGTCCTCTCAAATCATGCACAGTTCATGCCTGTGAAGTCCAAGGAAGTGTCAGTTCTCAGGGCTGCCCCATTCAGGTTGGTCATGCAGCTCCTTAGCAACGTGGAATATTAACAAGACAAGTACAATCCTTGCAATGCTCTGCTTCGGCTCTCTCACTGCTTGGAGGATGCAACTGGAGACAGAGGAAGATGGTGCTAGAGGAATGAAAACCCACTGATGAAAATGGAGCTTCACAACACCTTCTTATTCACCATCACTTCTACCTGACTCCCCACAGCTTGTTCCTATGCTTGTGCCCTGAGTGTTCCTGAACATTCAAACAGGGCCTATGCAAAATCTGTTTAACATTTACAGAGAGAACCCTTCCTTCCTAGCAGATATGGACTTACTAACAGGAATCAAAATGTTTGATATTTTTACTTTTCTCTTGTTAGATAGAAAATTTTAGATTTTGGAAGAGAGAAAGAGCACAAGGTTCAAGCACCCTCTGTATCTATGCTGCTGCCCCTTGTTGCCTCTGTGGTCCCTGTTCTCTAGGGACTCCTGAAAAATATCAAAATACCATCCCAGTTGAAGGTCATGAGTCCTGTCCTGAAACTGTTTGAAGCAATTTGACCAACCTACCCTCTTTTCTTGGATGACTTTTACCAGGGTTTTGTTATGGCTTTCCATAGTACCACTCAGCTGGAATATTTACAGATTTAGTAGCTCAGGCCCTTGGAATCAGAAAAGACATTTAGACTTCTATGGACCTGTTCACATCCAGGACAAAATGCAGTACCCAATCTGGACTTGGATACAGGCTCAACATACTTCAGACTGTTTTAATCCTCAAATTTGCTCCTAACCACTGCAGGGAAAAAAAAAAAAAAAAAAAAAAAAAAGAAGAGCAAGTGTAATATATCTTGAATATTAAGGAGTTGTGAGAGCAAAGGAGGGGACATGTCTTCACAGATATTTTCTGCAGTGTGTTTCTGCATTCTGTACCCAAAGTAGTAGACCATCATTGGTATGTCTCCACTAGGTAGGGAAGGTTTTATTCTTAATTCATATTAACAGACGAGAAAACTCAGAACAATCTGATGTTACATGGGACAAGTTAAAAATGATGGAGTAATCAAGCATTGATCTATAATTTGAGCAAACATTTCAAATCACCTTCCTTAACTGGAACTTGGCCTCATGTAAATTGACTTAAGGTAAGTGAATAAATTGAGAAACACATGTTGCTGATACACAGAAGAAAATGGAGTTGCAGGTGGGCAAAATGCAGTAGATTAAGAAATTACTAATGACTGACTGATTATTTTTATTGTCTGGACATATGGGGAAGATGACCATCACACTATCTGCCCTCCTCTATGGCTATTTGTGTCACAAACAGATTACTCAGTGCTATTGTACACTGCCCGTGTCAAAGATAACAATAGCACATACATTATCTTATTCATATGACTAATTTGAATTGATAATCAGTGCTATTTGGGTTTTTTTTAAAAGGGCAGCATCAATGTCTCCTCCTCACCACTGCAAAGTAAGGATTAAATTTTGGTTTTCCACTAGCATATTGTGTGATGTAGGTGAAACATTTAATCCTGACATAGTTTTATTCGTACAAATGTGCTTTCCTGCTCCATTTTTTTTTTTATTTATTGAGCTTACAAGATTTTAGTGACAAGACAGGGTTTTACTGTACATATACATCAAAGAATGTATTCAGAATTGCAACAGATGCTATTATAATCTGAATAAAAATAGGTCACTGTGCCCATTCCTTGCATGTTTATCAGCTGCATGTTTTGCACACAGAATTTTTGTATTATACATTCACACAGTATTTTTCTCCATCACTTTCCAGTTTTGACAGTCAATTGTTTATACACTTAAACAGTACAATAATAGAGATTCAGAAAGAGAACAGTTAGATGTTCACTATTCTCCCAGGATATTGTATTCATTTTTTAAGTGCCTCTAGTGCACCGGGGTCTCTAATCAATGTAAATATTGTTTAAGATGAACATTGCAGTGGGCATACCATGGAGCCAGACCACCAGCAGAGCATTAAACAAGGACAGATGTGAATGCCAGGATAAAAATGAAGACATTCCTGAAGTGTAAGTATGTTACTTATAAAATATCTGTTTATAGGAAATGGTCATGAAAAGGGGAAAAAAAAAACCCCTACAACCAAAAAAAAAGTCTTCTGGAAAACAAGATTGCTAAACAATTCTATTGAGATACTGCTGTTATATGTTTGCTAAAATAGCTAACTGAAAGTGTGTGATATTCTGGCATCTTGAATAATTGAGATCTTATAAACTTAATCTTGTAGAATGTTGTTAATGACTTTGCAAAGCTTTAATTGCTTTGGTGGTTATCTGCACATGAGCAAAAATGTGTGCTTTTATTTTATACACATTTTTTCTCAGAGGTAGTATATTTTATAAGATTGAAGGATCTAATTAGGATAACAGACAAATACACTCATGCTACCTCATAAGTTATTCTAGGAGAAACAATGAGACAGATAAACCTCTTCTAGTTCTAATAATTTATAAAGATCAGCTTCTTACTTAGTGGAGTTTTGTTAATTAATTCACCAGCTGCCAATTTCCATGAGCGATGATGCAGCATGTTTCTTACTGCTATTTAAAATCTAGTTTGCTCCTTGATGGTTTTGTAGTCAGGCTGCATTTTTGCCTTGCCCTGATCTAGAGATTATTGTTGACATTTGCAGAGGATTTGGAGTTCCCATCACATTGGCCGTTCGTGATACTCGTACACATATTGCCTGGCTGCTCTGGAGCTGACAATGGCACAGGCTGACCCATGGGACAAGAATCCCTGCTGGGGTAGGAAGATAAGTTGTGTATCCTTTCTGGGGTAGGTAGGCAGGGTTGGGGATCCCCTCTGGAAGAGAGTAGGGTCAAGTAAGGAAGTACCCCAGGGGATCTGGGGAGTGGGACATGTCAACCAATGGAGAGGTTTGGAAATAGAACTGCCATTATTTCTCAGGAATGCCAGGAAGGACACAGCCCTCTCCATTTACTATGGAGATTGGGGTCTCAGAGATTCTCGTGTGACTGAGACATATTTTTAGAGTGCTCGGCCCTCAACAACACCCAGACCTGCATGGTCTCAGCCACTAACTAGCTACTGAGAGCTGAAATATCTTCTAGATTATTGTCTCCTAAAAGTCCTTGGCCCAAAAGTTGTAGCTTTGATCTATGTAATTGTGAATATGACAGATGAATTTAAAACAAACCACAATGTTTGATAGCTGGATGAATATCATGTTGATATTACTGCACAGTTTCTGGTACAAGTCCGGTTTATCTTCAATATTGATTTCTCAAATAATGATGGCAGAGAACCTTTTGGAACTAGTGTATTGGATTACTGCCTAATTCAACAATGATTTAGAATTGAGTTGATTAAACAATATGGTTGGACTAGGTCAGCAGACTTTATTGTTCATTGTTTTCTATTTTGTAGTAAAATCAACTATGAGAGTAGTCTTCTAAAATGTGATTAGCACAAACACTGTTGTTGTTGTTTGACGTAGTGTATCAGACATAATGATTTCCATCCTAGATCTACAGCTTTGCTTTTTTTACATTCCTGATTGCATAATTGAAAACAGCAGCTTTATGTCTCTTCTACCTTTGGTGGAAGTCGTTCAATAAATAGTACCGATTACACTATAGCTTAGAAACAGTCTGATATAAAACATACTGCACTTCGCTAGCTCTTGCCCAGTGCAAGAATATTCTGTACTGAACTAAGACATTACATTTACTTTTATGAAAACTACTGAAAGTATGCAGAGTGCGTGTCAATATTGAAAGCACCACGTAGCCTGCAGAAAAATCACTTAGTGCATAAGTTATCCTGTATTTTCTGTCACCCTGCTGAGTGGTTATTCATGACAAGTATAGGGTTTAATATTGCAGTAAAAGGAAAAATATGCTTACTGCTTTCAGAATTTATTTTTCATTTGCCCAAAGCCTACTTCTACTAACATGGGTTGTTTTGCCAAATATGGAGTAAGCAGGACTGAACCCTAGAAATGACTGTTAGAAAAATAGATCCCTTTTCTAAAAAAAAAAAGCATGCTTATATTGACCATATGCATGCAAATATTTCCATGACTACAGAGCATATTGATTGATCCCTGTGGGACTCCTTGTGTGTATAAATGCTTGAAGGATCAAGTTCTAATTTTGCTCAATATCAGAGCTAATTGCTGCAGATTCTATTGACAAAATCTGGAGGTTGTCTCCTACTTGAGGTAGCTAAGGATGTTACATGAATTTTTTTCATGAGGTGATCTATTACACGTTCACTTTTTAAAAACAGTCCAAATATGAGTGGTAACTATTTATACAATGAAACTTAACAACTATGAAATATGTGTTATGGTGCTAGTTTGAAACATATTCCTAATAGCTAGTTTTAAGTAGGATGGACCACCAGGAAACTGTCATCAGAAAAATACTATGTCTTTCTGTACATTCTCTGCATGTCTTTTTACTTAATAGACTGTTTAATAATATTGTAGTCAAAACTGAACAACAGAGAGTAATTATTTGGTGTAAGAATAATTCAAGGAAAAATTAAATGTGTATGACATTCCAGCTGGTGTTATATTATGGAAAGCGCTCAAACATGTAAAGAAGAGGTTAAGAACTGTTTTAGAAAATCAATGCATACAGAAAAAAAGTGAAGGGTGCATGTTGTGTAGTATATCACCAGGCAAGTTATTTTCGTTTCATGGGAAATGTACTATAAAGACCACACACAAAAACAAAATTAAAACCCCAACCAAGACAAAAAACAAAACCCCAAAACTGTTATTTCAAGGAACTCCTCAGAACTAAAAGACAGGTTAAAAAGTTACCAACCATAAAATAATAAATGGTGTGGGAGGAAGATATATTTTAATTATTTTTTTTTCTGAGTTATTCTCGTATGTGAAGATTTCTGTGTTGCAGGCACTGCATGAAACAGCAACATCATATTTTTCCTTAACACTCTTGACACTCAGCTCATAAAATGTAAGACCAGAAGCAATCCTTAATATGGACTCATTCTACAACTAACACATGCAGCCTGTGTTTTGTCTTAGTGTTAATGCAAGAGAACGTCACTCAATCTATTTGTAAAACAGTAGAAATGTTGCTTGCAAAAGGGAAAAATAATTGCAGCAGCATCAGTTCCTAGTTAACAACTCTCAGCTTGCACTTATTGTTTCAGTGTGCTCCCTTGACAACACATTCACAAGGAAGGAACAAGGAACCAGAAAAAACCCATTACAGAAGGATCCCTGTGCAGGTGAGGGTACAGTTCCAGCTCTTGCAGAAGTGCCATTTCTGTTATTTTCAGCATCAACTGAAGCTTAATTTCTTCCCCATGACCAACAGCTCTGGCTCAGAGGGCATCAGCAGTGCTGGCACAGCTCTGCTTCCTCAGTCTCTCCCATATGAGATACACCCGCCAGCAGCTTTTGCTCCTGCCCTTCACCTGCCCTGGGCTCCCTCACCTAGCAGTGACCAAAGACATTCCCTGCCACACACAGACACCCTGAAAAACAGACAAGCAAAATCTCTTTCTCAGGAAATCAACAGCAAAAGGCCATTGAGCATCACAGGTAAGGAAATTGCCCTTATTGTGGCTTTTGGCTTTGCAACCACTTCCAGTAGGCAACATGGGTCCTCTGGCAGCAGAAGCCAACTGATACATTAAACTATGCTAAAGTAGTGTTTAGAGAAATAGTAATTACTAACATCCTCACTCAGTCAAGCCAACACTAACCAGGACTGCTGCTAGGTGTGTGTATATACACAATAGATAAATAGATACGTGCATATACCCCGGGAAAAATATCTCTTAGTAAGGTGATGAGGTCTTACTTTAAATCAAGTACTTGACACAAATGAAAACAATGTATTTGGCCATACAATCTCACACACTGACTGGCTATGAGGCAAGTCTTTATTAAGCAAACCTTTATTTTCTGCACACATTGTTATTTTATTCTGTATCACAAATATTCTTTGCAGCTTTCCAATAATTTCCAAACAGATCCTTAAAAATGTAAGCTTATTATATTGCTTGCCTGAAATTAATATAATCAAAGGAAATACAGTGGAAGTTTGGCAGGAATTGTGTGCCTTCCTGTGCTGTGGTTTTGAAATGACCCAAATTGCTAAAAATTTTACTTAAAGACTATCTATCATTACTTCCTCCCTTCTCATAAGGGATTTTACTATGCAAACTGTTTTGTCTGATTTTTTTTTTTTTTTTAAAGAATTACAAGTAGAAGGTCAAAATATCCACATGACTTGGGAGATTACCAAACTGATTAGGATGTCAAAGTACTTTTTGCAGAGAGGCAAAGGCTCATTAACTCTTTAGATGTTTTGAAAATTTTGTCTAATGCTCTTACCCAACAAGTTTCCTGATGATTTTTGAAAGACTAAATCAAATCATCAGCAAATAATTCACCATCTCTAGGAAAATGTTAATTTATAATAAACACGTGTATAACAAGATAGACTTTGATGGGTTGATTAAGTAGCTAGATAGTAATTAGGAAAAAAATATTACTAGGCCATCTTATTGCTTACAGTTATTTGTTGTTATTCTTACTAGTAGGAAAAAACAATTATTGACAGTTAACTCAAACCACACAAAACCAGAAGTGTTGATAGTTACCTCAGACATACCATCAATAAAATTATTTATCTGTTTCTGGCAGCATTAGTTAGTATATTGATTTCTGTAGAGGAAAATCAGTAAATTATTTTACAGAAGCAGAATTAATTTAAAAACACATATAACTCAAAATATCTTGGTTTAGCTCTTACTCAATATTCAATCCTGAAAGTTGCTGAACAGACAATCTCCATTTCAACAAAATATTTAAATACAGGTTTAACTCCCTTCCTAACAATGCTACTAAAGCCACACTTTTATCAATGTTGGAGAGAAACTTCAGTTGCACATTAAAAGCAAGAAACTCAGTGTTCAGAACAATTTACTCAGAGAAGAGTAAGAACCCTGCTTCGTGATTACCATCTGTGTTGATCTGGTCAAAAAGAACTACAGAGCAATGTCTTCCTCCTGCCTTTCTTTGGATGCTTCTTTGTGTTTCTAGTAACAGTTTTAGGGCCTATTCCTGCAAATGAGTAATTCAACTTTTCTGATCAATAATATTGAATTTGCTAAGACTAGATTCAAAAGCAAAGTCACTTATCTGGGCAAATGCATGCAAGAAAAGACTGTTAGGCAGCTCCCCATGACAGTACAGAAGAGAAAAATATCCTTGTGAGACTAAGACCTGGAGGATTGGGCCCATAGCCAGTGATGTAATTTTTTTTTTTTTAATAACAAGGAAAACCCACGCATGAGTGAAACCATATGGAAAACTGAGTTAAGGTGAGGAGGTTTTAAATAATGCTTATTTATCATTTTGAAAGAAAAAAACCCAAAAAACTGTTCCTGCCTATTGCATTTTATACTTGAAATGTAGGGACTAATTCTTTGGCCAAAATTCCTCTCCTTGTCATGGGGAAAGTTATCTACTTAGACTGCTGCAGGATCAGGCCCTGAAAAGTCGTTATAAGCTTATTGGCAAAGCTTGTTCACTTCCACCTCTCTCTGGTTCTCTGTTTTTCCTATCCCTGCACAGGAAGAAAATGAGAAGTTAAGCTAACATACATCAACTAATATCGGTTTATTAATTCGAGAATTCAACTTATCCTTTTTGCCGTTCATCTGAAATTAATTAAGTGTGTAGAATTACAAGGTGGGTGTACCACAGGCAGCAGTCCAGGCTCAAGTTAATCAAAAGACCACATGTCGAATGCATATAATTTGGTTAAGGTTAATCCAGTGAAGATGATCCCTCACTGGTCCTAATTACTCTAGGTGATAGATTGTGGAATGAGAAAATAGGAAGGAAGGGAAATTTTGTCCTGCTGGTCTACCAGGATTTTCTAATTATATCTAGTAGGCTATGCATGGGAGCAAATAGTTTCAATTTAGAGACAAGACCACACTCCAAGGTTGCATGTCTGAAATGAATGTAAGGTACTTTGAACTACTATAGTTAGGAATCATGCCTTAAAAACACTAAAATTTAAGCCAGTCATTGTGCCTTTCCAAGCTTTCATAGTATGAAGAGTACTGCATCTCACCGACTGCTTCAGGCTTAATGTAAATATTATGTTGGAATTGGAATTGTGATGCTCTTCAATAAAGTTTAAACCACATTAAAACAGGGCCTGGTGTGTTACATCATTACATTCACGCAATGACCAGGTAGCAATCGGACACAGTTAATTTTTCATAGAAATACACCAGTGTTATATTAGTTAAATCCTCTTAATTTAATCTTTTTTTTGTTATGTCAATCCCAAAGAAAATAAAGATGTTTCTAGGACCCTTTGATTTCATGTTCTGTGTTCATTACCTCATTAAGTTACATTTTTCTCCACGCTGGTCCTTTGTTTCAGCTTTTAGCTTACAAAAAGCTTTTGTTTTCTCCAGGCACATCCATATAAAAGTTGTCAAATAATTTGCCCTATTTTTCAGGTCGGTGATATATTTCTGCTCAAGTGGAGGTATCTGTTTCTGATTTATTAACGTTTGATCCCCTGGTTTCCTGCCATTGATCAAGACTAATACTCAGCTCAGCTGATGAGTTTTATATGAAACCTGATATGGCAGGAAGAGAGAAAAGTTAGTACCATTTTTAATATTTTTCTATTTCAAGTTTTCCAGCACCATGACATGTGCACAAAACACCTAACAATATTGGGCAGTATTTACTTTTACCATGCTTCCCTGGGATAAAAATTTTTGGAAGTAAAACAAGTGTTTATCAATAGAACAGATGTTTGCTCAGTGTCATTCACATCCTGTAAACTGTATATACATTTACACCCTACCGCCAAAACATGGTTTCACCCTACTACTGACCGTCTGTCTGCCATTCAATCTCTAGTTAAGTCACGGTCAATAAGGTCAACTCTTTGGCAACATCTGTATTTGATCAGTTCACACAAAATAGGAGCCTTCCTAATGCCTGACTACCCTGAAGTATTTTAAGAGGCAGCATATTACAATAGCTGATTCACCGCTGCTGCCGACTCAACACTTGGAAGATTTTGCCTCCTCTGAGAATCTGAAATGTGAAGATTAAAATCCTTTCTAGCAAAATAAATCTCTGAAATGAGCAGGTTTAGCAGTGGCATAGTTTCTAGACTGACAAGAAGCATTTAGCAGTTTCTCCACCAAGTCTCTGGTCCCTTGGTGTAGGGATTTGGGTTTGTGATATTTTATATTTTAGCCCTCTTCTGCACATGGATTATGTTTAAAGCCTGTTTAGATTGTTACAAAGATGAGAAATAAAGTCAGAGGAAAAAACTATCTGCAATTTAACTTCAAAAAAAACAACACTGAGGATTAATGCAGCAAGTTGTTTCTTATTGGTATTTCCAAACTTTGCACAGGCAATGTATTCAGCAAGTCACTGTATTTTCATCCAGATGGGTGAACATAAATTTTCCCTTCAACGTAAGCAAAATATTCTGGGTGGAATCCTGGCTCCACTAAAGTTGATAGAAAATATACTGACAAAACTTAGAGAGGGAGGATTTAGCCTGATGTTACCATTGCATTATTTCAACATTGGGAGCTATATTAAAGTGCAAAGTTAGAGATTTGATTCTAAATGCAGTCAGACTGGTGCCACTTTATTGATGTTCCTGAGTTTAGAGCAAATCAGAATAAAACCCAGCATTTGGGAATGGGATTGTGGGATTTTTTTTTTTTATTTTTTTTTTTTTTTTTTTAATATTTGCCTTAGTAACTAAGCATTTAACTCTTGGGAAATCTAGGCAATCAAAACCAGTGGCCTCTGATGCCCTTGTTTTGGTATGGTGAGTTTTGAAGCTGACTACAGATGATCATACATGGATAAATAATGCCACCAATGCTCCATTTATGCCAGTAGCCTTCCTGGTTTTGTTCAACACTGAAAAAAACCTGAACCTTGAAATGGTTTCTCTCTTCCAAGTGTTGGTAAAATTTGAGTAGGACAGCAAGAGTGCAGCAACATCCTACCATGAGCCAAGTTGTATAGAAGCGACCAGTCCTTAAAATGGGACTGGGCTGAGCAGTGCCCAGAGTCCTGGAAACCTCAGAGGAAGCTTACCCTGGGTGCACATGCTTGGTGCACATGGGGACTGTTCACAACTAACAAATTCAAAAGCATGCTAAATATTGGGGATGATGGAATGGCTATTGTGAGCTGCTGGCACACAGGATACATTGCAGAAATTGTAGCTGAGGTCTTATTCCTCCCTTTAGTACTACTTGTATAACACAGTAGCAGAATTTTCTAATACTTAATACATTGTGTTAAAAATACCTTAGGTATCCCTACTTTATTTTTTTGTTCTGTAAAGCTGTCTTAATTGTTCTGCTTTAAGAATGCAATATAAAATCTGTTTTTAATTTCTTTATTAGAAGTAACCAGGAAATCACTCTGCCATGCCCATGAGATTCAGTAGCACAACATTTTGATCCCTTAAAAGACCAGAGAGACGTAGCTTGAGATCCTCTTCCAATTAGCCAGAAAAAAGCCCCAAATATTTCAGGATTGTCCTGTCAAAGTAAAGACAGCATGATTTTCTTGACCTGGATAATAGACTGTTACTGGAATGTAAATATTAAATGAAATCAGAATTGTAATAAAAACTGTGAGGCAAAGCTTAATTATAAATTAGTTGCAGTCATGGCAAATGTTATCAAAGCCAACAGCAAACTAGGCTTTTACTTCACTAAAACCTGTGTCCAGTTCTAGTCAGGTTCAGCCTGTTGTCTCTGCAACTGACTGCTGCATCAACCCCTGGGTCTCAGGGGACATCATCTCTGAGTTGGAATGTGTGGAAACCAGATGACTCATCACATGAGATTTCCTTTACAAAATATATATTAAAAAAAAAAGTAGTCTGTGAAAATAAGTCAATTTTCAGTGTATAAAATTCACTGAACTGTTGACAAATTGTTTTCTGAGATCTTTCTGCAAATACTTTCATATTGGCCCAACTGATTGGTTAAAACCTGGCTTGAAAAGCAAGAAATGCTAAAGAGATACTAATGGAGGCTGAGAAATAGACAGACTGTCAGACTGTGTCACATAGAGAATATTTCCTGGGTTTTCTTGGACATTTTCAATAACACACAGAGATAAAGAGAAAGGATGCTGGACAATTTTGATAACAAAGGAAGAAGTCACAGACCTATTTTCAGAGTCCTCAGTCCCATAAATCTAAAGGAGCATCAATGAAAACAGAGATAATAAAAGTGGAAGTAGAGTGATTAAAACTATGGAGCTGGAAAATAACAGTGACATTCATGGGAAAATGTAACCCAGTACACTCAGGGAGATGTAATTTGAAACACAGACATTCAAAGGGAGGGAGAATCCTAGAAAGCAGCAAGGCTGACAGAGACCTCAGGGTCAAATTAGACATGAATTTGCAATACGATCTAACAGCATGACTTGCCAGTGTAGCTGTGCTGTACAGAGAAAGGCATATCTGAGAATGTGAAGTTCGTCCTACTTCTCAACATGGCTCTAACCACAGCAGGAGCTGAGTCTCTGGTCACTGGGAAGGAACTGAAAACCTGGAAGAGCTAAGGAAGGAGGAGAGAGAGTATTGACATAGAGTGACTATGGGCAGAAATGCAATAAAAACACGCACTCAGCAATTTCATAAGGCTTCAGGCACTGAGTAAGTACTTTTGCATTGGATCTGAAATGTTTGGAGGTGACTGCATTGTGCCTTCTCCCTGTGCTCAGAACTGCCTCAATGTGAGCTGAAAGGCATCTCACTGCTCAAGACTTAAAAAGTCAGTAGATTTGGGTCTCAGAACTCTCAGCCAGCCACTCACACTGGCTAGGAGCCCACAGAGCCCCATACTATGGGAAAAGTTGTCAGGGACCTGAGGAAGCTGACCCTGACAAAGTAAATGTGCCACTCACAGCTTGATGGTGTTTACAGACTGGTGGGAGCACGTGCTGCTACAGTCCTTACAGAAAATGTCCTCCCAGTCAGAGCAGTCACAAAGAAGAGGTAGGTCACATGCTGCTGAGAGAGATGAGATCTTTACCACTCAGGACTATCAGGCTGGGCTGAGGGCATGGGCACCCTACACATCCCTTCTGCACTGGCATTGTCCATGCAGAGGCAGCAGTAGCTGGCAGCAACAAGGGTCCACGTGAACAGCGGGGCTTAGGATGAGCCCAGGCATCCCAGTTCCTGGCCCCAAGAAATGACTGAAATGCATTTGACACTGACAATGATAATGAAGAACAGAGGCTGAGGGGAGAACTTACCTACAACTACCTGAAAAGGGGTGGTAGAGAGGTGAATGCTAGCCTCTTCTCCCAGGTGACAGGTGATAGGACATGCCTCAAGTTGTAACTGGGGAGGTTCAGATTGGATATCAGGAAAAAGAATTTTCACAGAGTCATTGGGCATTGAACAGGCTGCCCAGGGAGGTGGTTGAGTCACTATCCCTGGAGGTGTTTAAAAGATGGGTAGATGAGGTGCTCAGTGACATGGTTTAGTGGTAGATAGGAATGGCTGGACTTGATGATCCAAGCAGTTTTTTCCAGCTTAGTGATTCTATGATTCTACGATCTGATTAAACACCATGACCAAAGGCAACAGAAACTAAAATTCATGACTGCTCCCTTCCATACTCCCCCAGTAATTGTTCCATGAATAAATGGGGGGAATAAAGGTTTAAATTCTTGAATGAGCATGCAAACCAGTAGTCATTGGGACAACTGCATCTAAAATGGCTCATCAGTTTGTAGCTGTTGATAAGCACTTGGAGCCATAATTCTGGTCTGGTTGAGTGACCCCAGTGAAAGGCAGATACACCAGGGAAGTGTACCTGGAAAACTATCACTTTCACACCCTGTGTATTTTCAATCATTGCTTTGCTCTCCTAGAGGAACTTAGAGAAACACTTTGTCTGCAATTGCCCTTCCTAGATACCTGGATACCTCCAGTAGCAGCAGTCATGTAATACATTGTCACATCATCTTCCTGCAGACAGGATGCCCCAGCCGGGGAGAAGGACAGCACAGGTTATCTTTGGGGGCACAAAGCTGTCTGGAAGACTCAGAAGGGCAGCAGGGCACTGTTGTAAATGCCAGGATGTAGTTCTTAGCATCCTGCATGGGTTAAAAAGCAGTTTTCAAACATTGTGGGGGAGGGAGGTGAGGTTATGTTGCTGGAAGTTTTTAAATGTTTGTTTTTCAAAATCATTTCTTCAAGGAACCTAAAGTAGAATAAAGATACTCATTATTTTTAATATGGTTTTGCTTTTCGCTTTCTGATGTCCTTTTCTCTATCAGTAGCATACATTTGGCTATTGTGCAGAAAAAAACTTAATTTGGAATGCTATTTGCTAACCAAAGCCCATGTATGAAATTGCAAATGACAGTTTATAAGGTCAAAAATCCTTTTCTTCTATGCAACTACAGAGGTCTGAAATGTAAATTAGACATGTACAATATCAAATTCTATTACTGTATACTAAGAATTTTCCATATTGATGAGTCGATGATGTTTGCATGTATGGAAGCAAAAATAATATCCATAGAAAACACTGAGGTTAATAGAATTGTAAAGAGTCTACATATTTTAGATCATTGAGGACTGTTGAGAGGAATTATTGTGGGTTAACTTTCATTTTATTGCTGTTATTAAGAAAAGTTAGCCATTCAAAGCCGAGCTGCAACATGAAAAATTTTTTTACATGTAGTCAAGTCATTGAGATGAAGGAATAATTTGTCCAGTAGATGGCCAGTTATCTGTTAGCACAAACTGAAAGAAGTTAGAAAAATCTCTTCCTTACCTTGCCTTCTCCTCCCTCCCCTTCCCTTCCCAGATGTATTTTGCGCCAGTTCCTCCCTCTAGCAAAATGCATTCATCTACAACCCTGGGTGTGACCAACAGTATAATTTGGCAAAAGCTTTGTAAATTACAGCTATTTCTCCACTTACTCTATCTGTCTCTAAGATGAAGAAAAAGTTAATTAAGTGATTGTGCATTGAATTCAATGTTTTTAATGCCATTTTTATTCCAGGGTCAGATGATTTTTATCTAGAGAATATAATAGCTGGGAGATGCAAGATGAATAGCCAGCTATTATCAGTTTCTACACAAGTGGTATATCATATGATTGTCTGACAAATTTAATTAGGATAATTCACCAGAAGACTAATTAAAAACCCAAAACAGTTTGCACTAGGTCCACCAATTTTAATCTCTACCTTAAAGATCAAATTTCATTCTGTGAAGCATCAGTATTTAACTAAATTAAATGAAACCCCACTCTATTACCGCTGAACTGAATAAACCTTAGCCCAGTTTATTTTTCTGCTGTGCAAACAGAGTCCTAACGCAGCTCTGAAATCCCTGTTCTGGAAAGCAATGCCCAAAACCTCTGCAAATAATATTTTGCACTGAGTTTGAGCAGCTGAAGGACAATGGAGAAGCAGAAAGGCACGAAAGGACAGCACACACATAGTCCTTCTCTTGAGTGCAAGCACTCATTGCTCCTCAGAAATTATGCAAGACATAAATGAGTACTGCTGCAAAAAACGGTGTTACTATTAAGTGGTCTTTTTGGCTTGGTTCCCTGTACATGCAGGTCTGCAGTTATGGCTCTTGCCATGTGTCATGAACAGTGTGGGTCAGCACGGGAGTGTCTGCTTCTCTTGTGGGCTTTGCAGATTTGGGCTGGCTGGAATTAATTTTCTATGCTCTACATTTTGAGAGTTTCTGGGCAAAATGTGTCCTATGAGCAAAGGAGACATATCACTGGAAGAGAACCAAACCCTTTTCTCTCTCTGGATCTACTGATTTTCTTTTCCTAGAGCTAGGCTTTGGGAGCAGGGACCCATCTGCAGTTGCTAGGTAGGCCTGTTACTGCCCACCCTGGAGGTGGGGGGGACAGTCAGGGTGGGCTACTGCCCCTCACTTGGCATCAGAGGAACAGCACAGAGTCTGATCACAGCCCTGTCAAGTTTCCAGCAGTTTATGTGAGGAACAGAGCAGTTTGTTCCTCCTGCAGAAGATCCACAGAGGGAAGGTGCCTCAAGAGGTAAAAATTCAATGAACTCATACCAGGTTTCTGAATCTAGTTAATTTTAGCTACTATCATAACTGCTGAGTCTCTTGTTAATTCTCATGGTATTCCCAATGCCATCTTCTGCAAATTACCCTGTGTGAACTTCTCTGCCTGTGCCCTTTTGACTTTAATGAGATGCTGCACAGGGGAAAAAGTCACAATTCACAGAGCAGTTGCAAGCTGGGGAGTAAGGGATAGATCATGAGTGTCCTTTCTTTTTCCTTCTTTGATTACAGGGTAGGTGGGAGACTGTCACTGTGGAGGCCATGTAATGTACTGAACACGATGTATCATCATGCGTCAAGGAGTGGGAAAAAAAGTAATTTCTCTCTAATCTCAGACAGAAGCATAACATTAATTAAAGACAGCATCTTTCTAATTTGTTTTCACTCTTAATAAAAACAGAATAATGCATTCACTGTATCATTGGTGATACAACGATTACTTCCTTAATACTTGCAAAGAGCTTTTGCAAATGAGGCAAAGAGCCTCATTTAGAAAGTTTTGAAGATACTAGAGTGGTTGTAGTTCAAGTCCATGTTGTATCATCCTAGACAAACAGCGTGTTAAGGAAAAGAACCATGAAGGTTTTTAAAATAAAAATCTCATGATCTTTGAGGTGTTGTCAATACTTCAAAGGCTGAAACTGCCAAATCAGGGGTTTCAATGTATTCCTTTAAGATAGATATATATATAGATAGATATATATATATAGATATATAGATATATTTAGTTTGATATACAAAGAGGAATCTGTACTTTTATTTATGGTATATTGCTGGTAAATCAACTCTGGAGTGAAGGACTTTTAAAGAAATACATGATCAGACAAGACCAGGAGCAAAAGCCAGATACATTGTCTACTGGGGGCAAAGGGTCAGGGTTTGAAGGTGGACTTTAATGAGCACACTGAGGGGTAAAATACTTGCATATTTTTAAAGATCTGCCTCCAAATCCTTTACTCATACTACTGAACCTTTTCCATACTCTGAGACAGTTTACAATGCAGAGGAATTTGCAACCTTCTTTCCTACCAGCCATATGTAAAAGGGGAGTTTGCCATGGTCTGTTAAAGCCCCCATGGGGTGAGTGCTGTTTAATGTGAATTACAGCGTTGGATACTCACTTGCCAGTGGAAATTGAATAAGGAGAGAGCTGCTCTCTACAGCCAGCTTGGGAACGTAAGGACTTCCAAATTTTCTGATGTTGCTTTTGAACCTGTATTTGTCGTTTGACATTTTGCAGTCATATCATTTCAACTCAAGCATGGAACAGACTCCTTTTGCAAAATATTAGTGACAATATTAGCTGGTAGTGGTTGAAATTATTAGGCATATTGTTGAAGGATCAATTCTCAGATTTTATCAAATGTTAGAAAAAATTAAGGCAGAGGCAATTATGCTGCCTAGGTTGTTTTTTCTTCTTATCAGCCTGTTTTCCTTTGATACTCTTTTCATACCGAAGTTCCTCTTTCCTGTGTAAATCCTTCATTTGAGTTGTTTAAAGCATATCACTTATTTGTTTTTTCCCTATACATTACTTCAGGAAGCATTGCAGTTCTTGATAGACTGGTTTTTTTTCTGTCTCCAGAGGTTTCTTTTGAAAATCTGGAGGAAAATAATCTCTTGCCTTTCCTGGTATATTCTGAAAGTACTGACTTTTCAGAGATTACTTAGGATACTGTTTTTATTAATAGGATCAGAAGAGGCAGCTTCCTAATGATTAGAATTTGTGGTTTTATCTGAAAATATTGTTCTCACTAAAATCTCTCTAATAGCATGCTAAATTATAAAAACATTAATTTGATCATTAGATAAATGGACGTTAACTCTCCAGTCACTCGTAATGTACCCTTTGAAGTAACCCGCTTAGGAGTTTTAGGTCTGTCCAGTATTTCCTTTTCCCCAAGTATATTATTATTTCAATAATTAATGCAGGTATTTTGCTGTGTTTCTTTGGTATTACTGTAGGAGAATAAGGATCTAGTTGAATGGAAGTCACTAAAAGAGCCAGCTTCCAGGGCATGAAACCCTTTCATTTAAAGGAGCAAAGGTCAACTCAACAAGAAGTTGAGTCATGCCAAAAACAGGACAAGTGTGTCCCCTGGGAGAGAGAGAGCAAGAATGAGCATTAGAGTGTCGCAGAGAAGAGTTCCTTGCCTTGGTGCGATGTTTCATTCTCTAGTGTGTTGTAGGTAGTGACAGATCACCAGAGCCTGCTGGATTTTCTGCATCAGTGCTAGTTTTTTGCAAACATGGAAATAGTCTTTAAATCAGCTTAAAACTATGAAGTACTTCTTGCCCAGCCTCTAGGATTTCTAGTGCGTGTTCTCTAATTAAAAACAGGATAATTTGTAATGCTAATTACAACAGCATATCATTACCGTATTTTTTTCAGATGTCTCCAACCAATAACAATATTTGAAGTCACATAGATCCCAGTGTGTGTATTTTACAGTCATTTTTATTTTTTGTTGAACTGTAGTATTAAGAGAAATGCATATGCAGTGCCTAGCACAGAAGTATTAGATGGTCTGGAAAGAAAAAGGAAGAGTGAAATTAACAAGATTTGTTTTTATAGAAACTTTTAAGGGATTTCTGTTTGTTTACCTGGTGCTACTTTACCTTCAGCCTGCCAGCATCATCTGAAATATAGTGCATAAGCATGGATGTGTTTTTAAGCATACATGTGATCAGGAGAAAAGGAACAAGAAGATGACAGTACCTCATCAATCAGCATCCTCCAAACCATATGCATTAAAAAATAAAAACTATTTCAGTTTTAATCCACATTTTTTGTTTTCTAATGAATACAATAACATATCTTATGATTTGAAGAAGCAGAAAACTATGATGTACTACGTATTACTTTTATGGCATTTACACTGCATTTGCACTTTATTTGCTTATGCAAAACTGAACAATAATGACCTCCACACAATATAAACTGTGGCAATACAGTTTTTACAAAGTTGTTACGAAGGTTTTAAGAAGCACTAACTGCACATTGCAAATGTGATTGGTGGTTGTGTGTGCAAGATATGTGTTTAATAGCAGGAGAAGCTGATTATACATTCTCATTTCCTAGTGAGTGCAGGCTGCTTCCCTGGGCCATACTCCTTTTGGCTGTTTCAAATGTTTCTGTTGAGAAAAGACCTCTACAGTAGCCAGAAAACTGGATCAGATCTTGGTGCAAGAGGCCATTATCAAATTGCGTTGGTTCAACATAAGCTGTCAACCACAACGATATCTCATAAGAGCTGCCAACCACAGAGACAAACTGTCCCCAATGGAAAAACCATGACATCCACCCAAAGCTTGCTTGTCAAGCTGAGCATCTGGGCATGCACACATGAAGGCCTGGAAATAGGTGGACTGTTTGAGATCCACCTGAAGATCAAGCTGAACACCTGGGCATGACAATACTTTCCTGGAAATGGGTGAACTGTTTGGGGAAATTGTGGACTGGGGTGATAAATGGGGGAGCTTCTTGTTTCTTTGTTGCTTGATGGGCGCGGGGTGATTGGCTGCTTTGTTGCTCTGTGGACTCGACCTTGTGTATGTTGCTGTGTGTGTCTTCCTGGAGCTTGGAGCATCATTGTCATCCCATGGCTGTGTCTTCATCATCACCTGCACCGAAACCAATCTGACGGGACATCACTGGAATCATGATGGTGGTAATTAGCTGCATATCTACTGTCTTCTTGCTTAGGTATTCTAACTTTTCCTTTCTTTTCCTCTCTGTCCTATTGCTGTTATCAGTTGTTCCAGAAAATAAAGTTCACAAGATTGTATGGCATATGGCCTCATTTGTGCCTTAATCTTGGACGTCTTGGGATCGTTTAAGAACCCTCCCCGATATTGGATTGGGTAACTTGGTGATAGAAAAATGACTTGGTAGGTAATCTTAGACCACAACCTTAAGATTTTAGACTACCTTGAGACATTTTATACCACAACCATAGTTTTGAAGGTTTATTTCAGTTTTGTTAATCACCCAGAAATGCAAATATTAATCCTGCAGTTTATACAACCAGACTTCTGCTGCCTTGGTTTGGATAGGGGTTCAAAACCATGATGGAAATAGACTTCCTCATGAGATTTTTTTTGTCATATCCCATTCTGTCTCAACTTTTCTCATCTTGCAATAAGCCATTAACTTGCCAGTCATTTGTTATTAAAACAAAAAACTCCTCTTTTAGTCCAAACACCAACAATAGCACCTGGTAACATTCAGCAGGCTTTGAGCTGTAACCTGCTAATGCATTCCTGTTGTGTAATGCATTCACACGTTCCCAGTAAATTTTCATTTACTCTAGCAATGCCTAGACTAATTCACACACAGCACATTGTAATGCAAATGGTATGGTTAAAACAGATCACACTTCTCTCTTCCATCTCAATTTCAGTCTAATGTATCGTTGCAGCTTATTCTGTAAACTGTTGAAGCCATCTTCATTCAACTGTAAACTAAAGAGACTAGATGTCTATCAGACGAAACCAAAACAGTTCTTGATTAATCACAACCTCTTGACCTAATGAGTGATAGCTGTGTTAAAAATGTTGTCATTATCTAAATGGAGTACCCAAACGTCCTGCAGTTCCTAAGCAAATTGACTCTTTTCTATTTATAAACAACACTGGAGGATGAACTCCTGGGTTTATACTGGAAAAGGGACATCATTCATTTTTATCGAACATACCTGCTCTTAGTGATATTACGCACATACGTGGGTTTTAGAAAATCTTAACAACTGAAGTAGTTTATACGCTTTTAAGAGTAATTTTGAGGTTTATGTGTACATTCATCACACTGGAGTTGGGTGCTTAATGTCTACCTAAAATGCATAGTGTTAAAGTACACGTTAAAGATCCTTCTTAGGCTTTCTATTACATGCTAAACATCATTAACATAGATATGGAATTCTGCCTTTCCAGGATTTGTATAAATGTTATTTGCAGTGCTGAGGGCATTTTTCCAACGCATAAAATGCACATCTCTCTGTGGATGATGAAGTGAGGAATCTTTGAAAAGCCAGTTTTATAGATATGTATTGCCAGTTCTTTGATTAATAATCTGGTCACATGCAAGTAAAGATACTGTTATAGAAAAAAATTGAATTATGTACAGTTTTTTTTCTGTTGCTTTTAAAATATTGGCTGTTTCTTTATACACATTGTTCCAATGAAGCCTTAAGAGAGAAGAGGCCTGGATTGCACATGTCTCTAATAGTTTATAATTCTTCTTTTCCAACACATGCCTATTTATTATGGTATTGCTTTTAATTCCTGGCAGGTATAGTAGTTCTTATTGTTATTAAATAAATAAATAAACAGATAAATACATAAATAAATAAAATATAACTGGTTCTTATATTGAGGGTAAGTATGAGGTCAGTCACAATGTTCTGTTTCAGAAAATAATTGCAATTTAATGTAACTAAAAATCCCTGTCAGTAAAATGAACAATCAACATCCATTCTATATTTGTAAATTGTAGTGACTATTCATTGTGAAGTCAACAAAAAGCATGAAGTAACAAAACCAGGAAGCCTTTCTCAGCCTTCATGGATTGCCTTTCTCAGCCTGCATGGATTGCAGTTAGATCTGCCAATATGCACAGTGACCTAGAGCAGCACAGGTAGGTGTGTTGTGCCCTCGATGTAGCTGCCATGGTTTGTTGCACCAGCTCTGAGGGCAAACCTGCTGTACAGCCTGAGCTTGAAATCAGGTTTTGGGAGGATGACATTCTGATGTGAGTTACAGCATCCTCCATCCCACCAGTGCAAACATGCAGCCCAGAGTCAGCAGGAGCACCAAGATTTAAAGTCTCTTTCGCCTGGCTGTGGAGTTAGAATTTAATATCTCACCAGGAGCCTGTCCACAGGCTGGAGAAGTCTTCCCTATTTATCCCTGATGCTTTTATTTTTTATGTGTCCAAGGATTACATTAGCTTGTTTGTTTGTTTGTTTGTTGGTTGGTTTGTTTGTTTGTTTGTTTGTTTTGCCACAGCTTGCCCTGAGGCTGCCTGTTGAGGCAGTTATCCTTGATGACCCCATAATCCCCCCAGTGAATCGTGACTTTACCAGATAAAATCTCTCATCCTCCAAGAAGAGACTGTATTTCTCAATCTCTCACATAAATCTGGCATTTGGATATATGAAAATGTATCCTGTCAGATCATGACCATTTATTCAAATGACCTATATCACACATGATTTTCCTTCTTGTTATTTTATGCCTCATAGAACTCTAAATCCAGAGCAGTTTTTACCAGCAAGGAGTCTAAGACACTGTTCAGATCTTTCACATATATACTAAGTAATGTTGAACTGAGAACTGATTCCATTGGAATCTCACTGGGAACACTGATATTTCCTTTTTATGATCCACACAATCATACCTGCAATCCTGTTTTTAATTAATGTAATTGTGCTTTTTAATCCTAATATCATGTGTCACTAAATCAGATGCATTCTAGAAGTTGAAGTACACTATAATATTGCAGTTGCCTTTTGTAAGAGGAAATCATTTTATGAAGAGAGGAAAACAAATAACTTCATCTTCAAATTTCCATGAGAACATAATAAATAATGTTAGTCTTATTTTTGTCCTTAATTTTTTATTGAATCACAATGGATCATTCCATTATTTCACTGAACATGACTCACCTAAAATTCCACAGTACTGGAAGAGTCTGCCTGTAGTTGTTCTAATATTTAAATTGTTCTAATGTTTAAATTGTTCTAATAGTTAATATTTACAGCCTTGTGGTCTCCTTAAAGACTTGTTGCATCCAAGTTCTTTAGGTGGTTGTAATATTTAGTTAGTGCTTCCTGGCTAGTAGTGTATTGGGAAGTTCTAATGAGCGATCTGAAAGTCCCTTCCAACCATAATTTATAAGAAATCATTGAAGTGGACCTTGGCAATATTACAAAGGAAATCTACAAGGAATGATGAACCATTGTTGACTGAGACTTCTCAATGTGGTTGTGCCTGCAGCATGAGAAAGCAAAACTTTGTCCCTCAGGATTTTACCTTCACCATAAATGTTTCTTGCAGTCAAATCTATTATTCATAACTTTCTGAAGCATCACTAGAATTATAGAGAAGACACATATTAAATGTGTGGGAATTATTAATTATAGGGAACATAACATATTAAATCTCTAAGGTACTCTAAGGATATATTTATGCTGCTCTCCATATTGTGTCTGAAGCCTAAAGATATTTTCCTGACCAAGCTGTGATCTGGTAGGTCAGGGAAGGGCAGAAACTTCTCCAGTGAACCTGCAGGGCTACCAGGTTTCTCGCAGAACTGTTCAGCTACTAATGAACACACCAGTATGAATTCAGCACTGCTTAGCATATATGGGACAAGGTGTTGCAGTATTGAAGAGAGAGGATGTTTTGCCAGGCTCCATTCTCAGGGGCAGAGGACTCCTTATCTGCACTTGCTTAACCAATCCTTATGCCCCCAAAAATGGTCCTCTTGAAACTCAGCTCCAGTTCTAACATCTCAGGCTAATAAATGGGCTGACATCTGGTCCTCATTATTACATTTTGCTCTTAACTAAGCCAACAGAAACCTCCCTGGATCAGTAAATTTCATTCTGAATCAGTAGCAGATAATTTCTATAGGTAACATGGGCAAGTTTGGATGACCACACCAGATGTGGTATAATGTGTCTAGTATTGCTTATGCACTATCACGATGAATAGAAAAATAAGTTGCCTTGCATCATTTTGCTGAATCCACATCATAGGTTGACTAGTCCAAGATGAAGAAGTACTACAATTCAGATGTGTTGCAAATAAAGAAAAATTCCTCAGATAATGTAGAAAGCCTTCTCACTGGGAGTGCATTACTGAGAGAGCTGTTAAACAATGTCAGCTCAGTCCTGAAGCACCAGTAACTTCAACAAGCTGCTCAGACCCTGTCTGTGGTAGTACAGATGGTGCAGTAGATCAAAGCAGTCTGCATGGAGTTCAATCCCTGTTTGCTAACTAACAACACAGTCACCCTAAACCTGTGTGGAGCCCATTACTGAGATAGCCCAGCAGTCTGTGTCTCCTGTGGTATAGGTAAATGAAACTGGCCACAGCCTATTTGCTCACTGTCATCAGAAGCAAGAAGATTGGGCTGGCTTGAACCCATGCCACTAGATTCCCTTCCTCCCTGCTATGCAAGCCATGTTTCCCCAGAGGGACCTTATCTCCAGAAAACACTTCTCAACAAAGTTCTCTCTTGGTATTGCCTGGCCACTGGCCCAAAAAACCTGAATCTACCTGTGCTATAGCCCATGCTAATAATTAAACACATTGCTGAGCCCTAAATATAATAGATGACATGTAGGATATAAGCATACGTATTAGTCGTGTTTCAGAGTTAGGTATACTTGGCTTGTATGGATGTTACAGCTAATATGGATTCTGGATTGTGTTCCTTAGATCTGCAGGCCAAAGGAGCCTCTGTTATCTTGGTTGTTGCACAAGACCTCAGCTAGCTCTTTGAGAAGACCATTCATGATATGAAATACTTTGAGATATCTGAGTCAATGGATTTTCAGGAGCTATCTTTGATCCAGCAGGTCCAGTAATGGGTTAAATTAGCATAGGCATATGCTGAATATACCTGGAATTGTAGAAGGCACATTGTTCTCTGGGTGTCTGAAATCAAGGAGTGTGATGTGGAAAACTTCATAGCTTCTGCACAAAGTTAACTTGAGACTCTAGGATTTAACAGTTGGGTCATGAAAAAGGCTATGTTGCTGGGGTATCTGCACCCACCTGTGCCCCACTGGAGAGCTTTCCCACAAATGAATTACTTTAGTGCAGAATCAGCTCTGGAGCCTCACACAAGGCAGTTAATCAGCAACCTAAATAAATCTCTGAAAAATAATCAAGAGTTGATAATATTCTGATTCTTTGGAACAAATATTTAATTGGTGCAAGAATATAAGAGAGTATCACTCCCATTTGTCCATGTATAAACTTGGAGGAAATCCACTTCTTTAAGTGGAATTAGAAGGCAACCTACAGTCTCTCCAGAGAAGGAGAGTTGGGAGAGTGTGGAGACATTTTATAGGGAAGAAGAACTTGATGCTGTGGGCCTTGCTGACATCAAGCAGGAGAGTAGATCCACTAGACATTTAGCTCCACTTCAGTTCCATGATTTGTCTGATGGACATAACAGTTCAGGTGCAGACAGTGGGGGTGGAGGGAAATCATGTTCTCTATTACCTACACATCTCTAATTTCAAGCTCCAATTTTTGGAAGTAAAATAATTTGCCCCCCACATGGTATCTGTTTCTGGAACTTATTATCTGCTTTGTTAAGTTCAGATGGCATTCAGATAAGGATAATTTAATTAGACATCTTAGTAATCATACATGCATACTTACTGCCACAGCAGGAGGTGGCTTCTCCAAAACAAACCCCTTCATATATTACTTAGGACAACATGTTTTCCCTGAAAGATTTCACATTGTGTGCATGTATGTGTATAACATCTCCCCTCTCTCAAGACTTCATATCACATGGTGTTTCCCCTTTGAAGATTTTCATGTTGTTTGGGAATATCCCTACCTAGAAAAACTTCCTGTGCTTAGGGGATGTTCCTTTGAGAAAATGCTCATTTTACACTGATCCTCTGCTTTGAAGATGTTGATAACATTAGGGGGTTGCCTCTGAACCATAAACTATCTTCAGCCTGGGAAGATACTTCCCTGAGATTCTGGGGCATACATGCGGGTAGCACTTCTTTGGGAATCTCCCCATTGCAGATGTGTCCTCACTCACTCTGTGCTGTTTTGCAGTTTACAGTGTCTCATATTTTCCATCTGAAAATCCAAGAAGAGGAGCACATTTACAATAGTTCCATTAGGAATAGCTTGAGAAAGTGTTTAGTGGGAGAGGTCCAAAAGTAAGTGGGAAATGGGTTTATGGATTGTGCTGCTCCTTAGTATTTGCCTGTTCTCATATTTGCAATTCTACTTCAAACTTTGTCTGGCAGTTAGAATCAAGCTGATGTCCAATAGATGATCTAATTAAAATGAATTAAAATTTGTATGACTTAGTTCTACTAAACTGTGGGGAGATGAAAAAATTTGCATTTAAATTTATACCCGACTTCTGCAAGTAGCCCATACTTTGGTAAACACACAAAATAAAACCTTTTTGTAAACATTCCTAAAAATCTGAGTGCTCAAAATCTGTATTTGAGTTTGAGGCTGCAGTTAATATCTGGGTAAAAGAGCAAACATTGCACCATAAGCTTCATAAAAGCAATTGTACAAACTTGAAACAACTTACTCAGAAGGAAATGGCTTGCAAAAGAAGCACAAGTGAAAATATTTAGGTTTGGCTGAAGCAGCTATGAGCTTAATCATTATATGTATACCATGCAAGTAAATAGCGTATGGGTGGGTCTAAAGCCAACGTGAACCTTTATGTGGAAAATACTGCCTATATGGGTATGGAAAAAGGCCCACTTAAACTGCAATTACACTGAATATGTGCAAATAAAACCAGAATAAACCAACCACATAGAAAGCATATTTCTTTCACATTTCTTTGGCTATGTTCTATGTTATTCTCACTGTCTTGGGACAGACAGGATTATGTTGTATGCATGTTAATAGTTTGGAAGTAAACTGCATGAAAACAAGTAAAATATCTTCCTAAAATACACATTTAAAATAAAAGTGGAACCAAAAAAGATGGGCAACTGAAGTCAGATCAGATTTAACAGACTGTTACAACTTGTAGATTCACTTTGCTGAGGAGGAGACTTGGCTGGAATTACTGACTCCTTTTTTAAAAAAATCAGGAAGATATTTGAAAAAGAGATACTGGTGCATTGATAAATCATTTCATAGAATCATAGAACAACAAGGTTGGAAGGGACCCATTGGATCTTCTAGTTCAACCATTCCTATCTAACACTAAACCAAGTCCCTCAAGACCTCATCCACCCGTACCTTAAACACCTCCAGGGAAGGTGAATCAACCACCTCCCTGGGCAGCCTATTCCAATGCCCAATTACCCTTTCTGTGAAAAATTTCCTCCTAATCTCTAGCCTAAATCTCCCCTGGTGGAGCTTGAGGCCATTCCCTCTTGTCCTGTCCCCTGTCACTTGGGAGAAGAGGACAGCTCCCTCCTCTCTACAACCTCCCTTCAGGTACTTGTAGAGAGTAATGAGGTCTCCTCTCAGTCTCCTCTTCTCCAGGCTAAACAACCCCAGCTCTCTCAGACGTTCTCCAGCCCCTTCACTAGGTTTGTTGCTCTTCTCTGGACTTGCTCCAGAGCCTCAACATCCTTCTTGTGGTGAGGGGCCCACACCTGAACACAGTATTCAAGGAGCGGCCTCACCAGGGTTGAGTACAGAGGGAGAATCACCTCCCTGGACCTGCTGGTCACACCATTTCTGATACAAGCCAGGATGCCATTGGCCTTCTTGGCCACCTGGGCACACTGTTGCCTCATGTTCAGTCGGCTGTCGACCAACACCCCCAGGTCCCTCTCCTCCTGGAAGTTTTCCAGCCAGGCTTCTCCCAGTCTGTAGTTCTGCATAGGGTTGTTGTGCCCCAAGTGCAGGACCCGGCATTTGGCCGTGTTAAACCTCATGCCATTGGACACTGCCCAGCGGTCCAGCCTGTCCAGGTCCCCCTGCAAAGCCTCCCTACCCTCCAGCAGATCGACACTTGCACACAGCTTTGTGTCATCTGCAAACTTGCTAAGAGTACCCTCAATGCCCTCATCCAAGTCATTGATGAAGACATTGAACAGGACTGGATTTAGCACTGAGCCCTGGGGAACACCACTTGTCACTGGCCTCCAGCTGGACTTAACACCATTTACCACCACTCTCTGGGCCCGGCCATCCAGCCAGTTTTCTACCAAGGAGTGTATGCATCTGTCCAGGCCAGAGGCTGACAGTTTCCATAGCAGAATGCTGTGAGAAAGTGTGTCAAAGGCTTTACTGAAGTCCAGAAAGACCACATCCACAGCCTTTCCTTCATCCAGCAGCCGAGTGACTTTGTCATAGAAGGCGATCAGGTTGGTTTGGCAGGACCTGCCTTTGGTAAACCCATGTTGACTGGGCCTGATGACCGGGTTCTCTTGCATGTGTTTCATGAAAGCACTCAAGATCACCTGTTCCATGACTTTCCCTGGCACTGAGGTCAGACTGACAGGCCTGTAGTTCCCCGGATCCTCCCTGCTACCCTTCTTGTAAATGGGCACTACATCAGCCAGCCTCCAGTCCAGAGGTACCTCCCCAGTCTTCCAGGACTGCTGGAAGATGACGGAAAGGGGTTTGGCCAATACATCTGCCA
Organism: Coccyzus lansbergi; assembly: GCA_033558105.1. NCBI lineage: Eukaryota > Metazoa > Chordata > Aves > Cuculiformes > Coccyzidae > Coccyzus > Coccyzus lansbergi. The sequence continues at coordinate 335,870 of JAUMJK010000418.1, read as the reverse complement.
GCTCCTTCAGTACCCTTAAATTATTGCCTGTTCTCTATTGTCTGTGAGGACTTTTTTAGTGGAACTGTGTTTTGCTTCCAGAATCTTTATTTCTTGTCCTCACCTGCAACATTTAAAAATACTTATCTCCACATGGTACCTGGGGAGCGGAGACATAGACATTTCACTCTACTATCCATTTGTTGCATTTACTTTTTGTACCAGTCCTGAGAAGTTCTGTCTCACAGACTCAAGAGGATTTAGGATCTTGTCAACTGCATTTGCATAAGGGATGTGCTAAGCTCTAGTGCAGATATTGCAGATACGCTGGCTCCTGTGTGTTTGAGAGACACACATTCCATGCTAAGGAAATGGTAGTTCATGGGGTGAACACCAGTGGGTAGATTTATAGAAAGAGTTTGTGTCAGGACTCATGTCAATCACACTATGTCACTACATGAAGTTAAATATCGTCCTTTTTTGAAAAAGATGCTAGGTGTAATTCTTGTTTACAAAATTCTTGAAAATTTCACCTAGAGTAAATATCATATTGAAATCTTTAAAGTATAAGTATCTTCCTAAGACATGCATGGGGACAGTAACTTCTGATTGAACTGACAAAATGATGACTGGGGCAAATATTCTGGCTGGTTCTATTCAGTAGGCAAAGCTAAGTCATCCCAATGCCTCTTACTGACCTTAAAGTTTGCTAACTTGCCTGTATTTATCATTAAGCAACATGTGGGATCAGTCAGAAGCTAAAGGGGAAGAATTTAAAGGTGAATTCAAGAAATAGGTGGCTGATAGAAAGAATGAAAAAAAATCTTGGAGTGAGAGTAGCTATGGCAAAACAGAAAACAGTAAGAAGCATATAGGAAATGTGATGCAGTTTTTATATTGGGCTTGTAAATGGAGGATAGAAATGCTAGGCTCACCCAAAGAAGACAGGAAGGTCCTTTTTTCCCTTTACAGCCCACTGTTGCCTCAAAACACAGGAAGCAAGTGCTTAGGAGAAAGAATTGTGGTTGTAAAGAAACTTATTAGGCAAGAACAGAGCACTGAGTTCAGCATGGAGGACTCCACTCAGCTCTTTGAAGTTATACAGTCATAGGGTAGCAGTGGTGAATCAAACTCAAGCAGAGGCAGCCTTGTCAATATTGCATTTTCAGATTCTCGTGTGGTTGCTACTGGTTCCAGATGGCAATTAGATATTGGAACAGAGTAACAGGGCTTCAGCTTGTCCAGCAGAAAACAACTGAAGGATTTTAATGGGAACTTGTTTTTCTACTGAAGTAAGTATGAATTCTGGCACTTAGAGAAAAAGACCCATATTCTTTTCTGGCATAAATTGGCAACACTGATAAAAGCACAACAATTCACACCAGAGGAGATTCTGATCTATAATATTGTAGATTTATGCAATAGTCACTTCCTTGTGCCAAAGATTTTAATATTTCAGAGGCAGATCCACAGACAAGAAAAAAGAGGAAACTACAACTTGCAACAAAAAATTGTTCCAATAGTCATTTCTTGAAAGTAAAAAAGCATGGGCTAGAAAAAGGAACTCTTCATCTGGACTTTCTGAATTGCTCTTGGTCTTTCTTCAAAGGCAAAAAAAGTACTGTAAAAGCTCCTATCTTCTTTCCCAATTTGTTCTGATTCTTATGCCACACCCTTGATTATCAGGATCAGATTGCTATCCAGTAGCACATTAAAGCAGTGTATCACGTGAGGTTCTTTCCTTCTTTCTCTCCCTAGGAAGTTGTGCATAGATTTAAGCGAAAAAACTTTTTTGATGTTTTATTATGTGTTTAGTAGAGAAGTAAGGTTAAGGGAGTTTCTTTTGTGTTTGGAAGAGGAGTTAAGGAGGTATGTGGGATTTTGTAGAGTAACAAGCATTCCTTCCAGTCTTTAACTGTTTTCCAAAAGATCTGTCTCCCACTGGCAGGTTAAATCTTCTGCAGTTGTCAAAAACTTAAATTAAAATATGAAGAGCCAAAGACAAACTAAGCTATTTAAGATGCATAAGCTCAGAAGCAGCTTATCAGGAAAATGGTCAGCTTTACAATGAGCACCCTAAAAGCTACGTCGTGCCAATTTCATTTGCAGAAAGGTGATGGTCCCAAACAGAGTGTCTTCGCAGAAATTGATGGCAGCAGGTAGGTAGAAAATCAATCCACAAAACAACTGCTGGGCCTACTTGCCAGTGTTGGTACATCAGTTCTCAACACCCATGAATCTGCAGATGGCTGTACGACCAAAATGAAACTTTCCTTAAGAAAGAAAGGCTAACGCAGAATGACCCGAATCATGATGGCACTAAGCAGTCTGACACCCTTAAACCTCATCAGTATTTACAATTCTTACCTGCACAATTCTTTCAAATAAGCATCTTAATACTTTCATATTGAATTATATAAACTTTTTACCTATGAAACAGCAAATCGAGAAATTAAAGCTTTTGTCAAATGCTTCAAATCCATGAGGTTCGAAGAGGTTCTTAAGTATCAGGCAAAGGGATATTCAAGGCCTACTTTCACTGACTTTTCCACTTTGCCACCATAAACATTAATTAGTCCATGCATGAAGAAGTGAAACGGTACCTGTCACTTATTGGATAAGATCCTTTTCAGTATGGGAAGAATATCTTAAGAAGAGCAGCAGCTCTGATCCAAGTCTCTTCACCTTCCTCAACAAGTGACTCAGACACCAGACTATAGTGTCACATCCTGTCTCTTCCTCAATCATTCATATTTAATATTTTGAACAAACTGAAGCAGGCTTCTCCAGAAGAGATGACAGTATCCCACTTACAGATACCTTATAGATCTTACCAAGGGCAGTCTGCTGGGAGTGATGGCCATATCAGCAGGCAGTTGGTAATTCAATCTATATCTTCTGTACTTCAGAAACTGTTTAAACTTCCTTTGGGGAGGGAAATGGAGACTGTTTCTATCACTTCACCCAGTAACTTCGGGAGAACAAGGGCCATTCTGGTCACCTCCCACCAGGGGATGTTCAGGGCTGAGTATCCTATCTGAGATAGGAGCCTGTATCCAAAAAATGACCTTGGTCAGGGTTTCAGCTGGCCACCAAGCTGTTCCCTACTAAAGGGGGTAGCTCTTGTGAAACCTAGTAGTAAGCACCTGACTCTACAAGAGCACTGTTGACGAGTCTCAGTTCTTAATAACAGACAATGCATTATGCTAGATAACAACACGCCAAAATACATGGCGATATTAAGATGGGAAAAAAAAGTTGCAAGACAATATCTTTTCCCAGTGACAGAATTATACAGTTGACTTTGTTGTACAAACAACAAAATCTGGTTTTAAACATACGAAAGCTAGCTTATACCACTGAGATGCACTCCCACTTTCTTTTTTTCACCATACTGCGGCAACAAATTCCACCTGTTGACTGTTTGCTGTGTGTTTGGGCTTTTTTAAAATACAGTGGGAACAATTCTAGTTTTCCAGTGCTCATCTTCACCAGAATTTAATGTTCACATGGCTCCCTTCCACTGCAGCAATAGATAGTATTAAGTATTCAAGACATAGGCTATTTTATGGATCCATATGCAGCCATTCCTCATTTGTTTTTATTTCTCTCTCTTTGATTTCTAACATTCTACTTGTTTCTCTACAGTTGCTAAGCACTGAGCTGCAATTTACCTTGAACTACCCACAAGAACTACCAGAACTTTTTCCGAGTGGTAATAGAGAATCTAGAGCTCATAACTGATTGTGTGGAATTAGGGTTCCTTGTCCCATGCATATTACATTGTATTTGACTTTCATAAGCATTGCAATTACACCACAATCTTCTATCAACCCTACAAAATTTCTGGCAGAATATTTGCATCTAACACTAGCATGTTTGAAAAAAAAGATTTTATTACTATTTTTTTATGTCTTTAGTGCATTGTTCCTTACAATCTTTTTGGATGGCTCTATTACAAGTTACTATTTGACTTCCTAAAGTTTATACTCTTTTCTATTTTCCTCATTGCTCCACATGAGCTCCACTGTTTGAAGGATTTCTTTTTACTCCAATTAACTGACCTTACTGTAATATACAGTCATGCTGCCTTTTTTGTGTGGTCCTTTAAGGTTTGGTTTCTGAGGGGTTTTTTGGATATGCAGTGTACAATTACTCTGAGATTTTACTAGTTCGTATAAACATGGGATCTGCAAATTTTTATTCTTTTGGTTACTCCTTTTAAATTCCAGTTTAACAAGATTTCTCGTTTTTATATATTTCCCCCTTCTCAAATTACGATTTTGGCAGATCAGTACTGTAAGAATGTTGATTTCAAGTCGTTCTTCAAGAGTGATCCTTCATTTTGAAGCATGGCCTAGGTATTGTTTAGGCCTAAATAAAAAATTTCTTCTGCCCCCATGGATTACTCTGGTAGTTGCTGAAGGAAGCAGTCCTTTACGGTAACAAAAACTTTAGTCTTCCGCCACAGACCTAGCTAAATATTTATCCTATAGGGAAACCTGAAGTGTTTCTGAAGGGCTTTCTGAGGAAATAATGTCCAGTAAGGCTCTCTGAAGCCATAGAGAGAGCCTTGTATGATATATAAGGCTTTCCTTTGTGCATTTCACATTCATTCATGAGGCTGCTGCAGTGGCAAATATCCCTTCCATTTGGTAGGGGTTGACACCTACCCTCTCCTTGATTTCACCAAAATCACAATGGTTGAATTCACAACACTCTTAGTTTTATGAGTCTCTGAAAGCAAAGGAAAGCACAAGCACTTCTGTTTCAAGTTTTCTGGTTAGTGTTATCTAACTCTAGCTCTGCTTCAGGACCTTCAGCTTGGGTGGATGGATGGATGGATGGAAACTTCTCACCATAAGTAAGTAGTTTCTGCACCCCATCAAACCCTACCTCTGAATTAATCAAGACTATTCTCAAATCTCGAGGCCTTCAGAAGAAAGCCTGTGAAGGGCCTGAGGTAAAGAACCATTGTTCTAACTTAAATGAATAGACTTTTTCCTGAGAAACATTTTAATTAAAATCAAAAGAACAGAGGGTTGCTTTTTCTCTTATACTATTTTCACCCCATATTTATGATGGTAATATCAGGGCAGGGAATATAATGTTTGTATTGCATGATGTAAAGCAGATATCACACAAATTAGTCTAAACAAAAGCACAATGATGACATATTGCTTCTTTTACTTATTTGCACTAACAGAAGTTATTAATTTTAGACCTAACCAAACAATATGCATATTTTTGGAGTCTGCTTTACTGAAGGCACTTTATTTGATACAAAACAACTATTAAATTTGCAAATTGCTCAGAAACTACTGCCAAATGGCAATCAAGAACTTGAAAGAGCATATCCAATTGGGCATCTGCAACAAAGAGGATGAATATTTTCTCTATGTGGGTATAAGCTGGAACTGTGAGGATACCAGCTCTATGCAGACTCTCTCGTATCCTGTTTGTAAAATGTTTGGAAAATGAATCTTGAAGTTTTGTGCCCAAGGGCTGTAAACAGTCAACCTGGTTGATTTGATGGCTCTCCATATTAGCCTTTGATCTTTCATAATATAAACAGTGCTATTGCTACCCTGCAGAGTCTTGTGGAAATGTTCCTTTTAGCCTAAGAACTATTGAAGGACAGGGATGAGGAAGAAGAAAGGAAAAGACAGTTTCTGTGAAGGTATGGGTACTACCACAAATGTAAGCCTACAGGGCAGAAAAATAGCATTTTCCTTCTCTCAACCAGCAGAATATGGAGACATGGACTGAACTGCCACTGTGAGAGCACTTGTTTCCAAATCCCAGGGACTCGGGGCTCACTGAAAAGTGAGAACAGAATTAACATCCTTAGTAGGACTCTAGCTGATGTGCATTTCCTCTACTAGTTGTCTCTAACTCATTACAAGTGTTGACCAAAGCCTGGGAAAATTAGTTACACATAAACTGTCGTAATGAAATATCAAAGATTATGTGTTTTGATGGCTTGTGTTCTGCACAGTTCTCTGGTACTGTCTTCTAGATTTAAAGATAGTCACTAAGGCATCATTTTTCATATTATTAAAAATAACTTCAAACCTCAGACAAACTTCAGAGATAAAACAGATCAATGTGATACATCAGGACACAGGTCTGATTCTGGTTTAGTGTAGGCAGACTCTTCCAAACTAGTCATGGAGCTTCATGGCTTTTTGTCTAAACTAATATGCAGTATCTATTCTCCTCAGTTTACTCTGCTGGCACTATCTCAGAAGCAAGTATGACTGTGAGGGGTGACACAATGCCTGCACAAGGCTTTACTTCAACTTGTGTTCTTGTTGAGAGGAAGGAGTTGGACTGAAAGTGGAAAGGAAAAAGGTGCTGATGAAGACCAGGACTGTGACAGCCTTCACTGTACCCTTTTACAATTAGTGGTTTAGAACTGTGAGCTCATGGTAATGGCAGATAATTAGCAGTAACTTCTGGTTTCTGGGTTGAAATGTTTATCCTGCCTTAAGGAAGGCTGTTCAGATATTTCTTTTTAAAATTGGAGCTTAGTACCATAGATACTAAAAGGCTCCAAAAGACAGCATCTTCCAACATCAGCATTATTTGGAAACTGGTAGGTAGGCTTGTCTCGATTGGCCTGCACATGTACTTAAAAATGCCTACATAAGTTCAGAGACCTAAACTGTGCCAAAGATATAGAGAACTATCAGAAAACTATCAAAAAAAATCACACATTATAAGTAGAGAAACATTTTATACTACGCCACATTCTTTGGAACTAACCATGATAATAAAATATATAAAACTCACGAGGCTTACCATTTTAAATGTGTTTATTATTTGTTATGCATGCTATCCTGTCCTATGAAATGGCTACATCAAGACATGTTCATGGTTAAAATTAATCACAAATGGGCTGTGATTTAACAACTGAATGAGTCATAAAAATCAAATTTTATTATTTTGTCATTTTAAAACATAAATTGGGCTTATTATAATTAAAATGCTAATGATTTTCCATAGGTATGTGCCATAGTATGGATATTAGTTAAATCTTAATGGTTTCCTTCTGAGTTAGTATTTTATTAATGGCGATACTCACTCTGATACCTACACTCATTTTTCAGTCATGGACTTCAGAGTTTAAAAGGAAATGAGCATGGATAGAAAAACTGAATAGTGAAGTGACTTGCCTGTGACTTTACTGCAGGTCCATGCTGACTCTCAGGTTGGCATCCAACTCTCAGACTCTCCTTGCTGTCTTTGTGCTTGAGTTAAGAGGAAACTAATCACTGGACTCAGAGGTTAAGTTTTGTGGGTCCCAGTGGGCAAGTCTGAAAAATAAATGGGTTTTTGTAATGCGGGAAGTCAGTGGCAGCAGTCAGAAGACAGCCTGAACACCTTGAAATGCTGAGTTTGTGCTGGGGGTGAGTAACACATTAGCAAAGCACCAGCATAAAGCTGCAGGTCTATGATCTCAGCAGCCACAGTGGAGACACCCACTAATGTGGGCAGGAAAACAGGCGTGGGGCCATGTAATTGTCATCCTCTGCATCATCTTAAGATCTGTGGCACCTCTATCCCAGTGTGGGAGTGTAGCAATTAAAGACTTTTCTAAGATAAGAGTCATGTGTATCACACCAGAAGACCAAACTGTGGTCTGCTGGTGGTACAGCATCTCTGTTTTGGACACACACAATTGCAAAAACTAGCAACATTGAAGCTATTTTACTTTAGAATAGTATTAATGAAGAAAGAGATGCCAGTAATGGTCCACAGTTGCAGAAAGAAGAGGCGGGAGATTCAGTATTTAGGTCAGTAAAATAAACACTGTTACCATGACAGACTAATCTCATCCAAGTAACCCTATGCTCATTTTTTTCCTGGCTTTTTGTAACCATGAGGAAAAATGCCAACAGTTCTGTCTCACAGAGTCTGCAAACCACCTCCCTTCTGAACTCCCTCGACAAGGGAAAGAGATGGCACTCCCTCACCTCATACGAGTAACAGGCTTTTTTTCTGACAATAAGTTTTTCTTCAGTGGAAATTAATACGGGTTCAGGTGCCTCCCTGAAGGCAGGGTATTACTCTCTGTGAAGCTCCAGGTCAGTCAGGAACAAGGAGCAGTCAGAATGGCACAGAGAGCATGAGCAATCAGGAGAGCAGATCATGATCATTGGAAATCTGTGTAGAAATCTGTAGCCCCTAAGGAGAGCTGAGCATCCTCAGCTTCTGATTCACCCTTTACAGGATTAGTCTTATAATATTTGTAATGGGTATCCATTATATTGCAATGTATAGGAGTGCAATGACCCTTAAATGTCAGCATCTAAGATTACATTAATTTACTCTTAATGAAACCAAAGAGGGCTCAGAGAGTTTTGTGACCAAAGTCTGTTCGCAAGAATTGCACCTTTCATTAACTGACTTTGGAGAGATGAAATAAAATTAACTTTTAAAAATATTTTGATATTGGATACACTGATTTTGGAAGCGGCAAATCCCTCAGGTTCAGACCTCAAATAAGGGCTTCTGATGATCAGGATATAAAATGAACTGTGAAATCCTATATGCCTCATATCCCTTCCTAATGCAAATCAAATTTGCTGCCCTGACAAGTAGTTTGATCCTACACAGCACAGAAGTAAGGCAGTCTGCAAGTAAAAGCTCTCATTTAAAGGATGAAACATTAGTGATTATACAAAAAGGACTTTCAATGCTGACACGAGTGTATAAATGTGAATAGATACAAAATTAAAACTTATAATTCTCTGATTGTTTTCAAAGGGCAAAAGGAAAATGCATAAGTAAGAAGGATGTGCCAGAGCACAAGAGCAGCATACACCTTTCAGGTTTTAGTTTGACTTTTAGATGCAAGCCCTGGCTAAACTGAGCTTGAAAGCCTGACTCTTGGGACACAACATGAAAACTGACCACTACAGTGTCCCAGGTGGCCTTTAACCTGAATGGGCTCCTGGAGCTTAAAATACCTCTTCATTTCTAGAAATATTCAAGTACTGCCTATGGCATTTGAACACTTCAGGTCATCAGGGCAGTTATTTACACAATTCTTGTTCACCCTTTGTACATTTAGGAAGGAGAGTCATCATTGTGCAGATCTGCTTTACTCCTCAGTTACCTGTAGCAGAAAAAATCTCACACAGTATTATATGGAACTCTCGCTACATGTGTTTGTTAGCTCATAAAAAAAATAAAAAGCTAATTAAAATAAAACCACTCTTGACCACCTTCTAAGACATGGACATGAACCACTGCAAATCACATGATATGTTAAATCCATAACCATAATGCATTTGCTGAAGGTCAGATAGAATCAGAGAGGACTTTTGTGTCTCATATTAAAAGAGAGGCTGTTCATGTTTGTGGACTGGAGAAACCATACAAGAACAGTTTATCCATGTAAAAACAGAGCCCACGGATTGCTGCCAAGGACAGCAATACCTGTTTTGATCTGATGCGTAAGTACTGGTAACAAATGAGAAAAGTAGCTATAAGTTACATATCCAATTTTTCATAATTAAAAACTGCCCGAAGTCTGATGTAAAGTAGAGTATAATTGAGTCATGAAAACGTTGTTTTAGTGACTAATTATGAAAACCAGACAGGAACTACTGAAGAAATGGGCAAATAGAAAGAACAAAAACTAGTGAGAAATAAAATTGCAATACTTCTACAAAATCAAATGTGCATTAATAGGAATTAATGATTGCAAAATTGCTTTAAAGAGTTTTAGCCATGTGGCACTAGTTTTGTCAATGACTTCACTTGCTTGATACAGCATGGATGGGATTTCAGCAAGGCACATCCATTGCTATTTCCACTGTATTCATTTGTGGACAAATGTTTTCTTTGTTCAGGTGTTCAGACAAACAGGACCCCAGAAAAAATTGTTCACCTTCAATAAGAAGCTGCCTTCTGTTATGCAATTGTTCACATTAGCAGGAACAAAAAGAATGTACAGAATGCCTTCTTGCCATGGCTATTTCTGTGTAAGCATTTGAGGTAGATACCATGAGAATACCCTCATAAGTGAGAGAAAAATTGGGTTTTATCCTGTTCTGAATGGCAGGGTTACATCTTCCAGACTAGCTATGGAGAGTGAAGCTGCACAGGCTACAAAAATACTTCACACTATGCTGCCCATTTTCATGGGACTATCCAAAGATGAACAACTACTTATTAGGCACACCTGGAGAAAGCATCCATAATATATTGCTGCCTGAGAATGATATTTCTTGCTTTACAAGGGAAAAGGAAGTTTTTTGAGTGAGTATTTGCTTCATCTCTCTTGATTAGCTGTACACTGGATTTGCTCATGCTGACTTCCCTTTATTTTTGTTTTGGTTTGGGGGTTTTCATTTTGGCTTTCTTTTGGGGTTTTTGTTGTTTTGTTTTGTTTTGCTTGTAGGGTAAAAGTAGGAGAGAAAACACATGTATGGACTGCACAGCTAGTCTACATAGCTCTACTGAAATTAACTGTTCTGATGCTTTCGCCCAAAGGGCATAACCCCAAGGAATCCACTTTTGCCTATTCAGACCAGCAACAATTTTCTCCTAGTTTCCCTGATCACTTTCCATTCCAAAAGCAGAGAACAAAATCAGAGAGGTATAGGATACGGCAAGGGATTCCATATACCTTCACTAAGATCTTCACTCATCTGACCTCTCTTTCACACCAGAAATAACTGTGCAAGGTGTTCACTGAACTTGCTGAAAATGAGTTAGCTTTATTTTGGTGAATAAATTATCATCTTTTTTCTAAGGCAGTGACATTTACAACAAAAACCCACAGACCTGAAGCTAAAGAACGGACCCCACTTTACTCTTGCTGAGCAGAAGGAGTAAGAAAATAGTTGTCTGTAAATGCATTTCTCCTCCTTTCTGTTTCATGAGTTTTTTATAAGCTTATTGTATTTTCTTGAGTACTCCTCTGAAATTATCAGGCAAATAATTGTTAATCTGTAGGTTGTCAGTAAGCAGTAATCAAAATATAATATTGACTGGATAAGCATTATTCTTGAAATCACCTTTCTGATAAAAGTGTTTAAAATAAAGAATTCAGGAATTACTCTGGTGGTATCTACTAAAATTTGCTTAGTGTAATTAGCATCTGTGAACTTTCTTGTCTAAGAGGGCAAATGGTTTGAACAGAATTGTAGCAGGTGTGCTTAAAAATGTGAACATATATTCATAGATTTTCTTTTTCTTGAGCAATTGTTCTGTCTTACTTTCCTAGATGGTGGTTAACTCTTCTTTCTCAGAGAGGAAGAGCACCAGGAATCTGCCGATTCACTTTTCACAGTTCTTGGGCATGTAATTTCATACATAGAGCAGAAAAATCGTGTGAAATGTTGTAACTGTCAGCAGGAAACCTGGAAAGAGATATTGAGATGGAGCTGTGAAAAGTGACAATTGTGGAGCAGTGCATTTTTATGTGATAGATAGAGCTGTAGGGCACAGGTCATTGCAGCTTGGAAGGGGCAATCTTTCTGTTACTGATATCCCCAGGGCTGCTAAGGCTGAGTGCCACTCTTGGAGCACTGATGGTTGATTTGCTAATACAACAATCTGAAAACAAGAATAGACAGCAGCATAAATGTAAAGGCCAAAATGCAATACCAGTATGTGTATTATACAGATATATTGTCCCTCTCATTGTTTGTCCTAGTAGCACAGAGCGCATATTTCTAAAAATCAGAGGTTTTCTACACAAATGTGAAAAGCCATAATGAGATTTTAAATAGGAGAGTTTTCTACTGAAAACTATTACTGCCATATGTTAAACTACTCTCATTTTATCAATAGCACTGCACAAATTTTAAATCTGCTTGCTTCTGTAGGTATTTTATGTGCACTGGAAATTAACCGTTAAAAACTAAAAATGCTAAAAGTACGTTCTGATTTAAGAATAGCCCTTGGAGACTTTCCTCTTTTTCCCTTACTGTACAATAACTTTACAAGTCTCAAAACAAGAGGTACTTTTCCTAATACTTCCCTGCTCAACATGCACTTAAAATTTGGCTAAAATAATTAAATAAGATAAAATGTAAAAATACAAAATAAAATAAATTAAATTATACACTTAATTATAAAATAATGTTTCCTGAAATTTAAAATTATTTTAAAATATCATGCTTCTGATTTCTATTTAAATCTGCATTTCATATTTGAAGATAGTGTTGACATATTACATTTTGCCACCTTTAGAATAGTGTTTTGATTATTTTCCTTTCCAAATCTCTTTCAATTTGAAATATTTTAATTCAAGCATGAAATAAAAAGTAATTTCATTTTAAACATGTTTTGTCGAACAGAAAAAATTACTGTTAATGTGCTGTTTTCTTAGCATTTTCCTTTACAGAGAATGTAGATATTTACTGACATTAAGCTAAATTTGGACACCTCAGAAACACTTGGGGAATTAAATAAATTGCTCTTAAGCCAGTATTACTGTCCAGGCTAGTCTGGACCATTTCCACAAATGGTGATGCCAAGAGGTTCTTTGGCCTCTTGCTCTGAAATTAGTTTCTACATGGCAATTCAACCCGTAACCTATGTTGTCCCTGGCACTGCCCATTTCAATTTCTTCTATACTAAATCAGTACAGTAGTGTAGAATTAAGATAATAAGAATAATTGCTCCTTTTTTAATAGCACTTCATGTGTTTATGAGCAATTGTACACATAAGGGTTATTTTCCAAATAATTTCTCATTTTTGTTGTTCTCTTCTGAGTTCTCCAATTAGTATGTATTTCTTTTTTTAATGTGGTGTTCACAACAGCATGCGGAGTTCCAACTGAGGCTTATCAAGTGAAGTAGAGCAGAATAATTACCTAATTTCTTTTATGCGTGACATTCTTATTAATGTGACTCAATGTAGAGCATTTGCCCTGTTTTGCTACAATATTGCATTGTTGATTCATATTCAAATAATTAGTCATTGTAAATCCACACACTGTGCTCTGTAAATCCCTGTGCTAGCATAGACTGTTTCTCAGCTGCCAATGGGAGCAGGCAGGAGCTGCAGTCAGAGTGCCAGGCACTCCACAAAAGAGAGGCATGTAATGCCTCTTCCTAACTAGACTGCCAGCTTCTGTACTCATATGTGATTACTGGTTTCTCAAAAGATTTATGATATTTTTAGTATATCCCAATTGGAAATTATTTCAGACTGGTGTCTTCAGACTATACTACTTCATCACTTGTCACCTCTCTGTTGCAAAAATGAAGATTTGGCCCTCCCTTCCACTTACATAGTCTCAAGAAGATGTCGGGAGAAGCACTAGAATAATGGAAACTATCCTTGTCCTGAGAAAATACTACTGGAGCCATTGGAACAATAACTATTAAAAAGTATTTATTATTTTGTCATTTCAATAGTGTCCCAGAGCTCTAATCAAGGCAACATGACAACAACATGAATATAAGGACTGTGGTAATACTGGACATTTGAGAGACCTCCTAAGAGAAATCATCCTCATTAAGACAAGTAGGGGCATAAACATCATTGCTATAACTCTGTTTGGACCTTGTTCTTCATGCCTAAATTCTGGTATTGTTTTCCTGAGCTGGAAACAAGCATTCTTCTGTTCATAATGTGGATGGTAGGATGTAATTTTCTTCAGCTACAGGCTCAGAAGCCTCTAGATGAGTCTTTAAATGGTAGCAGAGAGTTCATGGCTATCACACTGTTCTGAAGCATTTGCCAGGAAAGAGACCATCCTCCTGCCTGAGAGGCTTCAAAGCTTTTCCTTCCCAAGAATGTGTCACATTTTAGAAGAGTGGTCCTGCAGACACATTGATCAATGTACAGTTTTCTTCCAAGCCTGAGACTCGAGTTCAGAGCATGGAAGTTTGCGTCTGCATGTCTTTTGGCACATTTAATTTCATTGCCTGAAAAGGACATATATATACAGAAATTAGGGTTGGACTTTGTTCACAGGAGGTGTGCTACTGCTGCAGAAGTGGTGGTAGAGGGAGGAATGCTAAGGTCTGTCATAAATGTTCCCCTCCAAAAATGAGAGGAGACAAAATAAATGGTCCTTGTGTTGCTCAGCATCTCACCTCCTTCCTGAGTAGTTTTATCCATAAAAGAGACAAGGGCTGTGGTCACTCTGGTCACTGTACCCTTGCTTGAAATTGTCTGTTCTGCAAATGTGGATTGCAGGAATTTCACCCGTATGTTTTGAAGTAATGACTTGAACTTGGGTATCCTGTGCCCCAGATGAGTGTGCTGAAAATAAAGCTGCTATTGTCCCTCTCCCCCTGGTCTGATAAATACTTAATTATTTCTGTAAAAGTGGCTTTGCACCAATAAAATAAACTAAACCTACAGGCCTAGGATATGCAAACCCAGAAAGAGAGCCTTCTCCAAACAGGCATCACAGAAACATGGTGTCACATACCTCCAAGAAGATCTGTATATTTAGCAAGAACTTTTTGTTCCATTTGAAGTCCTTTTCTCCCTATTTTTTATGTAAAAATAGGCAAAACTTTTTTTTTTTCAAAGAAAATTGCCTATTTTTCAAAAAAAACCTTCTGAGAACCTCAGTGAAACATATATGCTTAGAGCTGGTATTGCTAATCAAAGATATTCAAAATTAGTTCAAATTCTTCTCTCAAATAAGGGATTACCTTAAAAATGGAATCTGGGTGCAGCATATTACATTTTCTTGTGCAGAAAATCCTAGAGGATTTTTGTTTCTCTCTGCCTTTTCTTCTAAAAATGAAAGTTGAAGTACTTACAGTGGTATATGATCCAAGGAAGTATGGCTTACAGAAAATGCAGATTGTGCCATGATATCTTCATTTGGCACTGGGATTTTCAAAGAGAATTGAAGAAATACAGGGGGCGATGTCTATGAAGCCACATTTGGAAATACTATGTACTTCAGAGTCCTTTTGAAATCCTGGACGTGAAGTATTTTACATCTGCAAAGTTAACTGATCTACTACAAAATATAATATCAATTAAATCATGTGCTCAGTCTGGATTCATAAACTATCTGAATGCAGGGGGCAGTATTGGGAATAATGCCCCATTTCCGTATAAAAATAGTTTGATTTTTCATGAGTTTGGGTCAGTAGTCTCAACGTGGTTTAGGATAGGAAAGAAAAATGGCAGACACTGGTTAGCTATGTTAGAAAGCAGGTTTAGACTCCTCTGAGATAATTAATGCCAATGGGAACACTAAAGATCACAGAGAGATAGGACCGGATCACATGCTGATGTAAATGAGCATAGTTTTCTTGACATCAGTGGGCCCACACTGATTGATTCCAGATGAAGTGATGAGAGGATTTGTTTGTGCTGTGCCCTCCCAAAAAGCTGTTGAGAGATGCAGTGAGATCAGTACCAGGATAGCCTCATGAGAGGCAACTATATTGCGCAACAATGTGTTCCACCTAAACAGGTATAGGAAGGAAAAAAACCAGCAACATCTCTCCCTGCGCTGGTGGAGAGACAGCCTTTGGTGAAAGGACAAAAATCAAGTGTTCTGAGTGGTCAGGTGTTTGGAAGGCAGGCAATAAAGACAGTGTTAAGTAATGCAGGCAGAAAGAGCACCAGCAAATTGTCTTAGAGGTTGTAGGGCTCCATTGCTCTCACCACCTTCAGAAAATTCTGGTTTATATTCACTTTTACACATCTTTAGATGGCCGTTGAGGTTTCACTCAACAAGGATTCAAATGTGTTTACCTGGAAATAGGAAGGAGAAAAGATGAGGCTTGCTCTAGGCAGTCTAGCTACAGCAGTGGCACAAAAAAGCCAATTTCAGTAAACAGCTAAAACCAGCAACAACAACAACAACAACAAAAGTTTTGCAACAGTCTCTTAGCATCCAGCATGAGCTGCCACACTGGGCTTAGACATTGAGTAAAAGTTCAGACAGCTGAATTAAGCTGGGCTTCATGGTACTGTGACTGGTGAGGCAGATAAGCTAATTTGCTGATGCTTTCTCAGGTGTTTTATACCTTAGCACTACAGATAGACCTAAGCATGACTGCAGATACTCATCAGTGGTTCACAAACTATCTAAAATATTTAAAAGTTTGGTAGCATAGCCCTTCCAGAAACAATGTAAAAGACATTTATTGGCTCCAAAAGCCTCAAAACACTGTAGGACATTCAATCACTCTTTATTTGAAATGGCAGTACTACAATGCAAAGATATAAGAATCCTAAAGTCTTTTTCATGGAATTAATAAAACCTGAACATAGAATTTTTCTTTCTAAGCTTTTTGTGTTTGTTTGTTTGGTTTTTGGTTTTCTTAGAGCACTATTTACAATATATAAAGGCATTGCAGATCTACAGTTGGATTGGCTTCTTTATAAGGGGCTGCAAACCCTCAATAACAACTGCTCTGGCATTATCCCACTTTTGCCCATCAAAAGAAAACACAGAAGGCTTGTTTCAGAGTAATTAATTTTGCTAATGTTGAAACAATTGACTAGTACACTATCCAATTAAAGCTATATTAACTAGGGCGTTTTATCTCACTCTTATTTTCAAGAGTCAACAGTCCACGTACAAGGAGACTAATGACTTAAAATTCAGCCTTCTTTGTACAACTGATGGAGTTTTGTTCCTGGGCTACCTCCTCCTCGATTCATTCAGCGTGAATGGCAGATTCCAACATCGTGTCAAGTTTCAGATCACCATAGAAACAAACTAGGAGGCAGTTTCATTAATCATTTAGAGCACAAGAAGTCTAGGTCAGTCTGATTGCAGCATATAGAGTATCGTCCTAGCGCCACATGGGACTCGGTTGATTTGAATTAAAAAAGATTAAGCTGCCCCTAGGACGCTCAGCATCATCAGTTTAAGTTCTCATGTAACAGTGGTCTCTGGAGCCACATGGATTAGGAGACTGAAGCTATGCATTTATTTTTCAGAGCTCAGTGAAACACTAGATGAGTGCAGGTGTCTGAGGGGAAAAAAGGACAAAGATCACATATAGTATTTTAGACTCTTTGCTGTTCTTTTGAAACTGGAAACAATAACTCAGTTTCATCTCTCCAGTGACAGTTACCACTCTTTTTTGGCCATGCAATGTTACGTCTGTTGCTCAATGTTTACAATTTAGATTGATAAAAATTTCATACTATGAACCGTAATCTTAGTGCAGAGCTGCAAGTTGGGCGCAGAACAGTTTACATGAACGCTGACATTTTTTTTACCTGATAGGGTAAAAAATACATGAAATAAATACTGGTGACATTTTAGTTTTTCTTGAATGAAGATTTATTGCTCCCAGGAAACTGACTTACAGGCAGCTACAAATCAATTTGACAATGAAATAGTTGTATACTTACACCACGAAATGAGCCCCCCCCTTCCAAAGTACTCACCTTATTTATGGGTATTCAGTACTTCAAAGGCCTTTGGTAACTTAGTCCAACTGGTTTATTGCTTTGTAGCAATGTAGACATTTCAAGAGGAAAGTTGTAGGTTACAGTATATTAGGACTCTTTCTCTTGGGCAGCTGAGAATCCCATGATGCTATATGAACTGTTGATCTAAAGCTTATTATAGCATGACTTCCTACAGTATAATTCTTAAATCTTTTAAGTTATACAGTATTGTCTTTATTCCCAAGTGGTAAACCTTAAAGCAGGACTAGCTTTCCAAAATTCAGAATACCATCTGTGAGTATATGCAATTACTCCTGGTTAAAATACAGTTGCCTTACTTGCGTGGATTGTCTACAACCTATTTCAAATTAGTTATCTGAATTTTCAACAAATGTTTTACACAGAAAAATCAGGCAATAAAATCTTGCCTCACAGTAATCCGCATGGAGAAAAGAAGTCCTGTGGACCAAGATACGACATGTTATTCGAGAACCCCATAAAACCCTACTCTGTGTATTTTACCAATTTGCCCTTGCCATGCCAGTTGCCTGGGCTGTGATAGTATCATCAAAGGAGGAGCCTCCCTCCTATTACAGCATATCTTGCGGAATATAGATCAAGTCAATACATTTTGCTGATGTTCTGTCATTTTAAAATATATCATTCTGATGATTCCCAGGGAGGAAATGTCATTATGCTCACAAAGCATTTTTAGACCTTCCTGTCACAGTGTAAACACTGATCATTCCTCTGTGAGTGAGAAAGTGAGTATCATCCCCACGTTACCCCAGTGGAAGTTGATATGAAGTCATGCTGAGCAAGTTGCCTCAGGCCACGGTGGAAAGCATGGACCTTGTTTTTCTTCCCGGTGCCCAGACCAGGCCCTCCTATTTCCATCCTTCTGTCAAATTCCCTTAAGAAAACAGAGAATACAGGAATTAAGGTGTACACAAAGAGCCCCTCATGGGAAACACAAACTAGTTTGTGTTAGCTGATAGTTTTTGAGAGCCAACAATGTGCTGGTTGCCACACAAGCACAAAGGAAAACATGGTCCCCACTCCATGACGTTTATATGCTCTATTTCATGGGTTGCCTCCTGGCCATTTCCAACCAGGCTGGAGAGCTTTGCCGTCCCTTGTTTACCCATGAAAGAATTGAATTTACCAATGGTAGGAGGGGTAGCTGTGACACTCCACTAGCAATGCTGATGATTAAGTGCCAAAATGCATCCAAATGTCCACAAACAATGCAGGGAGCTGCTTTGACTGAGGAATAATTACAGACTGGTAACAAAAAAACAGGTATGTCCCTGCCTATAACAGGGGGGTTGGAACTAGATGATCTTTAAGGTCCCTTCCAGCCCTAATTGTTCTATAATTCTATGATTCTATGTTTGCTGTGCTCCAGTAGACACTCCCCCAAGTTGAGTGGCAGATACCATACTCAAATATCACTGCTCTAGATCCACCAGGTGTCCTCACCCGGTCTGGACATGTGCTTTCAGCCACAAGCACAGCTTGGCAGCAATAGTCACTGCACTTGTGCCCCATGTTCAAAGCCATTTGAGCCTGAAGAAGCACAAACAGCCCATTCACAACATAAAGGAACACTGAGCCAGCAGTGAGAGGCTGGCCACCGCCTCCTCCCCAGGCACTGTTGTATTTCAGCTGCTCGTTTATTCCCTTTTGATTTAATATTATTCCTCCTTAATTGCTCTTTCTTTAATTCCAATGCAAGTATCATTCACAGCAGTTGCTGTTCCAGTTCCTAGTGCCCCACAATTAGAGGATGGAGTAGCAGATTCCCTTCCTGCAGCTTTTGTGAAGAGTCCCCAGCCCCAGGGGCTCAGGGCTGCAGCTGCACTGCTGCAGCAGCCGCACATAAATCTCTGTGCCCAGAAATGGGGAGCTGGTTCAGGCCCATTCAGGGTCTCTAAAGGAAATCCAGCTGCTTCTATGAGTTGTTATGCATCACCTTCCCTGGAGGTGTTTAAAGCATGGGTGTAAAAGGTGCTAAGGGTCATGGTTTAGTGTTTAATAGGAATGGTTGGACTTGATGGTCCAGTGGGTCTCTTCCAACCTGTTTATTCTATGATTCTATGTCTTATATATGCAGTTTTATCAATATTTTTCCTGTGCTTTTCATCTTCATGGTCAATAGTGATTGTAAGAGCAAAATCTACCAGCTCAGCTCTATAAACCATTTATAAGAACTGTCATGAAGCCAAAAAGGAGAGAATTTCTTTTTTTTGCTGCAGAACACGTGTCCTTCTGTTGCAGACCTATGAAGCTGCAGTTTTGCTCCTCAGCTCCTGCGAGTTGGAGGGGCACAAGGCAGGTTTGCAGTGACACAGAGTCTTGTATGAGGTCTGCTGCTGCCCAAAACCACCAGTGACAAGACAGCTTCTGCGTAGCATGTTTTAGCCAGATACTTGTGGCAATGCTGGTTTTTAATGACTTTGCTCTGGTGCATATTGCCTATGGTTAGTCTCCAAAATGCTTTTTGGCACAAAACACTGAAAAAGTTTCTTGTTCTCTGCTATGTAAAGCAAATATAAAACATTTCTGAATCATTACATCAGCTGACTTTTGTCTTACTTTCCTGCTTTATCTTTAGAAGTAAAAAAGATATGTTCCTTTTTCACTGCATGTGGAGCAGAGCTACCAGCATGTAGGTCATCACCCGAACTGTGTGCATGTTCCTAGCTTTTCACTGTCAGGTGTGACCAGTGCCTGATGTAAGCAATACATAGAAGATGCCGAGGTGTCAAAAAACAATCTGAGTCATTGTGTCAATCTTTTTCTAATTCAGTTATTGACCCATAGCTCTGTTTGAATTTGGGAAGTCTGAGGTCAAAATGAAAAGTGCCATTTTTCTTATAAGCCAAACATATTTGGCTGAGAAAAAGTGAGCTAATAAAGATAAGGAGGTAATTCTTAATGTCACTTCTGAGAGTGCAGTAATTTGTCTCATCATGTTGCCTTGTAATATATTTACACATAATACATTCACATTACTCAGAAGAGCATATATCTGGGAGAGAAATAATATATTTCTCTTCCATGTTCAACATATGGAAACGTATAAAGTAGGAAGGTCTAAACTCTACCAATGCTCACATCTCATCAACGGAGGAATAAGTGAGTTCTTTGGAAATCTGTGGTGGCAACTGTGCTAATTTGAATTTAGGTGAGTACATTTCACCTAATTTTATAATTTGGGGTTACAGAAAACATAGGTATAAAAAAAAATTACCTCTGTCCATACACTAATTGGCTCAAAATTCTTGGTCACTTTTCCATAACCTTCTGGCAGTTGCTGGTAGCAAGCAGAGATTTACTGGAGGAATTAAAAAAGCTTCATTCCTCCCACCACCAGCAGCTGTTTGGCCCTGCAGTCTTCCGGGGTAGGGCAGAGCTACATCAATCTGTGGTATGCATGACTCACAGGAAAGTAATAAAAACCTGAGTCTAGAAAAGAGCTCAGGAAGGTCACCAGCTGATAGTGTAAGAGTTAGAGCTGCTCATGTAAGATAAAAGTGTAAGTAGTTGGAAGACATGCAGAAGTGGCTGGGTGAGTTTTCTTGGATGCTGTGAGTACTGGGACTCCTGCCACACAGTTATGTCTACCCACAGTCTGGAGCACTGTGTGATGGCCATGCCCAGACCTCTTGCCAAATGGAGCTGTGCAGGTGACGCATAAAATCCACACATAAAGGATGCCCACCTCTAAACATGTCAGATAACCACAAGTAGATTGATCTGTTCAGGCTACCCATCAGTCCTAGGGACAGATTTTGTCATTATGGTTTCCCAATACCTATGGTCCATAACCAAAATTTAAAGATTCCTCTTTCTCTTCAAATATTCCACAAATCTAAATTCATCAGTTCTGGGATTAGGTCCATACCTCAATTCCAAATTGCAGGAATCATACATGCATTTCTGTTTCATTAAGGAGAAGCATGTTTGGGTAGCTGTCATGTAGTACCTGGAATGTGATGAAAACAAGAGATCCTGACTGCCTGCTGCTGAGGAACTCCCAAGGCACTTTTCACAGGAGCAGGGGTGTTAACCCTGATATCCTGGTCAAATTCCAACACGGCTAAATATCCCACTTACCTGAAACTCTGCCATTCTTTTTCTGCTTGCTGCAAGGAGTTGCTGCATACAGCAGTCTCTCTTCTAGTCCTCTTAAAGGTTATTGCCTTCCACATCAGAGGCAGGTTTTTTAATATAATAGCTGCAGTCAGTTATCAATTTGAAAAATTTCATGAGCAGCACAGGCCTGTTGAATGAACACTGCAGTTATTACTACACAGTGTTTGAAGGGAAAAGGCCAAAAGTGCCTGTGAAAGGAAGAGTCAATGTACCATGAAGCTGCAAATGCAGTTGTGGACTGTATTTTGTGAGCAATGGCAGTAAACACCCTAACAGTATCCATGCTGCTCTCTTATGCAGCCTTTTGCCCGAAAGAGATTAAGAGAAGGATAAGAGGGGTGCAGGCACAGCACTGAACGAAACTGTAGGGGAAGAGTGGCACAGGTAAGTATCCCCTGAAGATAAAGGAGATAACACAAGGAGAGAGGGAGAGGACTATGCTACGTCCAAGAGAGGATAACTTCATCAATTGCTTGTGACAATTTAGTAATTCAAGACTGCATAGCAAGCAAATCTTCCTGAGGCTCTGAGGCCTGTTTCTTTCATGTACTCATTAAATAATATGAAGAGATTATTGTAGCTATGTAAATCTACAGTGAGACTCAACAGTGGCAAAACCCCACACATTTAAAATTTTGACTAAGGACTGAATTGCGAAGTTGCAATATTACATGTTATTGCTTGCTTGGAAAGACCATGTATGTGTAGTGCATAATACTACAGGAACAGCCTCATGATAATGTCAGTGAGGCTTTTTGCATCTTGTTTAGAAATAAATATTTCCATAAGGAAAGCCTTAAAAAATGAGACTAAAGGCACAATATTTTAAATGCCTCTTCGTGTCTCCTGTGTCTCCCTGAGCAGGATGAGGCCAAATTAATGGAGAAGCACAAGGTGAATAAGATGACCTAGCAGATGCTCCCAGGATGTACTGTACTATTCCTAAGATAAAAAAAGCTTGTCATCTTCAGCAGGATCAACAAAACTCACATATTTTTTAGAGCATTAGATACAGTGTTACAGAGTTCCAAATTGCTATGTAACTCTATATGCTCTCCCATTCCATTAGCTCCCCTTATTCTGTTTAATGTGCATAAATATTGATTATGTGAATGTGGGATAAAATACTCATTTATCCAGCTGCTTTTCATTATCATAAATAGGAGTTTAGAGCAACAAAATAACATAAAAAGTAAACTTTGAACTGTTGCAGGTTAGGACTTCACATTTCAGACTTCTTACCTGCTTTTATCCAGCAGCAGAATTTCACTGAATGACTTAGAGTTCCTCTAAAAAGCAACAGCAACAACAAAACATGCCTTTTCTGCAAGGACTCTTGTACTTCTAACCCCAGAACTGTAAAGAACTGTGAAAGAGGGACTCACCCTTTATTGAAGATGACTGTAGTATTTATTTTTTTATTGTAGGTCTATTCATACATGACATAAATGAATCCTGCAGTTTCTCTGAGACAAGAAAGCCCTCCCTTGGGTTAACAAGTGCAGATACCATTTTCAGTTTGCTTAGATACATGCAGCACACAGTCTTAGGACCAAACCTGTGATTTTGTCTCATCCCAGTAAAGCCAGCTAACTGCTTCTCAGCCTTGGTGACAAAGCAGAATTTCACCATTCCCAGAGGGAAATTCTATTTTGAATGTAATGGCTTCTGCAATGTAAGATCACTTTGCAGAGAGCAAGCCTGGAGAGGCTACCTCCTTCAGCCATATCTAGCTTCTCTTCGTTGAAATCTTGTTCTTTCCTTTGAAGTGCAGGGTTAGCTGAGCAAGCTAGCAGCTGATCTCCTCCTCCCCATGCACAGGCAAACAGGTGATTTCTTGCTTCTTGTTACAGTCTGTTGCTTTTAGCACAGCTAATATTTGTTCATCGCCTGGTGTGTCACTGCCATCACTACCTTGTTTTTGCAGGTGACAAGATGTTGTGATTCCAAGAAACACACATAATGGATGGTTACAGAGAAATCACTCTGGACAGGAAGTTCTTCCCAGATCAAAGTCTCAGCCCTGTAGTGTGTCCTGCACAACCTGAGCCATATGGTGATGCCTGGAACACCAATAAGCAACTGAGAGTAAAATGGACTGCAGGTCAAAATAGTTCATGAATTTATACATGACTGCTCCCATATCTGATTTGGTTTCTTTTTTTTGTGATTTGATATAATTGCGTTATTATCCTTAAACATTCCTAATCCTTTTTGAATCCTGCCGTGCTCTTGATCATTCCTGAACTCACCTGGAAAATTGGTAATTGTCACAGTTTGACTTGCTAGCAAGACTTTTCCAGTTATCAACTGATACTTCCCTTGTGTAATGGAAAACATTTATGCATCTGATCTTAGGGCTGGCTTGCATGAAAGTCATCATAAATGTTGTTAGTTGCAAAGTCAAGATGTGCAGAAATTATACTACATGATATATTGTTCAGAGTTCAAAACAGTGATTCTGAAGATGCCTTGTACATCCCAAAATCTGTATCAAGAATCAGAGGTGAGTATGTGCCATTTTAAGCAAGAACTTCCTCTGTGCACTACAATTCTTTCATTCCAAAATGAAATATTTTCAGTCTTATATAAAATGGCACTACTGATGTATGAAAGCAGATGTCTAAGTGACTTTACAAGAGTGCAACACAAAAGATAGATTGCCTTTCAGTTTTATCATGCCTCTCTCATATACTTTACAACTTACTTCAATAATCATAGATTTATTACCTCAACAGATTGCTTAAAAAATTATGCATGTGACATAATGCTACAATGAACTTCAAGAGTTCGGTGTGGAAGAAGAAAAGATGGAAAGTTTGGACTTCATATGCAAAAATAATTTCCTTGCAATAAGACTGTAAGCAGTAAGACTGCTTAGGATAATTGGCAGAATTTCCTGGTTATGTCTTGTTTGTAGAGACTGACTGAGTGACAATATGCCTTCTGTCACATTGTATTTCCATGAGCCTCATATTTACTATTCTCAGTTGACAAAATGTCCTTTCTTGAAGCAGTAGCAGTTAGTCTCTCGGTTTAGAAGAAGACACGGTGAATTTTAAGCAGGTGTTCAGCATTTTCTTCCTAGATTTAAGACATTGTCTACATCAGTCACAGGAATGTATTGTATCTTCTTTTCCACAGAGTAGATGATTGATGTGGAAAATAATTTAGTGCAGCACATAAAACATATTACATCACAGCAATACCCTGAAGGTATTTTAACAAGATTCCCTTTGCTATATGCAGCTCCAGAACACAACTTTCACTAAGTTATGTTGCTTTAAGGTGCAGATTATTACTTCAGCACTTCCCAAGAAGCCATCAGTGAAGCTAGAAAATTCCTCAAAACCCTAAGCTGGATATTGGGTTTTTGATTGGCTCAGAATTCTTTACAATGTTTTGCTGTTTGTGATCACATTTACAGAAAGGCTGGCTGAAATGTTCTAATCTGGATTTCTCCAAAGTGTTTGGTTAAGTTCTGAGTCGAAGTACACTGTAGTCAGCAGTTGTTCCTATCAACATTTGTAAGACATTTGGCATTACATGAAATACTAGTCACAATTGTAAAACTAATAAAGGCCTTTCTTTCCTATTTTGACTATAAGGTGGTCATGTATGCTGGGCATTCATCACTGATTTGGATGTTATCTTTCTGTTGATGGTATTTTTTCTATGCTGACTCCAATGGCTGGCTTTTTGATCTGGGAGAAATTGTCAGCTGAGAAAATTACGCTAACCAAAGAGCTGTGCCAGAACTTGGAGGACTTGTAGCTGATTTATGTCCAGCTGCTCTGTACTGATTTGTACCAATTCTAAAGCCTCTTAGATAAACTTTGTGATAGATTTCCAGTGTGTCATAATTAGCAGAATTCCTGTATGCCAAAGGAGGCTTCTGAATTGATAGCTGAATCTATAATAGAGATGAGTACTCCTTTGTATAAATATTTTAAATGCTCTAATTGAAAAATATTAGCAAAGTATTGGGAATTAAAAGCTTAACAATAAGACGTAGTGACCTATGACAGATAGTCCTACTGAAAGAAATGGACTAAACATTGACATGCTTTCTTCTGCAATTATAAATATCAAATTGTGTCAAAACACAGCACTGGCTGAAGAAAGTCCTGGTTGCCATGTCATAAAATGTGCTTTTCATGTGATGTAAGGATTCTAGGCCAGGCACTTGGAATTAAGATCTATTTCAAAAGCTATTTTTTTGGTTATATAAGATGTTTGTCATATATATGCCAAATATACACTGCTTAAGAGACTTTCTTTTTTAATATTTGGTAATTGTATGTGTGCCATCTTTATGGACTAAATTAAGGCAAAGCACCTCTTATTTGCAGTGCTTGAAATAGAGATTCATATATTATGATTGTTAGTCCTGTTAGTCTGAAGTAACTCAATCATATGGCTGAGCCCTGAGCATGAGTATCTCCTAAGCCTAACTCTACATAAGCTGCCTAGTTATAACACCTTAATTCTTCAGACCTAAATATCCACCTCTTCATTTGTACATGACAGCCCATTCTTGCCTGGAATCACTGTGCTTTCCAGCACATCTTTGTCTCCATGTTGCAGGATTTGTCTCATTGGCAGTTTTCACTGTATAAAGCCAGAAGGACACTCTAAATGTATGTAATGTTTTCTAAGAACTGATTGGCATTGACTTATTTCTACTCCAGCAGATGCCAGTTAGCAGGAATTGCACCAAGAAACCAGGGCTAAGTTAGTGCTACGTGTCCTTGAAAATTCATCCTCTATGCTCATTAGCAATAGTACATGACTGTGCTGATGTCAGTGATGGACCATTTCCCCCACATAGGTATGACGTCTTAGATTATAGAATACTTTTCTAAACTAAGTCCTACAAAATTAGTAATGGCATTTTGGGTAAGTATTAGGTTGTACTATCTGCAGATTAGTCATGGTTGGTTTAGACCTAAAAGAAATTTGCTCTTTGTTCTGGAGATCAGTTTTCACTTCTGTTTGGGCAGCACTTTGACCTACAGATTCATCCGCCAAATGTCACTGCACTGACTCTAACCTTCCATTTAAAAGAGGAAGCTCCTTCAAAATTTCATCTGTTGGTCCTAATAAAATAACATCTAAATACGCCTTAGATCATGAGCATAAAAGATACTTCTGAACCAGTAAGCATATTATTAGCATCAAACTTGGCAATCTCTTTTGCTGTTGTTGTATTCTGAAGAATCATTAATGCCTCAGGGAAGGTTGTAGGCACACCTTTTCTGCAGGTGGCTTTTGGTGTCTGATCTGATGTTAGCAGACACTCTGTCAGCCTCTGGTTTGTTTGGAACTGTGTTCCATCTGACTTTTGCTGGTTATTCCTATTCATCCACAGACATATACTAGCAGAACCCCAGGCTTGTAGCATTCATAGAATCATAGAATCACCAGATTGGAAGAGACCTACTGGGTCTTCAAGTCCAACCATTCCTATCAAACACTAAACCATGCTCCTTAGCACGTCATCCATCCGTTCCTTAAACACCTCCAGGGAAGATGACTCAACCATCTCCCTGGGCAGCCTGTTCCAGTGCACAATGACCCTTTCTGTGAATTTTTTTTCCCTAATGTCCAGCCTAAACCTTCCCTGGTGGATCTTGAGACCATTTCCTCTCGTCCTGTCCCCTGTCACTTGGGAGAAGAGGCCAGCTCCCTCCTCTCCACAACCTCCTTTCAGATAGTTGTAGAAAGCAATGAGGTTTCCCCTCAGCTTCTTCTTCTCCAGGCTAAACAATCCCAGCTCTCTCATCCGTTCCTCATAGGGCCTGTTCTCTAACCCTTTCACCAGCTTCATTGCTCTTCTCTGGACTTGCTCCAGAGCCTCAACACCCTTCTTGTGGTGAGGGGCCCAGAACTGAACACAGTATTCAAGGAGCAGTCTCACCACTGCCAAGTACAGAGGGAGAATAACCTCCCTGGACCTGCTTCAATGCACAGAGGAGAAAAGGAACTAGTGGGGGCGATATGGTAAGGGGACAATGCTTCCCTGTCTCCCTGCTCACAAGGGTAGAGGGGTGAAGTGGGGTGGGGATGGGGACCAGTTGGCACATGTTAATTATGACAGTGGTTTGAACATCAAAGGATGGAGACACAATAAGCAAAAATGTGAGCAGAGAGAGAAAGAGGAAAGAATAAGTGTGATGTTACAAGAGGAAGTGTTTGCTAGAGCTAAGAGCTTAAATTCCATGAGGTAATTATAGACATATAAACAATAAATCAGTCTTTATCCAGCAAAGCTTTGGTCATAAGAAAAAGGAAGATACATCAATGGGATTATAGGATCCAGCTCTGTAGGGTATAGAGTATAGCTGTAATAGTTTTGGGCCCTAGATTTCGCTTTGAACAGCTTGATAGCAAGGCATGCATCAAAACTATTACTGAGAACGTGCTGTGGGTTTCTTGCATCTTCCACTGAATGAGAAAGCTGTTACTGATTACTGACTATGTTGGTTGTATTTCAAGGTTGGGCTCACATGGCAGTTTTCTTTTTAGCTCTAAAGCCAACTAACTGCATGATAATCTCATTCTTTCCCTCTAGGGAAGATCTCCAAGAGTCCACTCCTATGACCAATTTATTCAGAGAGAGCACTGCAGTGGGGTGGAAGGTTCCTCTTTCGCCTTTTTTCCTATCCTGATTCTCTTCCCTTCCATTTCTGTAGCAGCAGAACAAAAGCCAGGCTCCTTCTGCCCTATATGCTTACAGTGATCTTTGTATCACCATTGTCTGATTAACAAAATGATTTGTAAAGCCTTTGTTTTACCTTTGATCTTGCAAAACAAGGGTAGCTTTAAACAAAGCCAGATACTTTAAAGATCACCACATGGTTTTAATAGTATTTTCTACTTTGTGTCATAACTTGAATGAACAAGATATGAACAGAATCCCTATTGTCACCACATTTCACTGTGTTATCACATTTGCTAATATTTCCTAGTTAAAAAAATATTGGCAAATATTATGAAGCTGATGTAACTAAATATCTTCTGCTAGCTCCATCATTAGAGTCTGTTCCAAAGCTTACCAAAGCTGCTACAAATTCACTCGGACTTCAGTCAGTGTTGGAGCAGAAGCATAAAAAGAGAAATTGAACACTCAGGAGGTTTACCACCTTTCAGATACCATTCCTCTGCTCCCTCCAGCTAAGCAAAAGCTCTCACCACATTGCAGAGCACAGTGTGGTTTGGATGCTGTATGCACATATGCAAACATGATGGGTTTATGGGTGTATTTTTGCTGACAAACTAAAATAATGTGAGGAAGAGAGGGGAAGTACTTTGAGATTTGAAGTTACATTTTTTAATTGATCTTATAAATAGAGTGCTTAAGAAATGAAACAAAAATAAAGATGCTTTCATTTCTCTGCAGCTGAAAAATATACAGAATGAAAATTGAGAGGATTGAGGAGGAAAGGATGAAGTCATGGATACTTCAGCTTCCCTTTCCCCATCAATGCCATGCTTTTTCACTTACGTAACAGAGAAGCCATATTTGTGCAGAGATTGCTCTTCCATTTCCACACAGCTGCATCCTGCCCTGATAGCTAATCGCATTTATGTCTTTTCCAGAAGACGGCCTGCCCTGGGTGGCAATTACAGTTGCTTAATTTTGGCACAATGTGATTAAAAGCAGACTGACATAAATCACTGAGCAGTGTAGCTTATGAAAATGCAAGTTGAGGTAGCACCCCAGCCAAAGTACTATCACAAGAGAAGCTGATAGCCAGATGTTGGTCTAATGGTAGATATAATCTAATAATGGACTTTGTGTATCCTTTGGAGCTTGAAAGTCCCACCTAAGAATTTTTTGTCAGACAGATATCTCCATGTTGCAATACCTATTGAACATTTTAGAGGTTCACAAGTTGGTTTGATGTGTTGTCTTGGCTTGTAACTAAATATCCTAGGAGAAAGTTTGGGAGCAAGGTAATCTGGAGACCTGGAAGTAAAAGACCTGATAAGGGATATTGTAGGAGGGATATTCTTAGTACCCTGGATATTCAGGTGTCTTAGATAATTTGGCTCTTACCTTATATTAAAGTCTAAATTAGCCTGTGTGTGTAGGTGATGTTATATATGGACATGAACATATGTGGAATGTCTCTGAAATCAGGACAGATGGAAGTGTATGTAGAAACCTGGTGTAAGACTCTTCATGAATATCCTTATATTTGTCAGAGAAAAGAGATTGTGTCCACTGAAATTAGGGACAGTAATATAAAAGTTTGGGGGGTTTTATCATGGGAGCTGTCATAGGACAGATGCCTTTTAAGCAGAATGTGAGTGTCCTGATTAAAACTCATTTTGGGCTCTGTGTTGCTTAAAATGTGAGGCTGTGCTGGCTAATGTCCACCTATAGATACCACTTGCTGGTGGAGCATAAGCACAAAGGCTCCTGAGCCAACCTCTTGCCTGCAATCTACGGTCAGCACTGTCACCTCCTCTGAGATGTCCCACCTGGTAAAGGAGTGATGTAAGGTGCAACTAGGCAGGGCTATAGCTCTGGTTCAAAATGTAAGGGTGCATTGTAGCATCTGCCCATATGACGTCATTAAAAGTTTTGATAGCAGATTAGTCACTGGCCTTTACACTAAGGAAATGACAGAAAAGCCATTAAATTACCTGGGGATTTGGTTGAAAAAGAGAACTTTGTAAAGACAATAATCTGCTTCTATTAAATGGACAGCATAAAACATGAGGTTAAAACAGAATTTACATCCAGAAATTATGTCTGTTTTCCTGGGACAAACCCTTCAGTTCTGTCAGAGTGGTTTTGCTCCTTGTACGTGCAGACTAACGTCTGTAATTTTTTTAATGAAAAAGGAGAGGGAAATATTTCTGTACTTTGCTTGTGACTTGGGTCAGAGCAGTCACTGAGAAACTGTCTGCCTCCTGATTAAAGGCAATTTGATTATTGGTAACATTTTTACTTCTTTATGCATTAATATGTAAGGCACACATTCAGGCTTGAATGTGTAGAAATGTATTATTGGAAAGAGGAAAGAAATGAGGGAAGAAAAGAGGGAGAGAAAGGGAATGGGAGCAGGAGGAGATGAAAATAAAACTCCTTAGTAAGTCACTCTTCAGAGGGCAAAGAGAGACTGAAGTGTCACTACTTGAAGATTCAGTCTTTGTACTCCATGCCATGGCTTTTCTTGAGCAGTAAAGTAAAGTTTTCCTGAATCTCCTTCTTTTCTTGTCAAAGCATGTGATCTGGAGACTCTGCACTAACTTCAATGCATTGATTTCATTGCAGTGAAGATGGCAAAGCTTACAGGAGGGAAGAAGACTGAGGAATAATTCATTGAAAACAAAACAACTTGAGGTCTTGGGTATTTTGAAAAATCTTAAAATAAGTTTGAGTGGGGTTTTTTTTTTCATTTTTAACAAAGTTTCAAAAAGATGACAGGAAATTTATTTTTCCCAGTCAACCCAAACCCTCTGATTTTTGGCATAGCTTTTTCCCAATCACATCATGCTTTGCTTTAACCATTGATAAAATAAGGAACTATGCTAGGATCTGCTCCTGCTCAGTAGGTGATTCAAATCAGTGCCTCACTAGTTTCTCAAAGCAACATTCACTTACATTGGATTACACATTATGTACTATTTGACGCCTATCATACATACACTTGTAGCATCAAGGTTTTACAAAGGCTGGACTGTATCATTCTTTGATGAACAGCATACAGAGCCAAGATTTGCCAAACCTTATCTGTGCCAAACAAAGGGTTAGAATTAATGCTGTACATGTTTGATGACAAAAGAAAAATTGATGCAATCTTCTGGTACAAAAGAAACTTAAACATTATAGTAGCTTTAGGTTATATTCATCACCTTTACAGATGTAATTAATTTTTAATGCACCTTCTGCTGCTATAGTAAAATTGCCATTAAAAGAATCAAGGAGATGATATCAGATTCTTGGAGTATTGTGACAATTTATTCAAGCAAAGCAAGAAATTTCAGAAGCTGTACCCTAGACTGAGACACAGAACAACAGGGTGAGAAAGGCTAAGAGTAGATGATGAACGATTCTCAGATCTTGAGTGGTCTAATCAGTAATTGAATGTAGAATGTTGTAGTGTTTGTATTCACTCAGGGAGCACCAGTAAAAGGGTCACAAGTTCCCTGAAATTCAACGTGTCCTGTTGCCAGCGTAACACTGTGGCTACAATGTAGGACTTTTCCAATGGTGCCAAGACATTTGTGCGTCTGTGCAATACAAGCATTTGCCGGACAGTAAAATAGTTGCTAGATAATGCCAGTTGCTTTTTTCCCCTTGAAAGCTTGCCAGTGCTATGAAAATTTTGCTCTTATTGCTGTATATTGTTGCTTCAGAAAAAGTACGCATCTGAAATCTCACATATGTGATAATGATTTTGAAAAAGCAGTGATCTCTGCAACCAAAGCATCTGCATCTGTTAAAAGCACAGCTTGCTCCTTCACTTGTGTCAAAGCTGTTGGCACAGAATTCAAAGCACTGGATTGGCAACACTTATCTGGAAGCAAGTGCAGCATATAGCTATAATAGCTATCTTCATTAGCTTTTGTTATCTAAAATATTCCAAGTGCTTTGGATAACATAAGGTGCCATGAAGCTATGGAAGCTGTTGGGCAGCAGCTTGACATCCATATGCTTACATCTGCAATGTGCACTTACCCTCATCTTTAACTAAATGTTTTCCTTTAGCAGCCGTGAAAGCAGTAGTGAACTCAAACAATTCCCACACAACTAAAACACAGCTGAAGGCACTGGGTTCTCCGCTGAGGAGGCTGAGGCCACACATATGTTCATCATTCAGAGATTTTCAGGAGCAACTTAAACACCTACTACTAGAGGTGTGCCTGTCTGCATGGCAAGGGCTATGTTATGAAATTCCTGCCCTAACATTGACCCACCACATTGTGGAGTCGTGCACAGTTGATGGTGCAGTTGGAGAGGGATATTGCCAAGTCAGCTCAGCGTGGCACTGAAGCAGTTCTGCTTCTGGTCCCAGTGGTAACTCATGTGGGTCACAAGAGCTATCTCTGCCCTGCCACTGGGGATGAGTTTCACTGTATCTATGCTGCGGATCTCCCTAAAGTTTTCTGAAATCTCCCATTTACCTATTCACACATCAAATATAGATGGACTGGAAGATCATGGAAGCAGATGGAAAGGTATGGAAATGCAGGGAATCTAGGCAATATATATTTTTTTAAAGATAGGCAGAATCTCTCTATAACAGAGTGTTTGGGGGTTTTTTTTATATGCTACCTTACTGTTCTCCATGTAATAAAGAAAATCCAGACCTCCTACAAGACCAAATCCCGCACTTATCACTTTCTCACAACTCCTGTTTAAAATCTGACTAAATGTCAGATGCTGTTGTGACAAAACCAAAATCTATGTGTTCCAGTCTTTCTCACTGGAAACACAAAGTCTTTCATTAAAATAAACCTCTCCTGTCCAGCAGCTAAAACATGCTGAGCATAAAAAGCCTATCTATCCTTTCAGCCATTCTCCTGTAGCAAGGATGGCGCATGGTTGCAGGAAGCTTCTTGAGGATTTCAGCCATAAAACTGAGAATGTTTAGCCTTCCCTGCTGATTTGGATTTGTTCATTCTTCCTAGGAAATAATTACTACTTCATTTTTCATTTTCTACAGATAATGCTCAGAGTACATTCAAGTTTGGAGCTGAGAAAAAGGTAAAGGATGTTACAATTAAAGTGTCATCTTTCTGATCCACTGCTGGCTGCAGACTGACTATCGCCTTGTGGTAGTATAGAAGAATGTTATACCAGCATACAGTACAGAAGTTACTGTCATTTATGTGATCCACAGGGACTATTCAGCTGTAGGGTTCCCTAGAGTGCAAGGCTGCATTTCCCACTTCTTCCCCTTCCCATTTGAAATATTTTGCAGCACATTTAGAATACAAGTTTTCACTTTTAATGTCTGACCTTTTACAAATTAAATAGATGAGTGGAGTCTGTCCAGACAGTTTTTATTGCAGCAGTACTAGTACAATTTCATTATTAGTCTCTCTCCAGATGTGGCAATTGTTGCTCCCTTTCAGGTTAAGAGAGTGGCCCATCACATGGGAGGATAAAGAAGTGAAGGCTGCACAACTCCAGATGCCTCTCACAGCATTCCATAGGGCCAACAACTAGAGTAATTATTCCATAGAATAAGAAAAAGCACTTGTCTTCTCTTCCAGTATTGTTTGAGAAGAACCTGGCTTGGCCACTGGGATCTGTTTTAGACCTGTGAATCTTGAGGAGAGGAAAGCAGATCTCTGCAGTTTGGAATAAAATATCTATGTTACTGAAAGATTCTTATTTTTGCATAAACCCTGTTTAGACATGGCTACTTTAGACTTAGTGGTTTCTCACAGATAGCTTAGGAGATCCCTTTCCTTCCAGAGAACTGATGCATGTGCACCTTTCCTTAGGTGTCAGTATATCCTCGGGATTTCTGTATAAGCATTATAGAAACTGTTTCAGTTTAAATTAATTAATTACATCACAAATATGATTGTTTCTAACACACTGCACAAGAAAAGATCTCTTGTAAAAATAGAAGACCTGAAAAGTATATTTTAATATACTGATTTGCAAGAAAAAAAATTTAAAAAATAACAAGCATTGTAAATCTATCTAAAAGCAATTCACAGTAGTAGTGCAATTTCATTGTTTTCCAACTATCTGGAAGTTAAATTGGCCTTTTGGCAAGCTGATAACTTGTACAAACAACTCTCAACTAGTCTTAGCCTCCCTCCTTCTTTAAATAAAGCTCAGCTTGTAATATGGAATGTGAATTGTTTTGACTGTTAAACCATTCCAAACTCAAAACCCACTCATCATAACTGTGTTGAAAGAAGAATATATTTCAATAGTGCAGCAGACTCTTTGAGTACAGTAGAGCAGCAATCTTCAATCAACTAAACTTTCTTTCCAGAAAGAGAAACAGAAAGCACAAGTGCCATGCACATTTTTTAATGATTTATTTAAATTCAAAGAACTAACTTTTTTGTGACTGATTATAACTGCATATATAAATGGCTATGGATAACAGGTTTCTTTCGCTTTTCAAAATGATATATAACAATGTTCCATGCAGAGACTTTCTATTTACACATCTGTTCAGCACCTGCCCATAATTACTTGGGTTTTATTATTGAGCTTGTCACCATATTAATGTAGCTGTACATTCAAATTGATTGTAATTGCAAATTTCCTGAAAAAGCTTGGTTTCTGCAAGTATTTAATTACACTGATATCCTAAATTAAAAATAATTATGTAACTGTACTCCACTACAATAACACACGCATGCCTCTCTCTACATAGAAAATGGGTATTTCACGTAATTCATACAATATGTGGATTAATATTGTACAATTACAGGTCACTCTCCACTAGAAAAGGAGGAACAATTAACTCCAGTATTTAGAAACCTGACGTATTTCAATTAAGCAAGCTATTTGTCACAAACTTCATAAATCAAGTTACTAGGATCAAGTTAGCAATGGTTATAATAAATAGAGATGGTGAAAAGTAAGTTTATTCTTTCTTGTGGTATAATTGTGATTGAGTAAATGGTTTATATATAAATCCTTTTATTTCTAGGTCATGAGGTCATATCTAGTAAGCTTCAGTAACTACTGATGTTCATTTCCACCTAGTAACACTATCAAGTTTGCCGATTGTACAAAACTGTGAGGAGTGGCTGATACATCAGAAGGAAGGTTGCCATTCAGCAAGATCTGGACAGATTGGAAAGCTGAGTGCAGAGGAACCTAACAAAGTTGAACAAAGGAAAGTATAGAGTCCTGCACCTGGGGAGGAGTAACTTCATTCACCCATACAGGTTAGGGGTTGACCCACTGGAAAGCAACTCTGCAGAGAAGGACCTGGGAGTCCTGACAAGTTAACCATGAGCCAGTAGTGTGCCCTCATGGCTAAGAAGTTCAATGGCATTCTGGGGTACATTAATAAGAGTGCAGCCAGTAGGTTGAAGGAGGTTATTATCCCACTCTACTCTGTCCCCATGAAGCCGCATCTGGAGTACTGTGTTCAGTTCTGGGCTCCCCAGCTCAAGAAAGACAAGGAACTACCAGAGAGATTCCAGTAGAGGGCCACAAAGATGATTAGGGGACTGCAACATGTCTGTTATGAGGAAGGGCTTAAAGACCTGGATCTGTTTAGCCTGGAGATGAAGACTGAGAGGGGATCTTATCAGTACTTATAAACATCTAAAGGATGGGTGTCAAGACGATGAGACCAGACTCTTCTCAGTGTTGGCCTGCCACAGAATGAGGGGCAATGGGCACAAGCAGGAGCACAGAAATTTTCATCTGAATATGAGGAAAAGCTTCTTCATTGTGAATAATCTGCCCAGGGAAGTTGTGGGATCTCCTTCTCTGGAGATATTCAAAGTCCACCTGGATGTGATGCTGTGCAACCTGTTCTAGGTGAATCTGATTTGGCAGGGGAATTGGACTAGGTCATCTCCAGAAGTCCTTCCCAATCCCAAACATTCTGTGATTCTGTGCAGTCCTGCATTATGGTTGTTTAGAGGTCTGTGACACAGCAGGTTGCCTCTGATGAGCAGTTCTTTCTGATATACTAAAATAAAACCCACAACCTTTGAGGTCTCTTTGGTCTTAAGACAAATCGTCAGCAGGGAAGCTGGTCCCAGCCCAAGAACCTGAAAAGCCCCATCCCCAGCAGTGTGTTGTGAGGAGCTGGAGTCCACAATGAGTTCACCTTCCCCTATGAATCTTACAGTGGTGGTATCATGGACATCAGTGACTTGGAAAGCAATGTTTTGCATCACTGAGTGATGGCTGAGACAGAGATGTGGTGGACCTGCACAGTGATGCAGAGATACTTGCCAAGAACAAATTTCCTTTCATGGGAGAAAAGAGATATTTTAAAAGGAAACTCTTATGTTTGTAGCTGAAAATTAATCTGAAAATTTTACAGTACTTTCAACTAAGGGACAGTCAACTACTGTGAATGTTTCTGGACCTATAGTGCAAAATATGCTCCCCAGCCATCCCAGATTGTTTTTGCTTTTCCCCAGTCCTTCTCTGGAGTCCTGAATACACGGAGGCTGGTGGAGACTGAGGGGGAAAAGAAAGGTAGGTGAACTGACTGAAAAATAGTCAGATTTTGGTCAGATGCCTGCTGGATTTCTTTCAACAGACTCATCAAATTCACAACTTTTCTACAGAATACTGTTTTCCTGAACAAGTCTTTTCTGATGGAAAATTTCCAAAATGTTTGCTCCAATACTGTTCATGCTTATCTTGAAGTAAACTGCAGAATCTGTATTCCACAATGGTTGAGCTAATCCGTTCAGAAACACTAATGCCAACGAATATACCTCCACTGAACAGCAAAGTTATGATCTGGATTTTGAGCCCTCATAATTCAAAGAAAATGTGAAACAGGTTTTTTATTTGATCAACTATGGTTATAATAACTGAGTATGAAAAACTGCTCCAAACTCTACTCCAAACCACTTAATGTCCAGTGGCTGATCTTAGGATTTAATTTGGACTCTTACCTAAAATTTTATCAGTAATACTTGTGTTCAGACTTTCTTTGCATGAGATTGGGATATACAGCAAATAAGTAGCCATATCCCCAGTGCAGTAAACATCCTGAATCTCAGCTCTGATCTCAGTCCCACTTTTTGAGGATGCTACAAAAAGGAATAGTTTTTTAAATGATCTCCATTCCATTTCAAAGTAAATGACTGCAGAAAATTCTATTTACTTTCACTGCTTATCTCAGTTCCTTGTGTGCACCCATAGAAAAACTTGACTGAAATTGAAGGACATCCATATATGACAATGGGTGCACGGTCAAAGTTTCCAGATGCATACCAAGAGCATCACTGATGCGTCTGTAAATTTAGAGTTAGGAAAGGGAGAAAGAGAAAATTGAGAAGAGAGTTGGCTTCCTGTGTAGGAGATCTCCTTCTTTCCCCTTCTTCACTGATGCTCTTTAACATTTCTCCATATGCAACATTAAGTTAAAAAGGAGGAAAAAAAAATTCTTTGCCTTGTCTTGCAGTTGCCTGCCTTTCCCAACTCTTCCATGTTCTTCACACGAGTATGAGTTTGAACATTTGTCTTGGGATTCTAATCCTAAAACAAGATCCTAAAGTCCCAAAACTATACAGTCCAGCTTTTCTTACTTACCTTCCTGAATGTACACCTTTCTGTTACCTGTCAGGGTTCCTATTGGACAAATCTATCCCTGCTGAGGGAAGGAGGATGTCATTTACTTTTCAGTCAAAACTATTTTCTGATTAATGTTCTCAACATATTTTGTTACAAAATGGCCAGCTTGAACTAGAAACTGATTTTTTTTTTTGGTCTGCGAGGTGCATCTTAAACATCAGTGCCCCAAAATGAAACAGGAATTGCTGTACATTCAGGGATGATATTTGTTTTGGCATACACTATTGTCCACATCTTCACATTAGGATAATTTTTCCTATTTCTGCATTACCATATACTTGGCAGGTACAGCAAAATAAACAGTAGCATAGTTAATCAATCCAATCTTGTTGGAGAGAAACTGAAGGGAGATTTTTGTTGTTGTGGAAACCTAGTAGTGACAGAAAAATCCTGTGCCTCTCTTTGCCAATAAGAATTCATTTGAAATTGAGTGAATTGCGAAATAATAGCTATAAATGTGCTTACGAATTACTGGCTTGATCCCACAAAGCGTTTTTATTAACATCCAAAATTAACAAGTGATCTAAGTTCAAGCACTAGCTTAAAATTGTACGATTAAATGCATATTCTCTTTGTAAGAGATTAATAAAAGTCTGCCTTTTCACTATTATACCTTTTACGCTGCCAGGAGAGCTTGTGCTCAGAACCATGGGGACAGAGGTCTTTCTGTAAGGCAAGAGGTTTACCTCTTCACCATTATCTGCAGTAAAGATCATAGAGACATAAGATGGTTGCCTGCTGCAGATGGAAATAATGGATCTGCTTCTTATCTGCCATTCCAAGTTCATGCAATTGAGGACTATAGATCATTTCCCTTACAGCTTTTTCCTTCCACTCAGTGCTGCCAGAAATGTGTGATAACTCATTGTAACCTATACTTCAGGCAGGTATCAGATCTACCAAACACTGGTCAGGTGATTACAAATACTGGAAAGTAATGCGATGTCTTGCAGAATGCATATCTCAGTGTCTCTTTGAAGTAAGTGTTTGTGTGAGTAGAAGTGATCTTGGAGCACACCCTGACTGTAACCATGGCTCGGTCTCTCTTTCTCATGATCCTGCATGATCTGGATCCTGTTCAAGAAATTTTGAGCAGTGAAGAATTGTGTAAGTTTGTATTTCCATATGGTAAACTCCTCTAAGATCTACCTAAGAGGTAGGTAAGAGAATCTGGAAAGCTCTCAGTGCCTGAGATAAGAGTATAGAGTACTTCTATAGTATTAAAACCAAAACTGCACCCAAAGGAGCCATCATCCCCATGCAGCAGCCTGTACAGCAAGAAAATTTGGCCCACTGTCCAAGTCAGCTCTGCAGATGGAGTCGCATTTCACTGTTTGGGCCTGGCCATCCAGTTTTTAACCCATCAGAAAGTGTACCTGTCCAGGTCAGTTGTAGCCATTTTCTTAAGCATTACACTGTGAGAAACAATGTCAAAGGCTTTACTGAAGTCCAAGTACACTACATCCACTGCCTTTCCCTCATCCATGAAGGGGGTTACATTGTTGTAGAAGGAGATCAGGTTAGTTTGGCAGAACCTGCCTTTGATAAAGCCATGCTGACTGCTTCTCTTGTGTGTGCCATGTGATAGTACTCAAGATGACCTGTTCCATCACCTTCCCCGCATCAAGGTCAAACTGACAGTCATGTAGTTTCCCGGATCCTTCCTTCAGCCCTCCTTGTAAATGGGTGTAACTTCTGCCAACTTCCAGTCAAGTGGAACTTCCCTAGTCAGACAGGACTGCTAATAGATGATGGAAAGGGGTTTGGCAAGCATGTCCATCAGCTACCTTAATACCTTCAGGTGGATTCCATCTGGCCTCATAGACTTGTGAATGTCTAATTGGCCAAGCAGTTGCCTAACCATTTCCTCATGGATAAAGGGAGTTTTCTTCCACTCCCCCTCCCTGTCTTATGGTTCATGAGGGAGTACTGAGAGAACATCTTACCTTTCTATTAAAGACTGATGCAAAGAAGTCATTAAGTGCCTCAGCCGTATCATCGTCCTTTGTCCCTATTGTCCCCCCTGCATTTGGTAAAGGATGGAAATTCTCCTTGGCCTTCCTTTTGCTGTTGATATATTTGTTAAGAGATTTTTTTAATATCTGTCACAGAATTGGCCAATCTAAGTTCTACTTGGGCTTTAGCCCTTCTGATTTTCTCTTTACATGATCTCACCTCATCCCTGAGGACTACATACAAACCTTTGACATGAAGGATGGGAGGATGTGGGACTATGTGTATCTGTGACATCTTGGTCAGTATTAGCAAGAAACCTATCTCATTTCTATACAGTAACTGTACTTGAAATCCAGTGAGAGTCTAATTAAAATTAATGGAGAAATAAAATGTTGGAGTAGAGCAAGGGAACATAAAAATAGAAATGCCAATATAAGAAAATAATGCACTCTCTTACAATGTGTTTTGTTCAAATGAACAAATCAAAATGTTGCTCTGGGACTTGCAAGTCTTCAGAGTATAATATATAAAAAGACTAAGATACTGTAACAAAAAGATTAGTTTTACTTGGCTTTTATCCCTCTGCAGTGCTGGAATCAGTAGTTAATACATAGGTGTCTTTCTTCATTCATCTCTTAAGCCAACAGTCTCTGAAACAGGAACTTCCTGAACAATGTTCAGAGGAAGAGATGGTAGAGCAGAGGTCCTAAGAGCTTCGATACCTGCTGATGCCCCTTCCCACAGCTGTACAACTTCATGTGTTCCTGCAGTTTAGTGCAGTGTGGGCAGCAAGAGCTCAGGGATATTTTTTCTATGAGGTTGTGGGATGTACCATGCTCTGTGACAAGTATGCTTAAAACTTGACTGTGGAAAATGTCTCTGGCATTTTATTTCTACATGGAGTCATGATGCTGTTAAGGGGTAGAGGAACAAAAGCAAAGGAGTTTGCTATGTTTGATGCCCATATGTCATTATGCAATGCAGTCACTTTGGACAAGGCAAATTGGAGTGCCTTAACCATGGCTTAGCTTGTGCCTTTTTTTTTTTTTTTTTTGCAACATTTGTTTTGAGGATAATTGCAACTCCTTGACACAATTGTACCCTTGAGTTATTCATACATATTCTTAAGACATAGTAATAGATTTCAGATAGGGGAATACTTCGTGAGATTGCCTGTCATCAAGGATTTTAAGGAAAAAACTCAAAGCAACTTTGGTGCTTCATACAGGTCTATAAACCTTGCAGAAAGAAGTGTTCAATTAATGAAATCCATACAACCCATGGTCAAGTGATCAATGAACTATCACTAAATTATCCCTAGCAGAAAGGGATAGGAAGAAAAAAATATATGCTATGTTATTGCAAGGGTGTATTTAGGACACCAAAGAGAACGTAAGAAACTAGTATTTCCTATCCCAATATACCTCTTCAGTCCAACTTAACAACTAGTGAAAATCCTCTTCTTTGCATTCTTTAGCCATCTGTGATGCCATCGTGCAGTCCTATATGTTGTAGATACAATCCAGACCATAGGTGGGTGATGCAGGCACATTTGCTGAGGTTCAGCTGCTCCCCACGTTGCACCACAGATAGAGTTTTTCTCTTCATGACAGGCTGAGGACATAGTTGTGAAGAGTGCAGTAGGTTGCTTCTCCTTCCTGCCCATAAACTTCAGCTATTTGTTCCAATAAAAACACGAAATGATCTTACTTTGCATTGATAAATGAAGATTCACACTAGATCAAATTATTTGATGGTAACTTGTGATTGCACGTAACTAATCATGGTTGCGAAGATAACTGCAATGCACCTGTAAATTACTTAGAAACTTCTGCATTTACGTGAAGAAACCTCTGAAAAACTGCAAGCTATTAGCTGCACTTATGAACTTTGATTCCATAGTATGCCAAATCATTTTAGCCTTTTAGGTTACTGAGGCTTGGGTAAATATTAGAATGGATTAGTTATTTCTTTCTTAATCCAGAAAGATTTCAGAGATAATTCAAGGCATTGGTTAAAGTTTTTGGAGATTAATCATGTGCAAATATGAAGACAGAGAGACAGACAAGTACTCCATGCCTGGTGTTAGCAAAAACTCCCTCTTACATTCCAACCAGCATGTCCCAGGCTTAAACCTGAAGGGCACTTTTACTGTCAAGAAAGATCCATGGTTGCTCTGGACAAGACTACACACTTCAGGCAGCCTGGGTGTCTGGAGCATTCTCTTCAACAGAGGTAGTACCAGTCTGTATGCCTGCTACCAACAAACTGGGATACCAGTTTAACAAATATCAGGTCCCTCTTATCTGAAGATAAAATTCACCTACAAGAGAAGATTGTTTACTACTAATGCTCTCAAAATTTGTACAAATGGATGTGTGACTGAGGGAAGCTTGTGACCTAAAAAGTGTCTTACTTTGGAACTAAAAATCTATCATCAATTGTTGATCATTGTTAGCTTCGCATGGTGCAAGCTTGTGAAGCAGATGCAGAATAAAAGGGTCCCCCAAAGCTATTTCCAAAATGCCAGCAGAAAGAGCTTTGCTACTGTTGTGTTTCTGTACAAGCAGTATTCCTAAAATGGGTTGCATGGCAGCCACAAGCTTTGTTGCACTTTAAAACATTATTTGTATGAGAAATGCCAGACTTGGCACTGTGCTGATATAATACACTAATAAAGCAAATTCTGTGATATTTTAAATAGGAAAGACTTTTTATTTTGTGAAGGACTTTTATTTAAGGCATTTTTTTTAAAGCTGTGACATTATATCATCATAATAAATCATTCTTGGTGCTCATTAATGACTTTGTTATTCATTTCCACCCTCTCTGTTTCTAAATTATGGAAACAAGTTCTGAGGTGCAGTGGGAGGCAGCTGACTACTCCAACATTCTGCTGTGAATCCAGAGTATTTTGTTAAACCTTTTGCACTATTTCCAATAAAGCTAGAAATACTTTCATGGCAAAGTACTTCAAGGGGCTGTCTTTTCCTGTAAAATTCTAAAAACACACATTTTCCTTCCTTCTTTTCTCTGCATGTGTCAAAGTTAGGCAGGAATTCTATAGCGTTTAGTACTTGCTGCTGTAGAAATGACTGCCAAATGAATGGTTTATACTGGAATATCTCATTATTTATATAAGTATGGTACAGTATGGACATTTAATTTAGTTCTCATTCCAAACCCATGACAAGTCACTATGACACTGTTAAGAAATGTTTCACATATGGTAAGATGCAACATTCTAAACTGTAAAAGGAATAAAAAAATAGATGACAAATTAATACAGAGATTTTTAAACAATGAAAGGAAATACTTCAACTTTTTAATAATACATCTCAGCCATTTACTGTGTAATAATTTTGATGATGAATTAATATTTTTGGAGACCAAGGTTGGTGCAGTGGGTTTGAGGCTCGTTTCACCCTCAAAAGATATAGGGCAAAATCTTGCATGCACTTATAGAAATGGTTTTTTGGATATGAGAAGTGAAATCTTTTATGGAGCATTCTGATATGTTGTGGTGCTGCTGCAGATCTGAACATGAGGGAATCCAGGCACCAAGCCCAGGTGCTGAGAGAGCCAGGTGGGGATATGGTACTACACCTGCACTCCCTGTGCCTGTCTCTTAATGTCTCATAACCTTTCTCTTAATGAATAAAATAGTCCTGTTTATCCCCCAGTCCATGAAAGAAACTCCATTTTAGCTAAAAAACATCTCTGCCATAAAATTAATCAGACTGTTTTTGTAATGGAGCTGATTAGAAAGTAGCCCCCAAACTTGATTTATGGTATAGGCTAGGTATGAAGTATTTGGTTTCAAAGCTGACAATTCATATGGAGCACTTTCTCTATAAAGTGTGAGTTTGAGCCATGAAGTCTGACTTTGGAACAGCAGCTGTCTGGGTACTACCAAGATTTGGGGTGCTCCTGCTCCTTATGCTGGGTGGTCCATTTTCCAGGACCTCCACACACACTGGTGCTCCAACATACAAATGACCACGAGGGTCAATAAGGTTAAGTATGATACTAGTAACAGTCAGTTTCTACCGGGTGAAAGACAGCCACGAGCCCTTTCCATGCCTGCTTGCTTAGCTTCAAGAGGACTAAGGTGTAAGCATGCAACCAAAGCACTTAATGACCTGCTGAGTTTTTTTGGCACCAAAGTTTTGCTATTTTAAGGGCAGAAGGCAAGCGCTTGTGGGAAAAACCTCAGTTATAGCCAGATGGTTCTCCCAAGGCATGCCACCTTGAGACTGCCTCACATTAAGCAAGTGTCTTCCAGCATTTTCTACTGACATGAAAATGCACAGAGGTTATGTAATTCTTGCCTGGGCCTGCAACAGCCTGTTCTTGCTGTGCAAGATCAAGGTGGACTCCAGAGTCCACTGTGTTCCATACATGTACATATATACATACATACATATGTATTTATCATATCCTTATACTTATTTATCATATCTGTTCATGTAGATATCCATAGATGGATATCATACAGGTATCAAGTAGAATACAGAAGTATTTTCTGTCTAGCAATAGTGCATAAGAAATAGTGTATAAGCAATAAGACAGTAAGAATTAAAGACTAAGACTTAAAATACACAATATGTGGTTTTTTTCTAATCCATTCTCTTCTTTTTTTTTCTACTCATCTGGATCTCCCCTAACTCTTGTGTACTCACATACAGCCACTTTCCAGCCTGATCCTTGCCTCCCCATCACCACCATGAACCCTGACCCTGAGAGCAAGAATCAAACTTATCTTTGAAGAGTATCTAAGAGGGAGGAGGAAAAAGACAACATCTGGGTAGTTTTCCCAGGGCTTTTTGTGATTCTCCATTTAAAATACATTCTGTGTCCTTTGGAGGAACGGAAGCCTCCCTCCCTCCCTGTTGCAAGCCCTCCCCTTTGGACAAGCAGCTGCCAACCTAGCCACCTGGGAAGGCTTCTGCAGCCCATCAGGTG
Organism: Coccyzus lansbergi; assembly: GCA_033558105.1. Classification (NCBI taxonomy): domain Eukaryota; kingdom Metazoa; phylum Chordata; class Aves; order Cuculiformes; family Coccyzidae; genus Coccyzus; species Coccyzus lansbergi. Next base: position 291,177 of record JAUMJK010000418.1, on the reverse strand, counting down.
ACTTGGCAGCCATGAGACCTACAGGTGTACCCAGGAGTCTCTCCACAAAGGCCAGAAGAATTGCCTAGCCCAGGCCCCAGATTTTAGGGTATTCTAGAATCTGTAAGAGGGAAGCTGTATTTTTTTCAAGGAGTCTCATGCATATCCCGAGCCAGCTAGTTTGTTATAGGGCTGATATTGTAGTGGAGCCCATGAATGTTCGTGCTAAATGGAAAATGAAAGGGGACTACCTCACATCTAATGAAACAAAACACAAGTGAGTCAGTCTTTAAATCTTTCACCAGATAATTTCTCTCTCATAATGTGCTCTTTCTACCCACTAATTTGACAGTATGTTCTTCTAAATGTAGGTATCTGATCGATATCCCTGGGTAAATTCATCTGGCTGATGAAACAAAACTGCAATATCTAATGACAATGTCTGGCACAGGTACAAATGCAATCAATCTCTCTCATTTATCTTGAGATTGCATGCAAAGTCCTCTGAAATAAAAACACATTACATCTCTTCTATTTCTTTATGTTGAAAGATTTAAAAAGTGTAATCCACATTAAGCTTCTACATTTCACCAGCCAAGACAGACTGAAAAGTGTGTACTTTTAGACCATAACTACAACATTCGTTTTTGCTACTAACTCTGTGCAACTGTGTGGGGTTTTCGTTTGTTTTTTTTAACTCTTCCTTTATTGAATTCCTGAAAACACTTTGCCAATTCGCATGTAACATTTAATTCATATAACTTTCCTTTTCTCCTGCTTCTAAAGTGAAGCCATTAAGTCAAAACTTGAAATTGAATCCCATACATTCACCTTGAACACTGAAGAATAAACCACAAAACAGAGATCTGAGGAAGTTTAAAATGTTCATTTGAGAAATATTTAGGTTATTGTTATCTTTTCTAAATCAGGTACAATGTTTCTAGTATTTACAACTAGATCTATGTACCGGTTTTAGAGAGCACTTAACAGTTAATGTCCTCCTGGGCAAAGTTTTCAGCTATGTTCTTCCAAAAAGCACCTTCAGAATGCACAACATATGTCAATATTTTTACCTGGTTACTCTATTTTCAATGCAAAGACTTATAATACATACTGAGGCAAGTTGTTAAAGCTCTAATCTCTACTTTCCAACAAGCCACATCATCCACAACGAGTCTGTCTGTAATGGTGCTTTTTCCTACTGCCCAGCTAAGATGAAAAATCCAGACAAACTACCTCTTTTTCAAACAGCTTTAGAATCAGTCGAGAAGAGATGTAAACATATCCTTATGCTTGTTTTTAGGTTAACATCAGCAGAGGTTTTGATGCTGTTTAGGAGTGTCTAACTTACATTAAATAGAGTTTTTTCTTGCTTTCATACACCAGAGACAGCAACATCACAGTCCCATGCAAATGTACTGGGGAACATAGAAACACCGAAATACACACATGTTCTACTTTCTCTGTGCGTTGAATCAACTTTGTCAGGAGCTTCTTTAGATATCTAATAGGGCAATCTGTCATTCACAGAAGGGAGCACATGGACTGTAAATGCCATTATGGAATTTATCAAGAGCAGCTTCCATAACCTGCTACACTGTAAAAATATTCACATTTTAGCATGCCAACAGAGCTTCAGAATTGATACTTTCAACAAATAGGAAGTACATGGCACATTAGGCGTGTTTCCTCTCAAGTTAATGGTTCAGTTTGAAAGGATATATATGAAGAGAAAATCCAGGCATCAGCTGCCCAGGTTGAAGAGGCAAGGCCTTTTCTTGTGTGGCTGAGGTGGGGAATCACATAAAGCAAATGACCTTGGCAGCTTTCCCTTGCTCCTTTTTTTTCCAAGGTTGAACAGCCATCAGAAGATACCCAGAAAGTAATGCAATCCATCAATGACCATCTGTCCATGAAAAATACACAGTGTTGGACTGAGGCAAGGGGAGAGGGATTTCATGGCTAAGGTTGTTTAGCCTTTCTCAAATAAGACACCAGATCAGGTAATCATGTTGGTTCTCTGAATTGGAAACAGATAAGCAGAGCACCAACAGCCCACTGAACAGGCACATCATTAGAATGAAATTAATCTGTCCTTGCACTCCAGAGTTCAGAATTGGATTTGATCTTCTGCAGCTTTGTTTTCTTCTTTACGCTAGTGCTCGATTCAGACTAATCTATACTTTGACATGCCCAAAAGGGTGAATCTTCTTAATATGAAGTTAGTATCAAAGTTAGGAGCATTTCTGTAAGGAACTCAAACAGAGACATAAAGGAATAGAGAAAAATGCTTCCCATTGGCTGTCAAGGGATTCGGTAGTGGTTAAGCTATTTTTTGGGGCATATTATTATTTATTACAGGAAAAAAAGGGAATCACATTTCTATTGTGAGTCAACACAAATGCCTAGGACTTTGCACATAGAAAGAGATTGCTTCTTTCCCCTGTATTTGCTGACAGAGATTTTAATTTATTATCTCTGCTTGGCAATGGGAAGCATTAAGAGAACTGAATAAAATCTCCTAGGTTACATACCCACTTCTATGAAAATGTATATTGCAACATGTATTATTTCCTGCTGACTTTCCTTCTTCTTCATTGACCTTCTTCACTCAAGCTGGCTTTACACCAATTGTATAGAATCATCTGAGTTGTCAGTGAAGATATTAAAGAAAATCCAATTAGTACTTAACATTCTAACAATCATTCAACAAACCAGGTGGCATTGAAAGAATTTAACTTACACATCAATAAAGAGCATATTCTGTTTGCTAGCTCCAAATGTTCAGTAGCTCCATCACAACAGGGTGTGCTTGTCAAGTCTACTGCATTTTTCATCATTTGTCAAAGATCTGATGCAGCAGTATCCAGAAATCTGTTTCAGCAAAGTTCCCATTGATATAATGAGAAGATGCAAACAAATTTCAGGTTGTATTTATAAAGAGATTCGGTCCATGTATATGTGGGTGTATGTGTGTGCATGTGTGCATGCATACTTATATGTAATATATGTACATGTACAACACATAGAGACACATATTGCTAATAAGTTATCGAGTTACATGAAAGTTTTGAAAGGAATGAAGGTTTGAACTACTGCAAGTATTTACCCTGGGTTTCTGCTATGAGTTTTAATCTGATTTTGACCTCCTACAGCTCCCTGATTTTAAAGCAGACACTGGTAATTTACTGGGGATACAAGGTGAACACAACCTATCTCCTCAGATGTAGGCATTTTCTTATTTTAAAAATAAAACTCAAATCTACATTGGCCCACCTTACCATCGCTGTTATGAATCTAAGCTCTCAGTCTAAATGGTCAAATCCAGTACCAACAGATTTTTAGCACAGCAAATATTGGACAGTCTTATTCCAAAGACTTCCACATAACAAGGAAACTTATTATTTATTATTATTGCTAAATTTTGTGGGCTCATTGTAGAGTTTATCATTAAAAGACACAAGTATTTGAACAATAACTTCTAATGGGAGTTTGGAGGGCAAGGGTTCGCCTTTGAAATTCAGGTCTTGTGGTTCTTTTGAGTTTTTGTACATGAAATAGGAAGGTTCTGTTGATTATTACAGAAATGTGTATTCTGCCTTTTGCACATTAATGAAAATGTTTTAGAACGATATATTGAGAGTTCTGTACATAATACAGATTTCATAAAGCTATAAATTCTTGGCACGCTAGTTTGACATATTTAACTTGTGTGTGCCTAATCTGTATTTTTACAGCGTTTCTCTATCCAAGAGTTCTGCTAGCTATAGATTATTTCCACATAGAAACGCATACATCTGGGTGTTAGCATCTGTGCAAGATTTGATCAGTTGTGTATTTTCCTGTGAATTTTCAGATGTTGACAAAAAAAAATGTATTTTTTGAGGACTGTATAAGGAAATAGCTCAAGTATTGATGTGACATCATATTATTCAGCAGCAGATTATCAGCCTGCATCACCACACATTGCACAGTATCTAGTTGTTTATTTAATATATGGCAGGAAAAATGCCTGCTTCATCAAACTCCACATATAATGATCAACTAAACATTGCTGCTTCTATAATGCCTTTTTAAAAATCCCTTTATGGCCAAACCAATTCAACAAGGATCTCATGATGAGTCTCCAGAGATCAAATAAGACTTCTCAAGTGAAGAAAAATTATGTACTTCCGCTTTAGTGTTGAAGGTTGCATAATATCGATCATATCTCAACACCTTTGTAGTCTTGAAAGACTAGCCCAAAGGAAATGCAAACCAGGAATGAGATCTTGCACTATTTGGTGCTTTCAGAGTACTGCAAGAGACATAACCAGAGAAATAAATGTTTATCTTCTTGTCCCCAAGGAACAGAATATTTTTTTAAAAGTATCATAGAATCATCAGGTTGGAAGAGACCTGTCGGATCATCGAGTCCAACCATTCCTATCAAACACTAAACCATGTCCAAGTAATAATAATTTGACTTCTCTTCCTAAAATGCCTGCCTGTCATTGAAGACAAAAGATTTTTGCATTGTCCAGGAACAATTCTTCTTTGTCAAAGTATTTGTCCCATAATATTGCAAAGGTCTGTGCCATCCAAGATGGTCTGCCACTCTAGGTGCTCCGTACCTCACTGGAAGATGCCTGCATGAAGTTCATCAACACCATTGAAAGATTTCAAACTTTCTCTTTCATAGGCTTCCTTCTACTTCTCTCATGCCAAACCTTCTTTCCCCATTGCTCTTTCAATTTCTCCAGAACCTCAGTCCCGAACTCACAGACCTGCTAAGTTTCTCTCCATAAACTTCTGTGTTTCAAGGCATGTCCTTTACTGTACTGCTAAAGGAGAAGGCTAACAAAGGTCTTTCCTGCTCCCTGGACATATGTTACTAGGCTAAATAGATTGCATGATTAATGAGGTAACTGCAAGGCATCTTTAACAAGATGGAAACAGAGTCCATAGATGTTCTCAAAATTCTGTCAGAGATTCATCCAATGCAACGGTTGAAACGCTCCACTAAATTCCTCATCAGTGTGAGGCAAACTATGAGCCCTCTAATTATCTGAAAGCAGATTATATGGTTTACATTTATATTGGACACTTGTGTCTTGGAGTTGGGCACAGCTTATTGATCAAGTAGAGATTTTCTGAACATTTTTCAGCTGGAGGTAAAATACTACAGATATTGCCTTTGAAAATGGGAGTGTGAAAATAAAAGTGTTCCTGCCTCCTTCCACCTTGTCAACTGCCCCAGACCACAGAGGATTCTGAGGTGACCACAGGCACTCTCTTTCTCCTTGAACTCTCCCTAGCTGAAACCTTCCACCATGACATAGTGTCCTCATACATTCTGCAGTTGTGGAAAAAAGAGACATCTTAACTCATATTATCTTATTCATCCTCTTCCATCCCTTTGAGAGTCTCCTGCCCAGCTGAAGACTTCATAGCATGTAAGACCAGAGACCACTGCAGTCATCCTGAGTTAGCCTTCAGCAACCTCAGGATAACTTGTGATCTACAACCTCCTCCGAGATGTTGCTGGGGTTGTATTTGTTTCTTTCATTTTGCAGTTATTTTTCATTCTTTTTGTCCTGATCCTTGAAACTAATGGCCCCATCTCTGTCCTCTGTATTCAAATGTCTTAAAGAACACTTTGGTGGATTAAAAGTAACGTTTTCAGGCATGGCCCTCTCCTTGCTGAAGTCATACCACTTAGTCACCTCTGCCAACCACAAGTCTGGCATCCAATTTGGCACCGAGTACTTTTCCTTCCCTTATGTGCATTAAACATGCTCATTACACTACAGTTTCCACATCATAACTCATGTAACTCACCCAATTACACTTCTTTACTTTCTTCTCTTCTTGGAAGCTGAAGCTCACTTCTTTATGATGACTGTATGACTGCAAGGCCCCGTTTCCAGACTTGTGCAATGCATGCCAAATGCTGTTGCCAGCCTCCTTCCATTTGAAAATAAACATGAACATGTCACCTTCACCCACAATTGTATTGGCTTCAGAATGCTGATCAGAAAAAAAAAAAAAAAAAAGAAGAAAAAAAATCCTTCTGCTCTTTAAAATTCTTCCTGTGCTTTGTCCAGTTTGCCTCATGCTCTATTTCTTTTTCCCACCATCTCTCTTATGTGAAGTGAAGACGACCTCAAAATTCATGATGTGAATTTTGGGGTAGTCATATGAACAGGCAGGAGTTGGACTTGGTGGTCCTTGTTGTTCCCTTCCTACTCAGGGTATTCTATGATTAAGGAAATGTCTATCAGATTATATTATTCCATTGTGGTTATCCAACTCTTTAAGAAATGGTTTAGATTTAAAGAAATGACAGTTTGTTTTTCCCTGAAGTAAAATTGAATATATGTTATTTAAAACAGCTAGACATATACAAAAACACTTAAGTATATGCGTGTCTATGTATATGTGGGTACTCACAAGCATATTTTAAGAAGTACTTTCCAGATTGGTTTCTGTTGTAGGAGGTAGCAGTTATAAAAAATTAAGAGGTAGTTATGCAATAATCCCATGCTTTGCAACTCACTGTCACCCAGTGAAATCTTTGGGTCTAGTATCCAGGCTTCCTCTGAAATTTATGGGGAGAATGAAAACAACTGAAAACTACTTAAGGACTGATTAAACACTGCTAGGAAAAAAAAAAAAAAAAAAGTAGTCATTCTCAAGAAGGTTATAAATTAAAACTCTTCTTGCAAAAATGTTTAAACTATGTCCCTATTGGTAAGTGAAATAGGGCTGGGAACCCTTCTCTGGTCCTAAGGCTAAGTGGCATTTGTCAGTAGGTCTTTGAGTCCCAAGTGGTCCCTCCATAGATAAAAAAACACCCACACACATTATTTCCTGCAGGGTTTTAGTTCTCAGTATCAGAGATGATATGAGAGATGCATTGTAAATTGTTCATGTAATGTTTTCATAGCATGAAGTGCAGTGAGGGTGTGGACATAGGGCATGGAAGGGTACCAGGGACTACAAAAACTTCCAGGATAGTGTTGAAGGACTGGAATGGTGGAGGATGGAGGAAACCAAATCTGGTGCCACCTAGTGCAAACTGCACCCTGGGAGTGACTCCTGGTGTGTGTGGCACACCAAACACTGTCTTAGATCACAGCCAAAGCTATGCTTGGGTGTATGCTAGTAGCCCAACAGGGCACCTGAGTTCATGTATTCTCCTTGCACTATACAGCAATAGCTTTTGCTGCCTTTAGCGTCTACTTCCAGCGGAGAGGCTGTGCCCTTAGACACCTATCATGCACACACGACTGAGCTTCTGCAGGAAACAGGATGTGGGTACGGCACCCCAGTAGGTTTCTTAACTGATGAGGTATAGAATCTTAGTCTTGGTTGCTGAAGTGGCTCAGCTGACTGAAACTAATTCAGTGTTTACTGAACTAGCCTTTTCTGCATCTTAAATAAGCAACAAAGTAAATCTCAATCTAGGAGGAAAAAAAAAAGAAAAAAAAAAGGGAAAAAAGAAAAAAAAGGGAAAAAAGAAAGGTTGAATAGAAACGAGATACCAGGCTGTTTAAATTACATGGGGTGTTTTTTTTCTGTGAAGTTAAAGGTCCATGGTGCACTTAAGCTGATTCAAGAATCTATGAAATAAAGGGAGAAGACATAAAATGTCATAGAGAAAATCAACCTAGAAAAAAGGATGTTGAAACAACCCACAGAGGAAAATGCATAATGCTGTTGCAAGTTAAGAAGTAGCAATTTTTTTACTGGAAAGTTCATCAGCTTTAAGCCGACGTAAAATACCTGAACTATCTAGCTTTACAGAAAGCTTATCCTGTAGTTTTTATCTGTATGCAAAGCTTCTGAAAGAACTGCAAGACATGATAAAAAAATTTGCACTACTAATTTCTGCAGATAGGTCAGTTTACTGATTTGTTTACAAAATTTACTGGAAGTTAAAACAAATCTAATATATTCTGAAATTTTATGAAGTTTTCCTTACAACTAATAATTGATTTGGGGTTTTGGTCTTGCAGAATTTAAATGATGAATGTATTTATGGACATACTACACTCCACAGAGCATGGAAGAACTTACACAAGTTCTTTCTGTACTGAAGGGGAAAAACACCCCAAACCAAAAGCATTTTGGCACTAGAAAGGTGCAATCAGCTCCGCTTTCTTGCAGGTAAGGCAGGCTAGGTGATTACTGTTATTAAGAATACAAAGAATTTTCTTGTGACAGTGACTACCGACATGAACCACCCTTGACAGCAGGAGAAGGAGAGGCTTTTTATAGGCTGAATCCGTTTGGAAGACTAAACGATATTCAGGACGAAGCCTTATTTTCTCTCCGCAGTGATCGGAGCTGAGTATTAGAGCCCTCTAGTGAGGTTCCTCGGAGTGGATCTTCCCCTCGTGTCGCAGCCCAGCCTCTTTCCTTCCTAAGGGGGAGCCTAAATCCCTCTGGCGCTCCGGAGAAGGTGGCCCGCGTGGCGTGCGTGTGTGCGTGTGTGTCGTTGTGGTGGCTGTCGCCCTTCGCCCTTTAGGCACCTCGTGGGGCGCTCACCTACGCTAGCGCCACCTGGGAGAACGGCGACCGTGCCCCCATCCCTGGGGAGGGGATTGCGCACCCGCGGAGGGGTGAGACCCCGAAACCGTCCAGCTGCCTTTGGAGAGGGAGGGCAGGAAAGGAAAGAGGGCAGCTCGTGTCCCAAAAATACTCGCCTGTCAAACCCCCGTGAGCCATGGGTGGGGATGGTAACAAAATCGCTTTGGATCGGTAGGAGCAGCGAACAATCTTCGTGCTTTCCTCATCATCTTGGAATAATCAGCGGAATTAACTGAGGTCGAGGAAACGAGCTCTTGGGTTAGTTATGGGAGGCTGTGAGAATAGAGGGCAGCCATTAAAAGAAACATGATCGCTATTCATCAACTCGGAAGAGGGGAAAGGAGGAGAGAGGAAAAATAAAAAGACTTCAGTGGCTCGAGCTTATACCGACCTGGTCTATCTCTGGATCAAGAAGATCCCTGGAAACAAGAAGTTTACAAACATTGTCAAATTGATGCTTGTAGTGTGATTTAAGTTGTCAGTCCCGCAGAAGCCCACCAGAAGTTTAGATTCAATGATTCCACGCCCTGCATTTCTGGCTAGTTATTGCCAATCCCCTAAGGCAGAAAGCTCGCTCTCTCCTTATTTTAACCATATGTGCCTTTTGTTGTTGTTGTTGTCTTGTCTGTAAGCTGTACGCTGTCTGCTGAGAGTCCCCTTGTGCCGTCGGAGCATCTGGGGCTGGGTGGGCACCGACCCGGCCCCCCCGGGTCCCCTCGAACCGTCCCCCGGCCGGCTGTCCCTTCCGTGGGGTGTGAGCCTGGCCGTGGAGGAGGGACACCCAAAAATAAACTTCGATGGTGGAAGAAACTGGGGGGTGGGGGGAGAGCGGGAGATTATAGAAGTGAAATTTCTGAACCCCGAGATTGAGAAGGGATAATATAAAGGTAATCAGAACGGGCCGCATTAGACGGTTGAGGGGTTATCGGATTTCATGGGGAGCACAGGAGGTTACAGCGCCTTGAGCTGGGGACACGGTGCCGCCCCCGGAGTCCCATTTCACCGCGGGGGCGGCAGACGGGAGGGGCGGAAAGGTTCACCGAGGCCAGCTCGGACAGTGTCATCGCATCGGGCCCCGGTCTCCTAATTAATGCATCTCTTCCGACAATATTCAAGCACCTCGGATCCAGGCGGCCGGGAAACGGCCCCGGGATGGAGGGGAGCAGCGGAGCTGGGGGAGCTCCCCGGGGCGGAGGCTCCGCTCCCACCGGAGCCCCGACTCCCTCGGTGTCCCCCCTGCCCCACGGGTCTCCGCTCCCTCGCTCCTCAGACCAACAACGTTTTCCTTCAAGCGGAGTTTGTTAGCATAATCGAGTTACTCGCTACATATCTGAAATCTTTGGCCAGTCCCCTTGAGGAACAGCGCATTGAGCGCAGCAAAAGCTTTGAATTATTCCTTCCCCCCCTCCCCAAATCACGGAACAACAAGCTATTATTGTTTGTCTTAATTTAGTAACGCGCAGTGATCCTCCCGCGCGTTTTCTTTCTCGATCGGGGCAGGATCTTAGTGCCATCTGCGATGAGATAGGCCCGGGGTGTAAACAAAAAGAAAAAAATGTACATAAAGGTGGGTAAACAACGAGAGGACGGTTGCGACCGGCAGTTCCACCTTGCAAACCGCCGCCGTGAATCCCGGGCGAGGTTTGAAGGGGTCAGGTCCCACCAGGGAAAAACGTGTTCTCCTGGAGTTTCCCAGGAAACATCCTGAGCACCCCCTTGGGTCAGGGCTGGGGGACAGGGAGGCCCAAAATCCTGGCAAAGTTCGCCTACCATTCATTTTCAAAGCCGGGAGGAACAGCAGGTTCATTGCTGCAGGCTTTCTCCCAGTTTAAAGCCTCTTGGTTATTATTCTCTCTCTCGAAAGGGAAAGAAAATAACATTTGAAAGGCAATGAAGAAACAAAAATTGGAGTTGTTTGCAATTGCTTGCTCTCCCGCCGGTCCTTGCCTCGGTAGAGGACATCTGCGGGGAAGATGTTTCCTTCTGCCTTGGCGAGGTTATCATTTATTCAGTATTCCAGTCCATAAAAGTCCCCCCAGGCGACTCCCAGTCTCCCTGCCCTTCCCGGGGTGCAGGTCCTCAGCCGTGTGCGAGCGGGTGAAGGGATGTGGACAGCGATGCCTCTGCCTCCCCCTTCCCGGTTCTGTCCCGAGCCCGGCGAGCGGCGTTTGACCCCCTGGGAAAAGAATAAGGGGGTGCGCAAAGGCAGGGGCGGTAGAAGCTTGTGGAAAGGTGAGGGGCAGGGGGTTAGGTGAATCGGTTCCTGTCTTTAATGGGAAATGTGCGGGCCCTAAGCCTCCCACAGAAGCTGCTGCTTGCAAGGAGACGGTCGAGGCACAGCCGAGAGGGAGATATCCGGGCTTCAGTTCTATCTTGGCACTCGCTGGTGGACGCGAATCAGTTACGTGCTCCTGGGAAGAGACACGATCGCCTCCCCGCCCTTCCCTCAGGCAGTCTGCTCCCTGCTTAATAAAAGGAGTATCACGACAAAACCGACTTTTTATTTCTCTCGTATTTCACACCGGCTGCTTTGACACCGACGGTGTCGCCCACCGCTCCGTGTGCGCCCAGGGGAGAGGAGCTTCCCAAGCGGCAAAGTCACCTCCGAGGCGGGGTCCAGGATGAAACCGGGGCTTCTCCGCCGAGCACAGAGCTCGGTCAGCTCCGGTAAAGTCGCCGGCGGCTGAACGGAGAGACCCGGCAGCGCCGAGGCGTAATGTTCACCGTCCCCGTCGGACGGGAGGCAAATGTGAGCAGGCGATCCACGCCTTCTGCGATAGAATGCGGTGAACGGCATTATTCGCAAATTAAAAAGAAAAAAAAAAATCAGAAAAAAAAATCTGCTCGCCCTGTTTCTCGATTCTCTCGCAAGTCACTGCAACTTGCCTCACTCCGTGCCGTGGCTTTGCAGCCCGTATTTACCGTCTTTTCTAGCATGTATAGGAAGGGTTTTTTTTTTTTTTCTTTCTCCATAGTTAAAAGCACTTATACAGAATTTGGATCCAGATGTCACTAATTTGCAGTGGCTCTGGGATGCAAGCTGATACATGGTGCAGGGGCTGGGGCTTGCCCTGCCTCTGCCTAGCTCTCTGGGAAATCAACTAGCGTTACATGCGAGCTCCAGCCTAAAAGGCTATCAGGCAGCCTAAAGCGAAAGTACCTACCGAGGGGCTGGTATGTAGATTCCGTACTCACAATTTAGGGTGCTAAGAAGAGACTTTCTCAGATTTAAGCCCATGCAACAGGTTTTGGCATCTCCTTTCCGGCTAGGGCCAACAGCTGCTCCCATTCAGATTCAATCGCTGTGGTTATGAGATGGAAGGAGAGGAAGCGGAGTCAGGTAGATCCCTAATAAACGTGGGTCGACCGAGCGCAGCAGTGGGGAGGCGGGCGGAGGGGGCAGCTCAGACCTCTCTAGCGCTTTTCTTTTTTGTCACAGTCCCCATGGTGGAAGGTGGGGGAATGGGGCCAGATTCTCCTTAGCGAATGGCACACGGTGTGTGCTCGTAGATCGCGAGTGGGAGAGGGTACTTATGCTTCTCTCGCCATTCTTTCTCAGGCTAACGTTTGCAGTGATTCTCCCGTCCCGAGATCGTCTCCTACGCCTACAGCCGGGAGCTATCCTGCCGGCTAGGTTGGCTAGGAAGCGCTGAGATCGGGATGCTGTCGTTTACAAACAAGCACAGTTCGAAGTCGGGAGGAGTCGGCCGGCATCGAGGCACAAAGCGGCCGAGGGCTCATTTTGTAAAGAGAAGGAGAATCGCGCAAGAGGGCTTTACGGACCCGCCACCAACCCCCCAAAATTTGTTTTTAAACGAATTTAAACTGTGTCTTTTTTTACCCTGCAAAGGAAACCTCTATTTTGCTCCCCCAGGGGATCCAGGGCGGGAGCCACCCGCTCTCCTCTGCTTCTTAATGGCAGGATTCGGGAAAATCCTAGACAGGTAGAAGGAGGCGAAGTTTTTGAAGCAGAGGGCACTCGAGAAAACAGGCGACCGATACGCACAGCCGTCCAGACACGCCGAGAGGTGGACGCGGGCTGACCCTCTGCCCCCACCCTCCTCCTCCTGCCTCCCTCCCCCGCCGCGTCTCTCCTGGCCGCAGCCCTGGCGCGGCTCCTCACCGGGAGCGCCTCGCCTTCCCCCGGGGACGGCACGGAGGCTCCGTCCCGCGGCCACGGAGGGTCAGGCTGCGATGAGGGGAGCCGCAGCTCAGTCTGCTGTGGCTTCGGTAAATCCCTGACGCGCCGGGGCGCCTCGAAAGGTACCGCGACAGGAACCCACAATTGCAGAGACCTCTCCTGTCGGGGCTGCAAACGGCGTAGGAATAGCTTGTGGGATGGATAGTTATTTCTGCACAAAAGGGGAACGTGAGAGGCCATGGAAACGGCCCTGAGTTCGGGGCCGGGAGGCTCCTCCCGAGAGCCTTCACCTGGGCGAGCCTCGCCGCCCTGTCCGGCAGAGTATCGCCCTTCCCTGGCAGCGGCTTATCCCTCCCCGACCTCCGGCTCTCACGGTCTCCCCCTCCCCTGTTCCCCCTCATCTTTCACTTTGCGTAGAGCGAAAGGGGATAGGTAGGATGCGGGTGGCTGCGCTGCACATTCAGCAAACTGAAAACCCCGTGTGCGAAGGGTTCGCTTAATCAGTGCCCCTGACTTTTTACACGGGTCCCCTCCTGGACGTAAATAAACCCCAACACGCTCCTGGAAATTCGCTAGAAATAAATACCCATCGTCTAGCAATCACAAATACCAGCACCGGCTCACGGTGGGGCACGGCCGGTGATTAAAGGAGAGGTAAATCCTTCCTCTGTCCTGCATCACCTTGCCTCCTCCTAGCTCCCGGGCAGGTACGATCAGTGTGTAACGGGATCCCAGGTCACCAACAGGATCTCTATTGTACACAAGAGGCCCCTTCTCTATAAAACTCTCCGACAGTTGTTATGGGGCGCTGGGGAGGGGAGTTAAGCTCACTCATTTTTTAGAAAGAAACTTCCTGAGAGGGCCGAGGATGGGTTTTTACTCCTCGCCGCGGCCGTGGGTGCGGGGGACGGCAGAGCCCGCTCTGCGAAGCGGCGGAACTGGGATGAGGCTGCGGGGCAGGGATGGAGCAGCGGGACAGGGATGGAGCTGCGGGGCAGGGATGAGGCTACGGGATCCAGGCGGGGCTGCGGGGCAGGGATGGGGCAGCGGGATCCAGACGAGGCTGTGGGGCATGGATGGGGCAGCGGGACCCAGACGGGGCTGCGGGGCAGCAGCCGTGCAGCAGCGCCCTGCGGCGAGAGGCAGGGGCCCAGGCTCCGGCGCTCCCCCTCTCCCTCGACGGGCGCCTGCAGTGTCAATCACGGCGGAATTTTCTCCCTCGCTAGCTAATATCTCAGCTCGCAGGGCCTCCTCTGAGTGGATCTGAGCAATCTGTCAACCCGGCCGGGGAGCCACCTCAAAACAGATCGGGTTACCCCTGATTGACAGCGTCACCATGGCAAATAATTTGACTAAAACTATTGTCTTCTCCTGGCAGTCCCCGGGTCAGATAACAGGACCAATCACAGCGCGGATAATCACTTTTCATGCCAGCTTAGAATAATATTATTAAAAAAAAAAAAAAAAGAGAGAGAGAGAGAGAGAGAAAGGGGGGAAAACTCCGAGAGGGAGAGGAGCGAGGGAGCAGGGCTTTACCACTGTATTATGTGGGATCTCGCGGCGGCGGGGGGTGGGGGGGAAGCAGGGAGATCCCAAACCGGCGGCCGAGGGGGGTGGGGGTGGGAGAGCCGCGGCCGCTGCGAGCGCTGCAGATAGGAGACAAAAGAGGCACAAAGTTACTCTCGCAACTTGGACTTACAAAAAGGAGGCGGCCGGCAGGGAAAGCCGCCCTCGCTCGGGCTCTCGAGTCTGAATTTTTTTTTGTTTGTTTGTTTGTCTGGGGTTCTTTTTTTTTTTTTTCCTCTTTTTCTTCGCTCTTCGGCTTTTCCCCTCGGCTCCCGGGGCCGCCGATGGCCGCGTCCCCCCGCTCCCGGCCGTGACGCCCTCGGGGGCCCCGGGGCCGGTCCCGCATGCCGGGCGCTCCCCTCTATGCGGCCGTAGCGTGCGCGGCGGGACAGGGCTCACCATGTCGATGCTCCCGACTTTTGGCTTCACCCAAGAGCAAGTGGCCTGCGTCTGCGAGGTGCTCCAGCAAGGAGGCAACATCGAGCGGCTGGGGCGGTTCCTCTGGTCCCTGCCGGCCTGCGAGCACCTTCACAAGAACGAGAGCGTCCTGAAGGCCAAGGCGGTGGTGGCCTTCCACCGGGGGAACTTCCGCGAACTCTACAAGATCCTGGAGAGCCACCAGTTCTCGGCGCACAACCACCCCAAGCTGCAGCAGCTCTGGCTCAAGGCGCACTACATCGAGGCGGAGAAGCTGAGGGGGCGACCCCTAGGGGCGGTGGGCAAGTACAGGGTGCGCCGCAAGTTCCCGCTGCCCCGCTCCATCTGGGACGGCGAGGAGACCAGCTACTGCTTCAAGGAAAAGAGCCGCAGCGTCCTCCGGGAGTGGTACGCGCACAACCCCTACCCGTCCCCCCGCGAGAAGAGGGAGCTGGCCGAGGCCACCGGCCTCACCACCACCCAGGTCAGCAACTGGTTCAAGAACCGCCGGCAGCGGGACCGAGCGGCCGAGGCCAAGGAAAGGTACGGATACCCAAGGCGTCCGCGGCTTCCCCTCTGCCCCAGCCCCGGTGAGAGCCGGGCTCTCCGGGGCCAAGGCCCCCGGAGGAGCAGAGGAGGGAGAGGTGGCTGCCGGGACCCATTCCCCGACGAGACCCCATCCCCGCACGGCTGGCGCGACCGCCCCGGCGCAGCTCCTTTTGCTTCTTCAGCCCCCGGCGCAGCTGCTTCTACTCCTTCAGGTCCCCGGGGCAGCTTCTTCTGCCCCTTCGGCCCCCCGGGGCAGCTTCTTCTTCGGCGGCTGCTCCCGGTGAAACGGCTCGGGGTCCCTCCCCGCCGCATCCCGGCGTGCGGGGCATCCTCGACCCCGCACCACCCGGAGCGTGTTCCCGAGGGTTTCCCCGGTGCGGAAGGGCAAAGCTGAGCGGCTCTGAACGCGGTAAAGGGTGGTTGGTAAATTGTGCCTCTAACGTCGGCTCCCGGCGGGAGACCTGGACGGGGACTGAGCGGTGGAACCTCTTATCTCGCTGCAATTCGTATTCTCTACCCACCGAGGTGTTCGTAAATGCGTGTTAATAGATGTTCTTAGACTGGCAGTGGTTCTGAAACTATGTTTTTCTCGCTAAATGGAGTAAAGGGACCATTAATTGCGAGGCAGAGGTTCATACCTACATCCTCGGGTGTTCAGAATGACTTTTCCGTCAGCGGTCCCTGTGCTTTAGGAAGATGGTTTGAAGAAGCAAAAAGTATTCTCCTAGGCAGTGGCTCCTGGCTAGTTTCCTGAATTGCCCGGTCCATACGGATCTGATCGTAAGGCCTGCGCGGTTAATTAACAGAGTAGAAATATACCGTAGACCCACGCCTCCGAAAAGACCACTTTTTCTCTCTTTTCTGCCTAATGTATTTTGGAAATGTCGAGCGCTGCGATCGCGCAGCTGTGCAGCCCGGCAGGTTCGACTCTGCACAGATTCGCTCCATACATTTCCCAAAAGGGTGCTAAAGCTTTGTTTTTCCTTCAAATCCCTGCAAGTGTTGGTTTTACGAGATATTAGAGATCCTTTTTACCTCTGATAGCTAGGGCTCACCTTCACATTTCCAAAAGAAACGAAGCTTACACTTATTCCATCCTTTCTTCTCCACCGAGGAATCAAATTCTAAAGGTCTCCAGAGGCAAATAAGATCTTTGACACTGAAAAAAATTCAACCTAATATTACACTCCAGGCATTGGAAAACAGACTGTTCACGGGATTGCCATTCACTCAAGCAAATTTGTTCAAACTGTGCTTTTTTGTCCATTTTTAATTTTTTGGCACAAATAATCTCCAGACACATCCTGCAACCCTTATTGAGGAAAAGCCATTAGTGCAAACGTTTCAGTCCTACCCAATCTTGCAGGATAGGGCCCCTCTACCAGTTAGTGCATTTCAAAACTTCAGCAGCTTTCAAATAGATGTGTAATGCCTTCAGTATTTCGGGCAGGGCTGTGTCTAAAGCGTTTCTACGACGTCTATGTCTGAAATCGGCGTTAGCCTTGACGGGACAGCTGCCCCCCTCCCATCCTGTCCCTCTCATTTCGCTAAAAAAAAAAAGAAAAAATTAAAAGAAAAAAAAGAAAAAAACAAAAAACCCCCATATGTATATATATCTGCAAGGGCTTGGCCAGCCTCCAGCGATTTCTCGGTATTTACCCGGTGATGAATTTTGAAATTCCTGCCTTTCCAAGCCGGTTGCCTCTGTCGGTGGGAGTCAGCCGGGAAGGGATGGAGGGATAGCAACGGGCGTGCAGAGCCCTTCCCGGGAGGACTGGGGAAATCAGGGAGTTAACTCTGTTTGCTTGCTTTATCTTCCATATTGGGCTATGTTTCGAGCTTCAAGCTCAAGGCGAGGGGAAAAAAAAAGAAAACCGTAAGCAAAAGTCTTTTGGGCTTGATGTGAGCCTGGGAGGCCGTGCGGTTGCAATCCTGCCTGCAACTCGCTATGCTTCGGCCTTCCCAAGAGAAATCGCGGCTGAAGTTCTTTTCAGCTCCAGGAGCAGCTTAAAAGTTAAAAAGTCTTTTTTTTTTTTTTTTTTTTAATTTTTAATGTCTTTCTCCCCCCTTTCCTCACACACCCACACCCCTCCTTTCCGCTGTGCAAACGCTTTGGACGCAGAAAATGACGTTTTGGCAAAGTGACACTTTCCGCTGGGCTAGTGGGAGACTCTGTTTACAAGCACGGCGGACCTTAGACCTTTGTGCCAGACGAGGAGGCCTTGGAGGTTTGCAGAGTTTGTAAACCCCCTGTCTCTGCCTCCCCCTCGGGTGGCTCCCAGCCCCTCGCCGCCCCCGCTCTCGCCGTGCGCGTCCCGGAGCTGCGGCCGCCCCGTCACCTCCCTCCCTCTTTTGTGTTTCCTATAGGGAAAACAACGAGAATTCCAACTCCAACGGCCACAACCCGCTCTCGGCGTCAATGAACGGGAGTAAGACAGTTTTGGGGAGCTCGGAGGACGAGAAGACGCCGTCAGGGACCCCGGATCACACCTCCTCCAGCCCCGCGCTGCTGCTCAGCTCCACCCCGGGGCTGCAGCCCCTGCACGGTCTGGGACATCCCCAGGGCCCCAGCGCCATCCCCGTGCCCAGCACCGACCCCATGCACCACCATAGCTTGCAGGACTCCATCCTCAACCCCATGTCCTCCAATCTGGTCGAACTGGGCTCTTAAAACCCTGTAAACGCTCCTTCCTTCACACTAGCCCTCCTTTACTCTATTATATATTTTTTGCCTTTATTTTTCCTTAATCTTACCAGAGACTTCTTTGAAAGCGATGACAAACTCCTTAGTGGATGTGTTGTGCCTTTTGGCAGCAGACTGGCTGCAGGTTTGGAAGGTACTGGAGTCGACTGTGGGCTTAAAGTTAGTCTCAGGCGTGTAAGGACTGTTGGACAGGAGCTGGGATTTTCACGGCAAGCTGTAAGGCAGTTAGGTGTTGCAGCTCTTTCCAGCCTTAACTTCACGAATATCTCGGTGGTGTCACTCGATCGGCCGGTCTGTGTGGGAAGAGGCACATTGTAATTTTTTTTTTTTTTTTTCCCGGGTGGTGGGGAGGAAAGGGGAGCCCAAGGCTGTTTTTCCCATGCCTGTTTGGAAGTTACACATCGCTCCCGTTATTCTATTGTAGTTATGTATCCGTGGCAGGTGTACGATGTACAATTTCAACTAAGAATACAAAAGCTTTAGTCAAGTTATAGCAGCAACACGCGCTCTAGGCAGACTCTGTAACCTTCTTGTAGCTGATGCTATGCAGAAAGGCGGCTTCTTTGGCCATGTCCATGTGGTGCTTTCGCCATTTGCTGGGTGGGAAAGGAAGGGATGGCCCGGCTCCGGCCCCAGAGGAAGGCAGGAGAAGGTTCTCCTCGTGGAACCAGGACAGGAGCGGGCTTTAAAAAAGAAGGGCAATTGCTGCTCGAGTTTAGACCTAAACGACAGTATGAACCACAAGTCACTCACCTTAGTTTTGTTTATTGTTTATATTATGTGAATACATTCTTTGGAAAATATTTCTGCTTTTATTTTATAATAAAATTTAGAAATCTAACATTTCGGCGTGCGGTTGCTTCACTCGCCCGCAGGGTGTTTTCGGGCTCAGCCCTTAGCGGAGCAGAGCAGGGGCTAATTGCGCTCGGGTGCGGGATTCGGGATGCCCCCGCTGCTCGGGATACCCCGCGGAACATTCCGGTGGGAACAACCTGTGCCGAGGGTAGCAGCGGTCAGTGCCCTGCGGGAGGGATGGAGGCAGGGAAGAACTGGCTATGCGGGCCCTCCTGCTCCCCCGAGGGCACCCCCGGGCAGGTTGCGGGCTTCTTTTATTCCACACTCCCTCCTTCCTCCCCTCCAACCTTCCCGCTCCCTTTTCTGTAAGCAGAGGGTGGCAAAAGAGACAAGGAAGTTGCTTGCAAGTTTACTTTATTAAAAGATAAGAGCACAGGGTGATATCATTACAGCTTGCACCCTTGCTACCGACCCCTTGCCAGAAGCTGAATGTGATATATCATCTGCTTAAAATGTTCCTCAGAGTTTGCAAGGGTTTTTATAGGTTTGAAATTTTTTTTTTCCTCCCTAAAATGAATTTCTGGTGAAAAATAAACCGAGAAAACGATATGGCTTTGAGACGGACAGAAATATGTGTAGATCAGCAAAAATCGTGTCCAGGTTTCAAACACTGGCTGAAATTTCAATCAGCGGTGGGTTTGTGCGGGCAGTGTCCTAATTTGATGTAATCTGCGGCTGGATTAGCGCCTCTGTGAGTTTGTGGGTGCCCGCTAAAAGCACGTTTCCCTGCGGCCCCGTTAAAGTCTATAGAAGGGAAAGTATGGATGTCGGTAAAGGGGAGGATTGGCCTAGGGAAAAAAAAATAAATCTCTCTCTTGCTCGTGCTCAGTGTCCTCGTTATGCTAGAGTCCAGCGGGGTACAGTGGTGTAGAGGAGACAGCGTGGTAGTTTCAAGTTTAAGTTTCTCCTGTTTCTGCTCTTCAGGGTGATTTTTCAGCAGCGAAGATGATGTGGCTGGTACCTCTGCTGTGGGAGAGGATCGGGCGTGCATCGGGGTCTAAACGGCAGGTCGTGTTATTTCTGTTGACTGGTATCTAATAATTTTAGCTATGAATTTTAATCCACTAAAACCAAACATTTTGCAAGTATAGGAACCACTGCTTCATAGGACTACAGAGGATCCCTGCTCTCCTGTAAAATAATACATGCAGCGGTGTAGTGTTGCAAAGAATGAATTAATTGGCAAGTTAATTATTTTTATTTTTATTATTATTATTATTATAGACATAAATAAGTTTGGGAAGGAAAACAGAATGGCTGGGTTAATAAAACATGGCCTCAAACCGAAATAAAGTCTTAAGGCTTTACCCGCTGGAGAAAAAAAAAAAAAAGAAGAAAGAAAAAGAAGAGAGAGAGAAAAAGACTAGAGAAATAAAGCCAAGATGAGGAACATTTAAGGAGGCACTATGAAAACAGGATGGGGTTTACGCGGTTAATAAAAGTTCATATTGCACAGAGGAGGCAGAATTTGATCGGGGAAAGCAATTGAAGGGATGATGGGCTGAGGAAGGCCCTTTGAAAGTGAGGGGCGATAAAAACTCCAGTAAATTGCAACGAGGATCATTTATATACGGTGAAAAGAAGAGAAGGCGAGTCGCTGAAGTCAATTAAAGACAGTTAGAAACAGAAATCATGCAGAAAGGAAAAAAAAACAAATCTGCAGGTCAATCTGGCATTAAGGGTGCACACAGTCTAAAGCCCAGATGATGGGACATTTGTAATGCAACCTGAAAACCCTTACATGTTAGGACTCATTTCATCAGGCTGTACTTGCCTTAGTAATGATGTTTGGTAAATTAGTCCAAATCCCCCCGATTTTCCACGCACAAAAAAGTTCCCAATAGAGGAATATGCCGAAACTGACGTGACTAATCCTTGGTTTAAACAGATTAGTTATGATTCACTCGCATTACGTTCCATGGGACATGTCGCATCTCGGGGTTGGTTGTTTGCGTGGTACCCGTGCAGGTTTCGAGATGTAAACAAAAAGACAGTCTGGATCCAGCAGGTTTTATCTATGAAACTCCCCTTGGCTATCCCTGGGCTGAGGCCAAGATGCAGCGGGGGAACCCCAGAGTTGAGCCCCGTAGCTTGCACACTTAGGGCAAAAACCATCCTCACTGTTTCTCTAGTATATGCATATGTATGTACATGTATATACACACACACACACATGTATATATGCATATACACATGTGTGTGCAAGTCTTATTTGCCCTCAAACTAAAACCTTACCAAATTACATAATGAACGTAGCATTTACAGGCCTCAGAACTGTAACCAGAGTAATTCCTTTAGATAGCAGGGCACTGAATATTCACGGTGTACTAGAGCAGATTAGTTCTGCTGGGAAGTTCTGTACTTTATTACAGGAGTGTTAACTGTCCTAGTGCTGCTCTGAAGAGGGTTATGACCACACATTTGAGGCAGAAAGCAGTGTTTCTCTCCTGCCAGGGTGCAGCTCGTCACCCTGCCAGGGAAATACTGATGGACGCGAAGGGAGTGCATCCTGACTGGCTGCTGAAGATAAGACAGAGTCCCTAAACTTGGGGATGCGGGGGGAGGGGGGGGGGCGTGGGCGGGGGGGGGTGGGGGTGGGCGGGGGGGTTAGAAGCATGGAGTAAGGTCCTTACTGGAGTAAGGTCCTTTCCTATGAGCAGGGACCTGCAGGAGCTTGGGGGTAAACAGCACTCTCCGGGAAACGTAGTTGCATCTCATCTACCAAAGGCTGGGTGGCTGAGTTTTCCTTTGGATAGTGTAAGCCATTTTGCAGATATTTAATGCGATCTACAGGAGAGAACTCGCCTGTTTGGCGTTTTGTGGGCTACACCGGAGAAAGCTACATTCCCTCCCTCCTCCCCACCCTTAGCTCAGCACTTTGGGCCTAACTGAAGCCTCATCGTGTGTGTGAGGGGGTCTGCCCCAGTCTAGGAACTAAAAGCCTTGCAAGTGTCCCTGCCTGCCCAGCAATGTTTGTGTAAGGCACTCGGGCTCCTGTTACCAGACCCGGAAACAAAATCTACTGCCTTCTTTAGGAGAAACAAATGCAGCCTGGTAGGAGCAGGCTTTTGCCTGGCACAAACTCTCACTTGAGCATGACAAATAATGTAGGGGAATGGCGATGAAAACACTGGCCACTGGCCTTTGCTGCAGAGTTCTTTAGCTTCCTCTGCTTAGTGAATCAGAACGCTTGTGGCTCAGGCAGCCAAGAAAAATATACTGAAGGGAACTTTCAGTGCTTCAGCACACAAGGAAAAGGTGAGGGTTTTGTCTGAAGGAGAGTAGCTCTGGGGTTTGGAAAAACACATACTTGACCTAAGGAGCTGGCTTGAGCCATCAGCTTCTTCCCATTTTGCTGCAGGGAGTGGGGCTCAAAGCTTCCCCTCCCTGCTCCAAGGAGGCGGCTCCTTGCTCAGGAAGAAGGTCCATCTCCTTTCCACTTAGATAAACGGGAAATGGGATTGTTTGGTTGTTGGTTAGGGTTTTGTGGTTGATTTTGGGGTTTTTCTTCGGGTTTTGGAGAAGACGCTCAACCTCCAGCTCTAGATATCAAATTTGCCCTTATCGAGAGTCCCGGTGTTCCGCAGAGCCGGTCCCACTCCGCACACCGGGAGGAGGCGTCTGCTTAGTGGAATTGCTCGGCGGCAGAGTGATGAGCTATCCCTGTCTCCAGCCCAATCCGTATTCTACAGGAAAATTAAAAAAAAAAAAAAAAAAAAAAAGGAAAAACATTCATCAAAAAAACAGACACACGTGGAAATAAACTGAGGCTTCCCCAGGATTCTGGGACTCATGAGATTTAGTGGGAGCTAAGGTGAACGGACAGGTAAAAAGTTACATCAGCAAACACTACTGCTCAGGAGAAGTGGGGGAGAGGAGAAATCACTTGGAAAGATGAAAAACGCACATGTGCTTCTGATGACCCCATTAGACGTGAAGTCCTCCAGGAAATACATATTTGAAACAGGCAGGAAAAACAAACATGCCTTTTATAGTCTTGCCTGTCCCACCATGAAAAATGCAAACCTCGGTATGGTGCGTGTGTATCCCTGGGGTGGGAGGGAGGAAGGGGGAATAGATTTTGTAAAGAACCCGATGAAAGCTACCTTCATCAGGAATATTCATTTGCGCTGTCCTGCTCTCCAAAAATAGGCTGTAGTTAAAACTACCTTGTGCGAGTCGGACATCTGAGCCTGAAAAGTGGCTGTCAGGAGCTCCTCTGGGTGTCAACATAGGGAAGACTGGCTGGCAACAGTGAGGAAGAAATAAAAGGTGGGGTGTTGAAGAGTAAAAAAGTTGGACTTCATAAAGCCTTCATTTTGCTGTAAAGATGGGCAAAGTCCAGTAAATAATTGGAAGAAGTCGTGCAGGAACTGGGATCTGGGCAAAGATATCTCCAATCCCGCCTTCCCAAAGCGTCGTTTTAGATGCAGTTGTGCTGGGGGTCGGGGCAGAGAGCGGGGGACACTTTAGCGGTAAAGATGTCCTCTCGCCGACCACCACAGGGTCCGAGGGGACCTTTGACACCCGCTCCTCGGCCCCGGCATCGGCGGGGAACCTGCGCCTCCCTCCCTGCTGCTCCCCCTGCGGGGCCCGGTTATGTCCTGGAGCTTTGGAATCCCCGGCGGCGGGTGTCGGGGGACACCGGCTCCTTCGCAGCGACACGGTGAGGGTCCAGGGCAAATCACCCGTCAGGGAGAGCCATCTCCCCCCGCGCCCCTCGGGGCTGCCGGGGCACACAAACACACACGAGTGACTCCGAATCCCTCTGGTTCGGTGGGAGGCGTTTAATCGAAAGAGGCTAAAAATCATCCCTCTGTTTTCGCCGGTGGGGAAGAAGCACCACCAATACTGTAGCTAGTGGCAAAAGCCGAGAGAGGCCAAATGCGACCAGAGGGACGCATCACCAAAGCCTAAGCCAGCGGCATCCCCGGGAGAGGCCAATCCCGACCTCCGAGCCGGGACCTCTCCTCTGTTTTACCCCGGCTCCCCCCCTGCCGCCGGGGGCTGCCGGGGCCGCTGCAGCCGGAGCCGCCCCGTCGTAAGGAACCGTCTGTTTCCCTCCGACAGGGCCCACACGGCAGGAGAAGGATTTGCTCCCTCCAGCCCGCACAGAAGGCCGGAGGCTGCGGGTCCCTGCAGCAGCGGACGCGGAGGGCACGGGAGCTACCGAAGCAGGGTGGCGGGGCTCCCGGGCTGCTGACGGGGCGCTGAAAAGTTGTTTTTCTCCCCATACATATTCACAGACTAGCCCGACAGCTGCTCGGGCCGAGGATCCTCACCTCGCACCCCCGCGCACCGCTCAGCGAGCGCTGACGGGGGGAGAGGACACTGAGAACTTTAAGAAGCAGCTTGGGACACTGTTCTGAGAGCGTGTCGAGAGCGCACACCTAACAAAAACACAACAACTGGAAAGTCGGGACGGTTTAGGAAACCTCCCGGATTCAAAGGAAACCAGACGTGGGGCAGGGAGGGGTTGGCAGCGCTGCGGGGACAGCGGCGTGGGGGCAGGATCCGTCCCTGCCCTGGAGCCCCGCTGTCTGCCTAGATTAAAAGGGAAAGTGGGGGATGATCCCACTTCACTCGCGATTTTAGCAGCGGCCGGAGGGAGACAAGAGGCGACACCGACACCGGGCTCTGCTGCCGCCGAGGTGTGCGGAGCGGGGATCTGTCTCCCCGAGTGCGCCCAGCAAATGCCAGTGCTTTCCCCTCCATAGGTGCCGTGGTTCTGCGAGGGGTTTTCGGTTGAAGAAAAGCTCCCAGATTCCTGTCAGCTTAGAAGGGGCATTTTGAGGGGCGAGAGGGTAGGGGGTGGAAGCGGAGGTAGAGGCTGGCAGAGCGAAAGCGGCAGTGTTTCTTGGAGTTCGGATGATTGTTCCTGCCAGTCCCCGATGCGCTGACCCGCGAGGCATCTCCGGAGGTAGAGGGCGGCCATTCGCTTTTCCCTAATTACCCTATATCTGTTGTATTTATTACCTTGACCAGTGCCGTGTGACGGCAAATAAAGCCGCCTGGACGATCCTCACCAGAGCACCGCTGCCACCACCATTAATTTGAAACCGAGCTCCCCCGAGCTCGGCGAGGCAGGGAAGGACCGAGCGCTCTGCCTGTTCTCTCCTCCTGCTGCCCTCCCGCACGGTCCTAACCAGGGGAATTGTGCCCCGAGGAGAGCCTGGAGCACCAGGAAGGGTCGGGGGGTGGTAGTCGGGGGCTGCCCGAAGCTGCCTCCCTCGTACCCAGCGGCTGGGAAGGGTCTGGAGCGTCCCTCCTTCGCATCGCCTCGCTGGGGCAGCCGTCGAGGGGCGTGGACGGCAGCGTCCGAAGGCTTCTTTTTTTTCTTTTCGCCCCTACGGCCCTTCGAGGCCGCGAAACGAAACTCCCTCGCGGTGTGGGGAGACCCCAGCTCCCGGTAGGTATCCGGCGCGGCCCCGGACCCCCCTCGGGAAAGGCAGAGAGGGGCTGCGGTGTTAGTGCGGGAGAAGGCTTGAGCCCGCTGCCCACTCGCTTGGCTGGCATGCCTCCCCATTTCGATCGTATCTCTCTTTTGGAGGCGTTTTATGACTGAGGGAAATCTAATCCGGTGAAGAGAAAGGAAGAGAATACTGTTGGCGTTGAATGAACCCCGTGTGGTAATCTTCGGGCAAAATGTGCGGGTTTCCATGCCAAAGCAAAGTGTTTTCTCGTCGGGTCTGCTCGTACTCTGAAGGGAGGCGAAGACACCATTTAAGAAATCCAGCTGGTTGCAAATCATACATTTAATCTCTCAGCTGGAATGATTTAATGGATCAGTATCGAGTAACAGTCCTGGAAAAGTAGCCTCCTGAAAAAACAGAGATAAATCCTGATTGAATAATAGTAAATGAAAACCGTGCATTACAGCGACTGCAAGACAATATTTTCCTTGCAGTCCTCGAAAGATGCCTCCTCAGAGGGGCCAACCGAGCCCGCAAAGACCCGCGTGTCGTTTTGATGCCGACGGGGACGGGTCCCAGCAGCCTGCGGTGTAGCCCCTTACCCTCCCTTAGGGCAGGCTTCCCTCTCTCTCCTTATGCTCTGTTCTGAAACAGCTTCTCTGCGGCGCAGGGAGCAGGGACACAAGCTCCCCCTACCCCGCGCCCTGCGGCCGGGCGAACTCAGGCGTGCCCAGGGCAGAGCGGGGGGCACCGGTGGGAGCACTGGGGGCTCCCCTCGAGAGGGCACTGGAGCAGCCGTGCCGAGAGACACCTATCTACCTTGGGCTGGGCCAGGAACCTCCCTGGAATTTTTATTTTTCCAGCAGGGAGGGCGCAGAGGCGAGGGAAGAGTCCGTCAGGCTGGGAAAAGTGGCATTTTCCCCCGAAATGAGAAAACAGGAGAGCAACCCCCTTGCCCCTCTCTGTCTTTTTGGGACGTGTTGGACAGAGAAACGGTACCGGGGAGATAGGGGAATATTAGGGGGGCCGGGGGCAGCCTGCCGCCCCGCCCTGCCTGCGGACCCATGGGGATCCTTTCGGCTTCTTTAATTCTCCCACTGTCGTAACTTCAGCTGGGATCTGGGAGCTCGGGAGAGCCGTCACTGAAGGAAGAATTTCGCTCGGGAGCGTAGAAGCACTTGACTCACCTCCCCGTGGCCCAGGGTGAGGTCATTACGGCGCTTAATTAAAAGCACTTCCTCGATGGGGCAGGTGCTTTCCCTGCAGTGGCCCCAGAGGCCGAGGGGATTATTTTTTTTTTTTTTCCCCCCCTCCAAAAATCGTCCCTTAGTAGCTCGGAGGAGCTACTAGGGGGGAGAGATGTGTTTGCTCTCACGTTTCCCGTCGTTTCATGTTACCAGCGCTGGGGCACCGTCTCTGCAGCTGCGTACACCTCTTGGGGGGAGAACACACCTTTGGTTTAGGTTATTTCCCTCGGAGCAAAGATGAGAGGGCAGCGAGGAGGATGCGGGAGGGGTTGTCCCATGGCTGGATCCGCAGCCCGGCTGGCTGGACCAAGCAGCATCACCCTTATAAGGAATGTAATTCAAGGGCGAATGCCCTCAGCACAGCACTGGCACATTTTTGTCACTAAATGTACTTGAGTCGTAATAGTTGTTTATATTTACAGGGTATTCTTGAACGGAAACCACATGCTCAAATCATCCCTAGATGAATCCGGAGTCGGTGAAAGTCAGTACTTTGAAAAGACAGTTTTTGTGACAAAGGCAGCTCGGGTCAAAAGCAGTTTAGTTTGGTGTTACCTATTTACAGAGATGGAAAACCTAAATAAACTGAAAGAAAAGAGACATCAAAAAATCTTAGGAAGTGTTAGGAATCTCAATCTATTTTTTTCTTTGTTTGCATCATTATATATTTTTCAGTCTCAGCCTTTAAAAAATAGTGTATATAAAGTATATTAATATAAATTTAAATATAAATAAATATAAATTTTAAATGACTCCTCCATTTCAAAAGACCTCTCCAAAACCCTTCAACAATTTCAAAGCCTTATGATGCTTTTACATAGAAAAGTTGTTAAAATCCTTCTTTCTTTTTCTGCAGGCCTGATGGACTTTGACAAGTAGGTACTTTACATTTGCTATTAATATTTCTCATATTTGTTTCAAATTAATTATCATAAACTTCTGAAAAAATCCCCACCTGTCCTCTCTATTAAAATCATAGCTACTGCCTCTCAGCTCTCTTCTGTATGAAAAGCTAAATAAAATAGCTCTTCTGAAGAGCAAACTGTTCATGTGCATAAGTCAGAAAACTGTTCATCTTAACCTTAAAGGATGCATTGGTTTGATCTATGCAATCTTCATATTACTACTTTTTCTACTATGTGACAATTTTTACAAGCATGTAAGCAGATATAAATTTTTACTTAGGTGCAGTATGCTTTGAAGTATAGATTCATGGTTGTTCAATGTTATTAACAATTATATAGCTACAGAAATTAAAATAATAAATTCTTCTTAAAGCATCTGAAGAGGATTTGTCTTTTCCTTTCTTATTTTTTTTTTTTTTTTTGGTCAAGAGCAAAAACCTGGTCTTGCTCTTTTTGAAGACAGTGGCAAAGTTCCCATCTACACCCCAAGGATCGGTGAAGTCAGAGTTTTTCCATGGACTTTGGATCAAGCCCATAGCATGAGTCAATTTTAAAAGTGATTACTGCTCACTCATATAAATGCACATTGCATTTGCTTACATAACTACATTTCGAGGATTGTTTTCCACCCCCATATTCTAGCATCTTAAATGAGGAAATTCTTTAGTCAAAATTTCCTTGAAATGGGTCCAACACTCCCTGACGCCACCAAGAACACACCTCCAGTTTGGGACTTGCTCTAGATGGCCCTATTCTTCTCATAAAACCATTCTTTTTGTTCCTGCTCACTTTCTGACCTGTCTTCCTAAAATCCTGCAGAAAATGTGCCTTCTTTTGTAAGACAGAGAACCAGCACCTTCTGGCAAAGGAGGCACTGGGAACCTGTGGAAGCCCAGCAGCTGCACCAGACACAGGGATGTCACGGAAAGAAAGACCTACTCTCCCCACTTTTAATTTCTAGGACTGACTTCCCTGCTTTCCTTATTCCACAATCTCTTCAGACCTCCTTTTAATGAATGTGGTCCAAGATAAGAGTTTTTATATGAGCAGGAATGGCTTTACTGCCCTTATCTGCTGGTTGTAGGAAACTATAACTCTTGTCATTCACCATCCACCAGAAGGAAAGAGTTATGGTAGAAGAGCAGGCTGTTTGGATAGATCCTGGTGGAAAACCCAGCTGGCCCTGAGAGCATCAACTGCTACAAGAAGGATCCTCCAAGAACAACAGTGTCTGCAGCCCCTCAGCCAGCATGAGGCAGGAACAGGAGCACAACCTGGGGGTTGATGTGGTCCCTCCTGCAGTCCAACTGCCCCTAAATGCCCCTCAGCAGCTGGTGCACATTCAAATCTGCTGTACTTAGCTTGCTCTGCTCAGTGGCATCAGAAGGGTGGAAAGGTGAGCCCCTTACTGTATTTTCAGCTTGCTGTCAGTCAGTGCTACGTGTAGTTTGGCTGGACCCCAAAGCTCGCCTGGGAATCTTCATATCACATCTGTGTTTGATTACATATGTTTGGAGCATCTGTTTATGTCTATCTGTGGCATTATAAAGGAATCTCCCAGGCCTGTTATATTATGTCACACAGAAATGAAATGGTGTCAGCGAGTCAGCACTGCAGCACAGGCAGAGCAGTGACACTACAGCAGGCAGCCCCCAGCGTAAAGCTGAGACAGGGCAACATGGAGGTGCAGATGTGTGGCTGAGTTTTATCCACCCCACACCAACCCACAGACCCACTGCCATTTCACCTGTGAAACCTTCTTGCCTTCATGTGTGTCAAGAAAAGACATTTGCTGGTTTCTTGCAAACCTACTGCTCTCCAATGAGTGAATAATGCCAACTGCTGTGTAGGTCAGAAGAGTTTTTGCAACATTTGTGTTTATTACCCAAATATGAACTGGGAAACCTGTGGTTGCTGGTCCCAGAGCTTCCTCCTCAGATGTAAACCACCAGCACTGTGGTCTCTAGTTGGTGAGGCAGTACTGGCTGGGGGAGGCTGGAAGGGAATAAGTGAGGACAGAAACCAGGTGGAACTGTAAAATAGTCCAGCATTTCTTTAGGACATAATAACAGTTAATTTTGCCTTTTAACTTCGTGGCAACTACATCTAGTCTCCAGGTACATTAAGTCAAGTACATCTAAAAGCACTTGTATGTATAAGCAACGTAAGGGTTTTACTGCTTTAGCAATATGGGACAGGGAACAGGCAAACAGGTCTAGAAATCCAAACCAGTGGTAACCCAGTATTAACTCAAACTCCTTTTAAGACTCATTTGTAGGTGAAAACTCACAAGCAAAAGGGCTTCATAAACTTCCTGGTCATCTGAGAAAGACAGGTGAAACAGTCGCCAACACATTTTATCACGTCCTGGACCATGTTAAGCCTCCTTTAGTTGTGAAGTGTAGCCTCCTCCACCAGGGTCAGCAGTGCTTGTGACCTCTGAAGAATGCTGCTATTGATTAAACATTTTTTTTAACTCACACTGCAAAGCCGTAAACCTGTATTTTACCTTTCACTGCCATCAGTACTCAATATAACAGTACAGTAATAGTGCAGATTTTGTGATCTGATAAGGCAAAATGAGGCATGCGATAAAAATTTCATCAGAATTGCCAATCATGTCGCCAAGGTGATGGTCATGGCAGAGTTTCACTGGCAAAATGCTGTAAGTAAATCAGTTACTGATTCTGTGATGAAAAAAATCATGCAGGTGATGAACTTGATCTCTAAAAAGCACTCATTTCCTCTTATCTACTGACAGGCCTATTTATCCTGGAAATAAATACAGACTCAAGGCGAATCCTGTTCAACCACTTTCACTTTATTGTATGGAATTCACAGATTGAAAGTCTCTTGTTGTAAGGTTATACTTCACCTTTCAATTTCATCAGTGCTGGAACAGTCCACCCCCAAACTCGCACAGGAGGCACCCATAGGGCTAAGATATAATAGGCTATAGGAGAAACTGTGCTCAGTGCTTGGATTATGAGTCTTGTTGGCACTGTCTTGAGAACTGTCTAGATGTCTTTTCTCTGCATATAGGACAATATTTTACAGCTTTCTGAATTTACTAGGGAAAAGGCACATACCTTGATTCACCCCAGCCAAAGGAAAAATCCTCATACATACATTATATTCAGTTTTATACACACACATACACACACACACACACACACACACACACGTGTGTGTGTGTGTGTGTGTATATATCCTCCTCTGTCTCTTTTCTGTTAAATCTCAGATTGTGTCTGGTGTCCTTTCCCGAAATTTCTCCAGTTTGTTCCTACTGTTCAGATAATACTGTTCTGGATTTAACGTAATGTGGCAGCAGAGTAAGCTACTGCAACTCTAATTTGTGGCATAAAAATATATAGAAACTAGTTATCATGCTATGGAGTGGTAAAGCACTTCAGTGAAGTGGCATGCACACTCTAATGTCACTAGCTAGCCCTGTTTTTACTATCCATTAATATTTTTTCATAAATATCTTTATGCTGCACATCATATTGTTAATTTCTCTCCACATTTAAATCTCTCTGGTTTCCTTTGACTTGTTCCCAGCTTAGCAACACTTCCCGACCCAGAATCTCTCAAATGATTCAGTGATATGTTTTAGGTCTTTTTCAATGATCTGGACAAGGGAATCGAGTGCTCCTCAGTAAGTTTGCAGATGACACCATGTGTGGGAATACCAATCTGTTTGAGGCTAGGAAGGCTGTACAGAGGCATCTGGACAGCCTGGATCAGTTGGTTGAGGCCAATTGCATGGAGTTCAGCAAGGTGAAGCATTTAGCCCTGCACTTGGGCCACATTAACGCCACGTAGTACTACTGGTTTGGGGATAAATGACAGCCCAGCAGAAAAGGATGTAAGCGTGTTGGTTGACAGCTGGCTGAACATAAGCCAGCAGTGTGCCCAGGTGGCCAAGAAGGCCAATGGCATCTTGGCTTGCATAAAAAAGTACTGCAGCCAGCAGGACTAGGGAAGTGATAGAGTGCTGGTGAGGAATACAGCTGACAAAACCTTGAATACAGTATTCTTGATACAAGAAAGACATTGAGCTGTTGGAGCATGTCCAAAATAGGGTAACAAAGTTGGTGAAGGGTCTGGAGCACAAGGCTCATGAGGAGCAGCTGAGAGAATGGAGGGTAGTTTAGTATAGAGAAGTGATGAGTTTATCACACATGCAATATAAAATAAGAAATAGTTTTCTAGCCTCAGATGTGAGGAGCGGTTAGTGGAAGGGTGACAGCAGTGAGGGAACAGTCTCACTTGGGATAATTCATTTAATGCACTCCCAGCCACTCATTTTTAGTTTTCTTTATTTTTTTTTTTCCCCTGGAGCAATTTGGCTAAACAAATTGGTTTGTCACTCCTAGGCACTGTTTTTCCTAGAGGACATCAGCATTTTTGCCTCATGTGACTGGTGTCATATGAAGGAAAAGATCTTGGAGCATCTAGGATAAGGTTTGGGCGGGATATGTGCTCATGGCAGGTTGTACACAGTCAATGCAAGCTAGACGTAGAAAATTCCTGCTGTGGTCAAAACTAAGAAGAATTCACAATAGGAATAATTTTCTGTCTGAAAATAATATAATAATCTATTTTTTTTCCTATTTGAGAATCACCTAATCAAGAAAGGTCAGCTTCCTGTTCAAAGAAAGGAAACAAATTCTTGATGATATCTGTATTAATTTTGTTGTTTTAGTGATGGTAAGAATCTCACCCTATTCCCTCCAACATCAGTAGTTTCTCTCTAGATGTACTCATGTCAAAAAAAGTGGCTCTTTATCATCTAGTTTAGAGTAGGATGGGAGAAGCCCTGTAACCATCATCCCATGGGAGGGGAGTGGATGACATTCTTAAGAAAGAGGTGAGCTAAAAAAACCTTGGTACAGCACAGAAGGTTCTGGATTGGTAACAAGTAGAATGTTCCCCATCTAACAACATGACCTAAAGAGAGTAAAGACAGTGGACAGAGTAGGGTTCACCAGTTCCTGTCCTGCCTGTAAGCACTAGCTTTAGAAGTACAGGCAGCATAAAGTGGTCAGCATGGCATTTTTGACAGCTCACAAAATACAGTGTAAGGTCTGAAGTATGATGAGTGCTCCTCCTCTCCTCTCAAAGACCTACTCCATCTGCAGAAAACAGAAATCCCAGGTTAGAAAAAAAGGGGGAAATGCTGATGGCAGGCAGGGTACATGCAGAGGGCTTGGATTGATCTCCAGGATTATGAAATCTAAGCATCAGGAACAAAATAAAGCAGATCTTTTATGCGGTTCAAATAGTATTACAGAGGAAACACTAGTTCTGATCAACAGACAACAACAAAATGCTTTTCACTTGTACCAAGAGCCAGTTTCTTCTCTTCTAGCACAAATTCATCCCCTCCCTCCCTTACACTCCATCATCCACTCAAACGCAATTTAATTTCTTCAGTTTCTGTTAAAAAAATAGCAGTTCATTTGGTCATGGTCACAAGTCAGACTGGTCAATATCCCCTTTTAAATGCCTCTTCTGTTTGCCTCTTATGTAGCTGATCTGACTTCGACTGTGAGGGGACCCATGACCTGTGCCCACTAGATTTTGGCCCCCATTCTCTACTTCTCCAAGTATGCTAACAAGGGCCAAATGGATCAATATTGCAATCGATTTTAGTCTTGAAACCTGTGGCTGCAGAGCTGTTCCCCAGATGATTTGCTTGCAGGAGGGTCCCTGTGCTGCCCCAGGTGATGTATGCTCAGCCTTCTGTAGCCTGCAGTCCTCTTTGTCCATCACTGCTCTGAGAAGTGTGAACCAGTCCCAGAATCCTCATGCAGTTCTTACAACACTGTGAGGCATTTATTGTTCTTGACATGCTTATCAGCATCTTTTTCAGAAGCTAAATAGGAATGTGAAAGTAATAGTTTTAAAACATAGCATGTGATGGATAAATAAGAGACTGCTTTTGAATACTGGGGGGTGTCGGAAGTAGATTATCTTTAAGATCCCTTCCTACCCAAACTATTCTATGATTCTTTTAAATATTATTTGGGCACTGGAACAGGCTGCCCAGGAAGGCGGTAGATTCACCTTCCCTAGAGGAGTTTAAGGGACAGGTGGACAAGGTGCTGAGGGGCATGGCTCAGTGTTTGATAGGAATGGTTGGACTCAATGATCTGGTGGGTCTCTTCCAACCTGGTGATTCTATTATTATACTTTACAATATAAGGCCAGAATATAATGTTAAGAAATGGGTCTTAATATGAAAAGAATATTAAAACCTATCAACTCCTGAAAAAAAAAAAAAAAAACACAAATCATTTTAAAGATTAATATTTCGTCAGCTTATAGTGTAGGTCATCATTTGTTATTAAAATAGGCAAAAATTCACATTGATTGTGCAGGAGCTTCAGCGCTTCCTTCTCCATGAGACTTGCCCAAGCCACGGCGTTCTCCTTCCTTTTCAGCTCCTTCACAAGCCACTTCCACAGCCCATGGAAAGGCCCCACGCCAGTGCATCGAAAACACGCGATGAAGCCTTCCCGGCCGCACCCGGCAGCCCCCGCGCTGCCCGCCCTCCCCTCGTCCCCCCGCCCGCCCGCGGGCACCTGCGGGCCAGGCTGAGCCCGTGGCGCCACCTGCTGGCGCTTCCGAGCGTTGCGGGCCGCCAGCCGGCTGAGCCTCGACAAGAGCCTCAGGCTCCTAGAATGCTTTTTGTTGGAAAGGACCTTAAAGATTATCCAGTTCCCACCCTACCTGCCATGGGCAGGAACACCTCCCACTAGGTCAGGCTGCCCGAGAGCCCCATCCAATGTGACCTTGAACAATTCCAGGGATGGGGCAGCTACAGCTTCCCTGGACAAGGGCCAGGGCCTCACCAGCCTCATGGGGAAGAAATTCCTCCTTATGTCTAGTCTAAATCTGCCCCTCTCCAGTTTGTACCCGTTGCTCCTTGTCCTGTTACTACAAGGCTTTGTAAAAAGTCCCTCCTTTGCTTTCTTGTAGCCCCTTTCAGGTACTTGAAATTCACTATAAGGCTTCCTCAGAGCTTTCTCTTCTCCAGGCTGAACAACCCAAACAACCCTACCTCTCGCAGCCTGTCCTCATATGGAAGGTGCTTCAGTCCTCTGATCATCCTTGCCCTCCTCTTGACCTGTTCCAGCAACTCCATATCCTTCTTATGTTGAGGATTCCAGAACTGGAAACAGCACTCCAGATGAGGTTTCACAAGAGAGGAATAAAGGGGCAGAATCACCTCTCAATCTGCTGGCCACACTTCTTTTGATGCTACCCAGGACACGGTTGGCCTTCTGTTCTGCGAGCACATATTGCCAGTTCATGGTGAGCTTCTCATCCACCAGCAACGCCAAGCCCTTCTCCACATGACTGTTCTCAATAATGACATCATCTCCCATCCTGTATTTAAATCACAGATTGCCCCGACTTATGTGTAGGACCTTGCACTTGTCCTTGTTGAACCTCATGAGTTTCTCACAACCCCACTTCTCCAGCCTGTGCAAGGTCCCTCTGGATGACATCCTGTCCTTCTGCTGTGGCAACTGCACCACTCAGCTTGATGTCATCTGCAAACTTGCTGAGGGTGCACTCAATCTTGCAGGCTGTATAATTGGTGGCAATATTAAACAGTGAAATCACAGAATGGTTTGGGTCAGACAGGACCTTCAAGATCATCGGTTTCCAACCCCCCTGCCACAGACAGGGACACCTCCCACTGGTTCAGGTTACTCAAAGCCTTATCCAACCAGGTCAACTAAAATAATTTTCTGGATATACTTCTCATTTTAGAACAGTTTTGGTGAGATTTCTTAACCTTCAGAATAAATTTGGTAAACTTTAACCCATAGCCAGTTTGTATAAGGGCAAACCCCATAACACCAGTTGTATTTAAGTATATGGAAGCTAGTGATGCATCAGGATGTTTTTCCTTCTTGTTTTTCAAAGGCCATTAATGTCAAGATACACCTTCTCCAAATTTCCAGAATACTGGGGCAAATCATTGACCAAAGAAACTGGTGTCTACAAGCTCTCTGTAACTTCTCAGATTTGAATCCCAGTGCTATAACCTCCTAGCCTTCACCAAAGAACACTTTTTCCAAAGCAAAAAATAAGGGTTACATGTTAATGTCAGGGTCCTTTCAGAAGCAATTTGGTTTAGCCAAGTCTTAGCAATTAACTGGAGACATTGACACATTTGACACTATTTTAGAGGCTTTGAGAGAAAGAGGAGTATTTCTAACTCGTTTTCAAGTGCTGCTAGACACCCTAAAATGAGATAGATGGCTGGGAACTAATTGTTAGTGGCATTATAAAGTAGAAAAATGTTGCAATTCCCATTCTCCTTGCCTATTAAAAAATGCCATCTTTTATGATGAAGTGACACTTTATGACACTTAAGGGTCCATTAAAATGTAGTGAAGGTGTTGTGTTCAACACACTCAGGCCCTGTGTTGCTTAAACACTGCAGGTCAATTAC
Organism: Coccyzus lansbergi; assembly: GCA_033558105.1. Taxonomy (NCBI): domain Eukaryota; kingdom Metazoa; phylum Chordata; class Aves; order Cuculiformes; family Coccyzidae; genus Coccyzus; species Coccyzus lansbergi. Next base: position 255,351 of record JAUMJK010000418.1, on the reverse strand, counting down.
TGCAGGAGGTCTCACCCACGCAGGCCTCAGGCTTGCACACTGCACAGGCATGTATGACATGTTTCAGCTGCTTCTCAGTAGCAGCAGTGAGAATCAAAAAACCCCAAAAGATTTTGACCCTGGTTCTCATTTCACTTCCCCCACTTCTGTTGCTGTTGACTGAATCAGTTTCACCTAAGTAACCCCTCATTTAAACTCATGTGGAAGCCAAGCTGGCTTTGCGGGTTTTCTGGTCCAATGCTGAGCCATGGGCCTGTTATAACAGAAAGGATGGAGAGTACTGGGGAAAAGGACCTGCTGCCAGCACCACAGTGCAGGAGAGAGAGAAGGCACAGGGGCAGTCTTGGGGCAGCAAGGGAAGGATGGTTCAGGAACTGAATGCAGTTGGGTAGAGAATGCTGCCAGTTTTCTCAGGTGAGAAGGGTCACCATCTCCAGTCTAGCTAGTTGGTGACCCCAGAGCTGTTTACTAAAGCATTGCTTATTTTGGGAAAATAGGAATAGGCACCATTTATCAGAGTTAGCATCCACCTAGTCCACTGGACACCGACTCATTTCAGGTACCACAAAACCCCTCTTGTGTCAGCGTCCTGCAATTACCTGCCTCATTTCCACAAATAAGGCAGTGATTAGACCCCTAGGCAAGGGATTTATTCTAGTCCATTATAGTAACTATGTTTGTGCAGAAGAGCTATAGCATTATCCAATCCCTACCTGAGATTGGTAGCCATCATTCTAGCTTCTCTTGTTTGCTCATGAGAGTCTAAGAAAACTTGAGTTCAGGCCATTTGATGACACTCCTTTCAGCCTGTTCCACTGTCTTCCTAACAACAGCAAATACATTCTCTGTTGCTTATTTAAGTGCTGGATTCTCATCCTATCACCCAGTTTTTATCCAGTGGGTGATGGTTCACATTGCACACTGTGGTCTTAAAAGCAGAAACAGATGCTGTTTATGTATATTTAATTGAACCGACCTGTTATGCAAACCCAGGCAGTGACTGATAAAGCTTGCAAATTCCTTTGTCCGTAGATTTATGACATGCCCTACATTCTGCCGCCATGCTGCCATACACATCTCAACTCTTTAGGTTAAAACAGATTCTCCTTGAATCTGACAACTGTGACAACTGTTAAAATATTTTTACATTATTTGTAGGAGTCACATGTTCCTTCTTTCCAAATGAACTAATGCAACTATAGTTTGATTTTTTTTTAAATAATCCATTACCTGCTTAACTGATTAGGTGTTGACATTGATTTCATTTGAGCATGTTGAGGAGGTCTTGTCAGACCTTGTTAAGCTAGAAATGCTTCTGCCACCACTCGTACATGACAGCAGCCTCATTTTCTAACTTAATGGCATTGGCTTTATTAGGAGTGCATTTGCCATCATTCATCTGTCCAATCAGAGCTCTATAGTACTTGGCAGAAGCTGTAGCAGGGAATGTTTCTCTTCTTTTGTAGTGATATGTAGGTCAGTCATACAACGCAGTATTTAGCCTCCACTGGGATAGGTAGAATGGCATGAAGCCAGCCACCGCACTTTGTTCTTACAGGCAATTTGAACAGAGCTGAGTGCCCTGTAGCCCAGCTATCCAGAAGTCTTAGGAGCTTAGGTCCAGACTCACAGGGGTGATGAATGCCTAGCACCATCCTAGCACCATCCTTCTTTCATTAAAGACAGATACCTCAGGATACTTTATCTTGGTTTTGGGCCATAGGAATCTTAAGGGATTACTTTTTTCAAGATCAGCCTCATTTCCAATAAAAAAATTAACTGTAACATCAAATTTTGTTGGTTCATAGTTCCTTTTCTAAAGCTTAAATTGTCAAAGTCCAATGAGATTTCACCTCAGTGGTGATTTTCCCTGCTCTTTTTTTAGAAAAAAAACTTTTTAACAACAAAGCTCATCCAAGATTTGCATAGATCTTATGAGATCAGGGTTGAGTCCAGCAGGGAGGTTCTGTTGCTTTTTCCCATCTCTTATGTTGGCACCTCCTGCCTTCTTTACTCGCACACCCTGAGCCCATCCCAGTCCAGAGGGAAGAGTGGTCATGTAACTATACGATGTTCCTTAAGTATACTCCGAAATAGTCAGTATTAGCAGATGTTCCCAAATACCCTGATGTGCAGTAGGAGAAGGAACAGATTTCCTCTTCACACTCCAAGTTTGGCTAATCAAAGATATGAAAGAAGTCTTAGACATCTTATTAGCAGATATACAGAAATGCAGTTAAATGAAAATTATTAATAGAACAGTTTGGTTTGGAAGGGACATTAAACATCACCTAGTTCCAACCCCCTTACCATGGGCAGGACATCTTCCACTAGACTGGGTTGCTCAAAGCCTCATCCAATCTGTCCTTGAACACCTTCAGGAATGAGGCATCCACAGTTTCTCTGAGCAACCTGTTCCAATGCTTCACCAACCTCATAGTGCAGAGCTCCTTCCCTTTACCTACTCTAAATCTACCCTCTTTCAGCTTAAAGCCATTACCACTCATCCTATCACTACATGCCTTTGTAAAAAGTCCCTCTCCAGGTTTCTTGTAGGCTCATTCTAGGCAGTGGAAGGTTGCAATAAGGTCTCCCCAGAGCATTTTCTTCTCCAGGCTGAACAACCCCAACTCTCTCAGCCTGTCTTCATAGGAGAAGTGTTCCAGACTTCTGATTATCTTTGTGGCCCTCCTATAGACTTACTCCAACAGGCCCATGTCCTTCTCATTTTGGGGCCCTCAGAGCTGGGCTGGATGTGATACTCTAGTTGGGGTCTCATGAGAGAAGAGTAGAAGGGGAGAATCACCTCTGACCTGGTGGTAATGCCTCTTTTGATGTAACCCTAGATATGGTTGGCCTTCTGGGTTGCAAGTACATGTTGCCAGGTCATACTGAACTTCTCATCAGTCAACAACCCCAAGTCCTTCTCCTTAGGGCTGCTCTCAATCCATTCTCCATTCTGTGTTTGTGCTTGGGGATGCCCCAATCCGTGTGAAACTGCAGTAGATCCCAGGTCACAAAATCTCCTCCACATTTAGAAAAAACTGTAGACAACACAGTCCACTGACCAAGACACAGTCCACGGGTATTGAGGGCATAAGCATGTGGTAGCAGAAGAGCTAAACATGAACAGTCCTTGCTGGATTCAGAAAACAACAAGTAAGACAAAATGTGATGATACAAAACCTCAGAAAATTTGTGTTCTCAGCTGATGCTAACACAGGATGTTAGACTGCAAAGTCTTTGACCTCTCTTGCCATAAAAGCAAAAGAAAGACCATGTTTTATCTGTGGAATTAATGTCTGCAAGGCATGTTTTGTCATGCACACTGTTGAAACCTGAACAGAGATACAGACTGAAGTAAATATTTGCTGCCTACCTTTCAGTACTCAATGTTTTTACTTCTATCAGTTTTGTACTTTTGTTAAAGCTAGGAGGATGAGGGTTTTCTAGAGCTGATGTCTATATTAAATCATGCATTAATTAGTGAAAAATTTGACTGGGAGATGAGGTGAGTTTCATAACTCCATGTCAGTCTAAATCCAAGATGATGATATCAGGTGACAACACTATTATAAGCCACACAGAACTGCGCCAAAGTTCAGAAAACCTAGAGCACAGGACAGCTAAAGCCTATTGCAGTGTGAATACTTATATCACTCTGCTTAAAAAAAAATGCCAGTCTAGATTCTTTGAATTCGATCCTGACAACCTAGCTCAAGGGTGTATTTAAGTTCCAGAAGAAAGCCTAGCCTGCCTGCTTCTCAGCAGCACCAAACCCTCTGGGCACCTATGTGCTGTACATTAAAGCATCCTGTCAGGCTCTATATATGCTAACAGAGCAGAAGAAGGGCAAGAAAGACAGGGACAGGCAGGAGCGAAGGGCAGGCTAGGGCTCTGCCCTCCCAGCTGAGCATTCTGCCTTTAGTGCTTTTGCCATCCTTTCTGGTCTTGTGTCTTTTGTATTTCCAGCCACACAGCAAGCAGGCTTCAGCAGGAGGGAGAAAAGTGGTTTGGTATGAGCACCTGCCAGATTAGAGGTAGATTCTGGAATGTCGAATCACACCTCTTCAACTTGCTAATGTCCTGGGGATCTTTTACTTTCTATGTACTTGCCCTAACATTAAGATCTAACATTTTCTCAACTGTTTTTTTGGTGCTGATATCCCTCTTCACCCATAATCTCAGCAAAGCATTCCAGTTCCCAGACAAATGAAAGCATCTGATGTCCTGAAGCAGGAAAAACTTTCAGATACTGTCCCCTCATGCATCTAACATGTTTTGTAACCTGGCTTTTCACTGTTCCCACCCAACATACCAGCTTTCTGAATCACCATTCAGGGACTCCTATTTCCCTCTGTTAACTGTACTTGGACTGTCGCACTCTTTTAGATGTACGGAGTCATCTTCCTGGAGATGAAGTGGCCTGTTCTTAAGTGCTGCTCTATGTAAATTAGGCAATTTGGATCTGGACATTTGTACAAATTTATTGTGTTAGTTTACCTCCTTAAGGATCAACTACTGCCTTGCCTGCCTCTTTGAGGATAATGCTCAACCTGCCTGAGCAAAGTTGCTTATGGATTCTAGCTCCCTATAGTAATTCCAAATCATGGTCCAGATTTGCCATGAATACAGGTTTGTAGTACTGCTCTATTTAGTGACATTACACTATGGGATTTTCATAGGAAGTTCTTGAAAACCCTTTCTTTAGGCCAAGGGCTAAAGGTTTGGAGACTCATCTTCTCAGAAATATCTTTATAAATCCTACAGGATGAAATGTTTTTTGGAAATATGAACCACTTACAAAGAAGACAAAAGTTTTCCTGGCAATGCTTTTTTCATTTTAAGATAACTACGACCAGTGAACTATAAGAAGGCAGGAGAGCTTTGTAATTCACACTCAGCAGACCTTCTTCATGTTCAAGGTCTGTCTCTTATTTCCACATCTCTTGATCAGTCCAAAGGAAGTAACTGGATGTGCCTGACGTGCTGATCCACACAACAACCTTTTTGTCTGGGAGTTCTTGATAGTTATTGAACAGCCAGAAATCTAGTAGATATCTGGTGGAATCTATGCTGGGCAGTGAACCATCTTTAAAAACAGTATAGTCCTATCTGAAGCAGCAGACCTGGCAGGTCTGTGTTCTTTATCTGACTGTATGCATTGTGCTGAATGCAAAAATTATAAAATAGGGAGAGATGTGAAATTTATGAAACAGGTAAATAATCTTTCTTTCCTCTCATCTGCTCAGGTTATACACTTTGTTTCCCAGAAGAACTGTGTACTACACCTATTATGCAGAGCCTTGATCCCATTTGGGACCTCTAGATGGTACTGTAATATAATACAATATAATAGAATATAATATAATAAACTGACAGATGGATACTTCTAAAAAAATAGCCAACTCATAGGAAAATGCCACAAAAGTAATAACTGGGTTAGCTAAGTTCCAGCTCAAATGGCTGGACTGTACAAAATATATGCAATGAACAAGCACAGCCAGGAAAAGATTTTTTTTTATTGTTTATTAGACTTACCTGCTAGAAAGACTAAACTACTGCTAACCTTTCCATGTCTTACAAATCTACTCCCTGTACTCATCCAGGTAAAAAATAAAACCAGCCAAACACAGAAAATGGCATCTTGATAATAGAAGCCAATGCATGTCCAATGGATGACACAATAATCAATTTTGCTTCTGCATCGCAATGGGTTTTCTCTGGCAGTCCCTTTGAACAAAGGTAACTGTCAGCAGGAGGCTATCACACCCTCCTCTGGAGTTTCTGAGGAAGGAATGTCAGAGATTCGAAATCCCTGAAAAGCAAACACCTCTGTCAAGGGGAGGCTTTGAAGTGACACTAAACATATATTTATAATTACAGATGAGACGATGTAGTATGCACAAGCAATAAAGACACGCAGCGTGTCCTATGGGCATGGCAGGAGAGGTGACATGCATCATGAAGCCTTGTTAAACTGTTCAATGGGGTTGAGGAAACCTGAGGCTGGTGCTTCCTATCACTTTTCATGCCACAATACAGACTTTTTGCTTTCAGCAGTGCATACGCTTCACATGTACTGTTGATATCCTTTAAATACATGATGTAACTCTTAAGCCTGCTTCAAGAAGGTAACAATCTTGTTTGCATACCCAGCATGGATGCCAGAAAAGATACAGAGCAGATTTTTAGGTAGCTTAGCTTGGTGTGCTCCCTGTTAGAGGCCTAAATTCAGGCAAACAAGCCTCAGGAGGCTCTCTTGGAAAGAGTCAGAGCCTTGCTGCCATTTGCCTGGGAGGCTTGGAGAGAAAAGCAGAGCCAAAACCAGCCAGAATGTGTACGATTCTATTTAAAGATCCAGTCTCCTCCATCTCTTTGTATTTGTGCACATATGCATGCAAGAGTGATTATGATCTCAGAATGAAGGTGGTTATTTTTCTAGAAGGAAAACATGTATACATATACATGTACATATATACAAAAATACAAATGTGTCTATTTGTGCACAGAGATCTTCTCTGTACTGAAGTCTGCAGCACTTATTCCCTTGCTCAAGAAAATGCATGAGTGTTATGTTTTAATTGCACAGGAAGTCTGAGTGAGTGTTCCTGGAGAGTTAGAGCCCCCAGTCTCTATTGAAAAATGATGATTTACCTGTACTTAAACTGTGGCAGTAGGTACTTGGTTCCAAACTTTATGGGTAGGTAGGTTCCTTACTTACATGCTCAAAGGTGATTCAAAAACAGATGTGAGTTGCTTTCAAAACAGCACCTTTCTTCCATCCCACCAGGTAACTGTAAAAAAACCCCAGAACTATAGCTTCTAGCCAAACTCAGCTAAAGATATACTGCAGTGAGTGAATATTGCCATAAACTATACTAAAATCACAGCATACATCTCACTGACGTATCTCCCTGTGGCATCTGCAGTGATTTTCCTTTCTTAGAAATAGAAAAGACTACAAATAGTGAGATTTATCTTTGGCAGGCACCATCCAGCATTATTTAAACCATGCTTTCCCATCATCCTGAGGGAGAGCAGACACGATGCCTGAAAATGACGCATTTCCTGTGTGAAATCTGATTATAGAATAAATTCATGGATAAAGTGTCCATCTGAACTACACCTCAACCACTGCTAAACAATAGATGGCAAGAATCCCTGACATACTGCTATTTTGCATTTGTTTCATACATTCTTATCCACCCATGAAGTTTAATTGACACTGTTCTTTGTATTTTGCCTGTCAGTTTTGATCAAGCCCATATAAAGATGTTTAAACTATCACAGCATGAGTAATTTGAATCAAATACAGGTTTGCATTAAAGCTTTGGTGTATCGTTTGATGGTAAACTTATTCTAAAACTTCAGGACTGCCATTATGAGGTTGGATGCCACATCCTGGTTGGAATAGTAATTGAATCTGAATGCAAATCATTTTTTCATAGAGCAATGATTTTCTCTCCTCCTCTGTGCATGTGGAATATGTTTGGTTTGTTTTAGGGTACGCTCAGGCAGCAGGATTTTCTAGTCAATTCACTGCAGTCACAGATGACTCCCTTCCAAAAAAATTAAGAACAGACCATAGCCTTCTTTCTCACCTTCCTCTCTTTGCACAACAACCACTCTAAGTATGTTTACACCATCTTCCAAGTGGTATTCAGACAGGAGTTCCAATCAGATAAGCAACTCATCTACGCAGTTTATTCTCAGGAATAGGTGAGATTTATGAGAGACTCATGTGAAACGTAAAGTAGTAGGCTGTTCTTCACTGAGGAGGAGGCCTAATTTGCAACAAAAGTTGACCCTGCAAATTCAAAGTAAATTGGTCTTGTCATGTCCAAGGCCAAGTAAAACTTCCTCAGGACATTACCAAGTTGAAGAGGTGAGACTCAATATCCCAGAAATATGAAAATATTAAGTAGTAAACACCAAACAGACAAAGACGATTAGCATTCCGCAAAGACACCCCTCTGGTGCCTGTCTAGAGGGCAGAAAAAATTTAGAAGCACCTGTGACCACAGAGCAACTGTATGGATATGAATTTAGATCTTGGGAAACCATTCAGTCTTCATGATATTTGTGAAACTCCATAGCTGACATGTGGAGCATACATAGCCCCTGTAGCTACACAGCTAATTTAAAGATTCATTGGCATGGGCAAGGATGTCAACTGTGTTTTCATACATGGGCCTTTTTCACAGCATAACAAAATGAATTACCAGGAGGTGAGTCTACATTGCCCTACTCCCTTGCACATTTGTATCAGAGCCTTCCAGGGAATTCTGGAGAGTTCCTTTGGTACTCTCCCCCAGAGGATATCTGTGCACAGAATTTACACAACATTTTTCATATGGGATGTTTTACTGCACCTGAGAGAGTTAGAGCATTGAAGGAACAGTTAAAATGTTTACAGAATTGAAACAGTAAGTAGATTCTTGCACATGAGAGGGTAAGGGTTTCTCAGACTGCCTAAGGGACTTCATCACCACTTCAGGTCTTTGGCAGAGGCAAACCATGTCTGTCTGATGTAGTTATTTCAAGAATCTTCACTGTGAAGTTTATGAGCATAATGCCACCAATTAGTAAAAAGGTGTGGAACAGGCAAGACCTAGATGCTTAACCTTTTGGAGCAAGGGCATGTACAAAACATCCTACAGAGTGTTCCAAATCAGTTTTTATGGTGAAAGTACCTGTATTAAAATTTTACTCTTAAAAGCAGTTGATCACATATGATGAGTCTGCTTTCCTTCGAGTATGTTTCTGTCTTAATTTTATACCTTGTGTGTTGCATGAGCCTTCATGAGGGAAAACAACATCCCTGTGAATAAAGTACATAAGATTATTTTGTGCTATGTTTATTTGTAAATCCTCTGTTAAGGTGTTACGGTTGCAGTTCTGTTGTTGTTAACAGCACAGTAGCTTTTAAGCATCCTTATAATAGATCTGAACTGTACTGCTCAGATGAGCTACAAACATGAAACAAAACTGTAATTCCCTCCCAAAATGTTTACAGGAAGTAGGCAGAGGCTACAAACTGTAGACAAGAGAGTGCTGTAAAACATCTACAGTGGGTTCACTCTACCAGAAATGAGCATTCTGTAGCCCCTCATTAACTGATGAAGCTGGAACCATTTCTAGCAGGTCTAGCATTTCTAGCAATTGTTTAATGAAATATGAGCTGGTTTTAAAGCCCTTTTTTCCCTACAGTTTCACATTGCATGTACTTTCTCAGTACGTAATCACATTTTATATTTTTTTAACAAAACTGTTATTGAAAACTTATTGCAAACATTGTTCTTTCTAATACACTGCTATTTTACTAACCAGTTCTGAAAAAAAAATCTAATCCTACTTTAAAAAAAAAAGCAAAACTTACTTCTGTAATATTATTTTTTTTAACTGTAACAAAACTGCTTTTGAGGTATTTGAAATAAAAATCATGTATATAAAGATTTCCTCTTCTCTCATACAGTTCAATCCTATAATGTCTGACACAGCTGATGTCTGATCAGAAGCAATCATCTAGTTCTCTTAATTGGGATACAAAAATGATGTGAAATTATTTTACTGCTTTGGTTGCACCTAAAAATCATTTGGTTTGATCTTTTACTGCAGCTGTTCTCTTGTTCAAACTGGTATATTCATAGCTCTGTGTCTCCAGCTGGTGAATATTGGAAGGTCCTTACATTATTGACTTTGTTGTGTGCCATTTCCACCTTCTGTCTCACCTTTTCCAGGAATTCCATCTACCTTCCTACATCATTAGTGGTTTTGCATCACCCAGTATGTCTGATTATTCACTAATCCAACTGAAATCGATCCTGTGGAAAAAAAAAATTCCATTGAGTATATTGTCATGACCAGTAGAATGAGCATGAAAAAAAGAGGAAATGGAGCGAAGAAGCAGCCAGCAATTAAATGATCCCAAGACGATCACAGAACTGACTTCTTGTAGTATATCTGTGAAAGTGAGTGAGTAACGCTACAGATATATTAAATGCTTTCTCTGCATAATTCCTGCAAACACATTTCCTCAGGAGGTTCCTTCTTCATTTTGGTTAATATCTAAATCAGCTCCACATTGTTCTGGGTTTTTTTAAATCCCTCCTCTTCTTTATTGGATGTCTGTGCATCTCGTTACTGGCTGTATTTCTCTAATATGAAAATGCTGCATTCCCATAAGTAAAACTAAGGGAGTGATTTATGCATGTTTTCTGCATGAAAAGGCCCCTTGTGTTCTCCACATGTAAAGGCAGAACAAAGCAGATCCCTAAGAACATTTGTTTTCCTTTTAGCAGTTATTGCTATAAAAAGAGGTCAGAACGAAATGAAACAACTTAATGTTTTGTCCGTTGTCCAGTTCTGGTGCCTGATCTGGTATCAACTGAAATAATTATGGGTGTCTGAATACATGAGAATGGACTCTGGCTCCTTAAGGATAACAGCTATCTTGTTGGTTCCCACAACTTTGGACCAACTGGTCACAGTCCACCAAAACAGCCCTGTGTATGCTTTACTTCTCCATACTTTCTTCAGCCCCAGGTGCAGAGCACTCGTGATGACCTCAAGGACCACCCAGGATTTCTGCACTGCAGGAGTGAAGCCACTGAAATAAGTAACTAGACAATCACACCCTAGAATAAATAGATCTCTTTGGCCAGGAGTTCCAGCACAGTTGAGCTAGTTTGATGTGCTCATCTTTAAGGCATTTTCAGGAGCAGTCTAAAGGGAACCATGGCTGGCTTCACTGTCTAGTTTTACTCCTAGTGGTAAAGCAAAGCCAAAAGGATAATGTTTTTTCTGAACAATATTATGCATTTTCTAAAAGTTAAAATGGCAATTTAGAATCTGTTAGGTAAGCGCTAGCATCTAGTCTGTGATGAGTACAGTGACTGGGAAAGTGTACTGGACCAATAATCCTTCTGCTTGACATTTTCTCTTTTGTCACAGAGCAAACATCATAGGGAGCATCTCCCTGCCACACCAGTGTGTTCCCAGACCACATGAATCCATATTTGGGAGCCTGATGTCAGTCAGGCTTTCTGTTTTCTGAAATCCTCAATATTCATATAAAATTGACAGGAACAGAGGGGCTACGCGGAGTGGTGGTTTGACAAGGAAACAGTCAAGGCTGAGAGAGACTTGAGATCAGCTATGCTCAGTCCCATCGCAGTCGAGTATGTCTAGTTGAGTCTGAACATGAGCCAGTCGACTGAACATGAGCCAGCAGTGTGCCCAGGTGGCCAAGAAGGCCAATGGCATCCTGGCTTGTATCAGAAATGGTGTGACCAGCAGGTCCAGGGAGGTGATTCTCCCTCTGCATTCAGCACTGGTGAGGCCACTCCTTGAATATTGTGTCCAGTTCTGGGCCCCTCAGCACAAGAAGGATGTTGAGGCTCTGGAACAAGTCCAGAGAAGAGCAACGAGGCTGGTGAAGGGGTTGGAGAACAGACCCTATGAGGAGCGCCTGAGAGAACTGGGGTTGTTTAGCCTGGAGAAGAGGAGGCTGAGAGGAGACCTCATTACTCACTACAAGTACCTGAAAGGTGGTTGTGGAGAGGAGGGAGTTGGCCTCTTCTCCCAAGTGACAGGGGACAGGACGAGAGGGAATGACCTCAAGCTCCGCCAGGGTAGATTTAGGCTGGAGATTAGGAGGAGGTTTTTCACACAGAGGGTCATTGGGCATTGGAACAGGCTGCCCAGGGAGGTGGTTGATTCACCTTCCCTGGAGGTGTTTAAGACACGGGTGGATGAGGTCTTGAGGGACTTGGTTTAGTGTTAGATAGGAATGATTGGACTAGAAGATCTGATGGGTCCCTTCCAACCTGGTTGTTTTGTGATTCTGTGATTCTGTGAGTCCTCTGACAATGAACTACAAGGAAGGCTTAAGACTGTAGGTTTTAGGACAGTTACATATTGCTCTTCTTGCTTGTACATCTATTCACCTCTGAATATGGGAATTTGAGACCTCACTACTGCATCCACACCATCATTTTTGAACCCTGCCAGTTTATGAATCCTCCATAGAAGTATATAATATATTTTAGGCTTCCTTTGTGGTTTTGCCATCTACCATGTCTTGTACAGTTTAGCTATGTGTGGAGGGGGGGAAAAAAAGGACTTCTTTCAGTCAGATTTATATTTGGCAATTTTTTTCCTTTGATGTCCCCGTGAAGCTATAAATAATCACTATATATATACTTTTCACCTTCTTTATACTCTCTATCCTTTTACAGTCCTTAATACAAACCAAGGGTCTTTTCAATTTCTCCTTAAGTAAAAGACATTTCCTATTTTGTATCTGACTTTTTACCTTATCTCTGTCTATTTCAGATGAATTACATCCTTTTTTATTTATGAAGAAATGTCAGAAATGTACACAGTATTTAAGATGTAAATTAACCGTGAATCCCAACCCAGACACAATAATATTTTCTGGTTTATCCTCTGCATTCTTTTCCTAATAAGTCAGTTCCTAGCTTTGGTTTCACCTGACATGAAAATGTCTCCTGCTTCTGCTGAAGTTAATGGTGAAAGTTCTGCTCTGGTTTCCATGAAGGCAGGTTGAACCTGGGGCCCAGAGCTCACCCAGCAGCCCTGCGCTAATGTCCTAGGTTATCAGGCCACCTATCAGGATACAATTGCTCAGCCTTTTGTTCATCTGAGGAGTAGGTCTGCATGGATTCCATGACAGATCAATGACTCTAGGCTTCTCTTGAGAGAAAAGAAATAATTTATCATTGCTAATGGTTTGTTTTCTGTATTGATCTTGCCTCCTCCCAACATGCAGTGCTGCTTATAAGGAAGTGCTCTTAGAAATACCCCCAATAACAACCACTTTATTTCCAGATACAATTCAGCATGTTGGACATTATGGGTTTAAGTCCTTCTGATCAGATAGGATTATGTTTGGCCCCACTCTGCCTGTTTTCTGACCAGCTAGAAAACTACCAGTAGGCGTTAGTGTCATTCTTATATATAATGCTATAGGCAAGGGAGTAAGGTCAGAACATTCACCCTGTTTTTCACAGTCAGGTGGCAGTTCCCTCTTCTGCAGTTTCTTGAACTTAGAAGTAGCTGAATTTCAATGTCTGAAACCCATATCATGACATGAGGATTGCAAGGTTCATTTTTAAAGCAATTTTCTCTTTCTCATCACAATAGAAATTAAAGAGAAAATCTTTTCTCAAACACATTCTTATATCTCAGAAAACATGAGGATTAGAAAGAACAGCCTTCCTCTCTGCAGATTTGGCCCCTAAATCAGGTCTGTGTTTGAGCTTTTTAGATCCACAGAATGGTGATACTGAGAACAGCACGATAGCTCTCCAACGATCAGTGACACAATTCCCAGCAGCTTTATTATAAATATGGTTTTACACAAGGGCTTTATCAGCTAAACAACTGTTATTGTATTTATATACAGCCAGAGGATGCATGATGTCAAGTGGCAAGCTTTTCAGATACTTTCTGCGTAGCATCTGCCCAGATATGCATAAGAGATGTCAGAATTGAAGCATGGTCTTTGATTGTTTAATTTGGGTTAGCCATTTTACATATGAAGGCAGAAGATAAAATGCTTTCTTTTAAGTCCTAACTTTGTTCCCCAGAGAAGTAGATTTCAAGGGTACTGCTCCTATGAGCAAAATTACTCACATGCATATATTTTCACAGGATCAGCACCTAGATCTGTGTGTTTTTTCTTATAGAGCAATTACTTTTCACATTTGATTTTAACAGTGTTAGCTCCCAATTCAATTAACATCACCACTATTTTCTCCTGACAATTTCATGGCAAGTCTATAGGGATCCCATTAAAATGTCATTATATTGCTTCTGTGTTGTAAGACTTCAGTGGGAAAACAATTTGAGTGCAAGTCTATGGAGATCTTGTTATGAAGCTGTTAGAATGTGAAATGCAAATGGCAGCAATTATTCTAGTGTAAGACCTTGAAGTCCCAATCCCAATGTCATCATGACATGAAGTTAAAAAGAAAAGTCATTCCAGTCTGGAGACATCAGGATGATGTGAGAATTAAGGGAATAAGGGAAAGAGAGGAAGGTGCAAAACACTCTTAATACATTGTTACAGTGGCGTGGGGCACAAATAGAATTCATAGGTCATATATTATAGTCACTACATGACCTTGGCAACCCTAGTACTGAGCCTGCCATATACACAGTCCTGTAATCACATATGAAGTGAGTTTACACAACTAGACTATAGCGATATGGGGTATTTTTAGATGCCTTCAAGGAAAGCATCCATTCCTGCTGCACATATCTTGAGCAGGATGTAGTTTCCCACAGCTGAAATTTACTCTGCAGCATGCGACACATACCCCTTAAATACATGGTAAATCTAATCATGTCTGTATGCTTCAGCTGTGTTATTCACTAGAAATAATTAGAAGAGAAGGATTTCCAAGCCCAGAGGGTGAATCCCTGCAGTGTGCTAAGGGTGGCCCCAAAGCTGCCTTGATACCAGACGTGTCAGTGACACAGATAACAAATCCATGAAAGGAAGCTCAGATGCAGCTCAAACGTGCCCTGTGGAGCACATCTGACATGGGTCCCCTCAGCACATGTACAGAAGGGGACTTTCTCCCTGGATGCAGCTTGCATGGAAGTTGCTTGGATGGTCACTTGCCTGTCATAAATACCCTGCTTTCATAATGTGGGAGAGAAAGCAACAGGGCCTCTGTGAGTGAGGCTGGGAGATGGCTGATCATTCAGTGCTGGGTTATTACTGTCCGGATGAGTGAAGATAGTGGGACTAGTCCCAAAGGCAAGAGCTTGGTGAGGTTACCTAAGGAAGGTGAGCAGTCACTGGGGGAACATACAGAAACAATGCGAAGATGTGGAAGATATGACTGAGTACAGTGTCTAAAATGCATCTTTACACACTATGCCAAGCATAGATTTTTTGATATGCAGAGCCTGCATCCCTATATTTTTGTTCAGATATACTCCCCTCCGTTTGCAAAAGGTCTACACACAGTAAAACTAAAGTTATAGTAAAATATAGTAAACTCTAAAAACTGGTCCAGGCTTTCAGTCAGTCCCTTCAGACTTTGGTCCAAGCTCATCTGGTCAATGATAGGCTATGGTTTTTCAGATTTGGCAGATATGGGCCAAGGATGTAGATAACTTACCTACTCTTCTGCCACAAACAATAGAATGAGTCTGAAAGGACAGATCTATTTAATAGGACAGATAATCTCCTCAAGTCTCCATCACAAATGGATGTTTGCTTTTCAAAAAAATTACCAGCATTATCAGTATCACTTCTGACCAGTCCCAGAACCATCAAGGGCCTTGTTACATGTCCAACAAACCACGATAGGGTGAGAAATGGAATTTTTTCTTTTTCTTCTTTTTTTCCTAAAGATGTTACAGGTTTGACAATTTGTAATTCTAGCTTTCTGCGGATAATGAGATCTAAGAAAACCTCCAGAAACACATGACTCCTGAATGGCAAGATCTTATAAAATGTCACAGATATAGGAAGTGCTGTAGGAGAGTTGATCTGACTAAACAGACTGTGTTGTTCTGTCTGCCTATGTGTACATGTGGCATTTCACAGGAGGTGCGGTAGCACATACTGCATTGCACTCACGGAAGTCCATTATAAATAGTTCTGTAGATGCCACAATGCTTTCAACACAGAAAGGCCAAGTTAAAGCAGCTGTAATTGCCTTATGTTTCCTAACATCTGTTCCAAGTTTCCAACTTTGTTTATATCTACACTGAAGCCAGGTATTCTCTGCAAGCTGAAATTTTTTAATTTGTAAGGACAGGTAATTACCAGAAAAGTTTCTACCTCACTCCGGCATGACACTAGTATCATCTGTCTGTGGTGTTCACTTCCAGAAGTACTAGAAAGGAATAACAGTATGAGATTGGATGCTTTAATAATAATTTTAACTTACTGAAGTGTGGAAAGGGAAGTACTATGGCAATACCTCAACGTTGACTAATAAAGTCAAACCCTGTCCAGGTTGTGGCATTTTGCGCAGGTTGCTACACTTTGTCAATATTCAGAAATCTTTGTTTGCAGGTCATCCATTTGGGGACCATTGGACTAGACTACCTGTTGGGAGTTTGTCCTCACATTGTGTCTACTGAGATGCACTGGAAAGAATCAGTGGCTCGATTGCAAGATTAGAAGATTTTTATGTTCTCTTTTCTAAGCTGTGTGTTAGGCAACAAATGTATGATTTTTTTTTTTTGCTACTATAATGGTCGATGTTGCGGTAGTGTCCTCAGCTGAGCAGCTACTGTAGTTGCTGGCAGCTGCTGTAGCTATGAGTCACTCCCAAGCATAAGATCTTGTGGGTAGCCAGTGTTCTTTATGTGTAGATAGACAGCTCAAGTGGATCTGCATCCTAGCTGTCTTCTTTCTGCACTACAATAATACAGGTTCATTAAAACATTCTTAATCAGCATAATCAGGACTGAAAATTAATATGAACAGATTCACTCATAAAATTTTTTGTCTCTCCTGTTTCTGTACTCACAGACATCCTCCGTGAAGAGCCTCTTCTGCAATATATTTCTCTATTTCTGGATTTGTTCCAAGACAGAAAGCAAAGAGCCCTGACACTGCTCTGGGTCAGCTAAGTTAACAGGCAAAAACCTGAAACCCAAAACTCAATAGGCAACCTATATTGTATCTGAAACCAGTTTAGGTTGCTAGGAGTTATTTAACTCAAATCGATTCACATATCTCCTCCTCCTCCATTTAGCTACAATGTTTATTTTGCACACAAATTGATGGAGACGATAAGTGATAGTTCTTTACAAAACATTTACAAATGAGTTTGCATCCCAAACTTACATAGACCAGAGCTGGTATTATATGTTTAGCTTTTTCAAACATATCTGTAGAGCAAGGTGTCATGTTGAGCCTGTGCTAAGTTCATCAAGCTCTGGTGACTATAATGAGAGCCAGATAAAAGGCCAGTTAAGAGATGCAATGGCTTTGGATACAGGGTTGCTGTCATTCACTTCAGCTGCAGAATAAGAGGAAGAAGGCCAGAGGGGTGGCCACAGAGGGCAGGGGGAACGAAGCCTGCAGGGGAACGAGTCTGGAGCTAGGTGCCAAGGCAAAAGGTGGAACAATCCCACTGAGAGATGTGCTTGCTGTCCTCATCAAGCAGATAAGTATAATATTTGAAATACTTCCCTTCCCACAGAGGGGGTTATCTCTGTTGCCCACTCCTAGGTACCTCCTCCCTCTCTCCTTTTCCTCCTCACACTATGAAGCACATATTCTGAACCTGTTGGCTGGGACAATTATGCGGTACCACCCATATCCACTCAGACTTGTATAGGGATGAAGGTAGAAAGAAACACTGTTGGACTGGAAATCCTGCCCTAAGGTGGTACCAACACTACTTAGTACAATCCCAATGCAGCCTGGCTCCTCCGCAGGTCAGACAACCATAACAGATTCAGTGTGGGCCTGCTGGGACTAAATGGTAGGTTCTGTGCTATCCTGTCGTAATACAAGGCTTAAGTTTACATCAAGTGATTTGTCAGTATTTTCCTGATAGCATTTGGCGTTTCTCTTGGCTTTGCTCCTCACTGCTGTTAACTGTCCTGACAAATGAAAGTCATTCTGAAACTATGTGGGTTTGTAATTATGGTCTATGGTAAATGTTTTGAAAGCTGAAGAGCTACTGCTTGCTACCTCACAAGCTGGAAATGCCTGCCAGAAGTTTAATTTAACTGTCAACACCTATGCTCATGAATTTAAATATTTTGGAATCTGCCTTTATAGTTACATATTGTAGTGCAGCCTGTTTTCTATAGGAAAGACAATTGGTTACTACTAAGGATGTATTCTTGTTTAGTCAAGTTCCTTCATTTAAGGCTGATATTGAACTAGTTTTCTTCTCTTCATGCTAGTATTCGTATCAAAAGTAGGTTTTCCGAGTTCACTGCTGACTATAGCCCTTTAGGGCCCTAGTGCCTTAGGAAAAAAAAAAAAAAAAAAAAAAACCTGGACAGCCTCATGACTGACATTGTTACCAGCTTTTTGCAGCTGAAATGATAACACCTGGAAAAATTTGTGGTAGGTCCTTCTTACTTCCATGAACATTTTAATGCACAGATGCAAATACATTCAGTAACTTTAGGGGGAGGACTTCTGAGCAGTGAATTAAGCACATTAATAACCAGTTGAAGAAACATTCTGTTAATGGAGGTTTAAAAGGCTTGTTCATTCCTCTCTTGTAAGACCATATCTGAAGTATTTTGTCCAGTTCTAGAATCCTGAATGTAAGAAGGATATGGAGCTGTTGGAACGGGTCCAGAGGAGGGTTAGAAAGATGAACAGAGAGCTGGAGTATCTCCCATATGAGGACAGGCTGACAGAGTTGGGTTTGTTCAGTCTGGAGAAGGCACTGAGGAGACCTTATAGTGACCTTCCTGTACCTGAAGGGGCTACAAGAAAGCTGGAGAGGGACTGTTCACAAAGGCTTGTCGTGACAGGGCAAAGGTATAAACTGGAGAGGAGCAGATTTAGACTAGGCATAAGGAGGAATTTCTTCCCCATGAGAGTGGTGAGGCACTGGAACAGGTTGTCCAGGGAAGTTGTGGAGGCCCCATCCCGGGAGATGTTCAAGGCCAGGTTGGATGGGGCCTCGAACATTTGATCCAGTGGGTGGTGTCCCTGCCCGTGGCAAAGGGATTGGAACTGGATGATCTTTAAGGTCCCTTCCAACCTAAACTATTCTACTATTCCACGATTCTGATTCTGTTATTCATAGCAATAAATGGCAAACACTGTATTCTGTTTTGTGGAGGTCAGTCAGACTGTATTTGGTATTAATAGGAAATTGGTACCTTGGGTACTTTAGAAAATTCCCCTAAGGTCTAGCTCTTCAGACTCATGCTCAACTCCTATTGACTTTAGGTAGAATTAGATAGCTGTGTGGTGTTGAGAAATGGGGCAGCAGATTTAGAAAAAATGCTAATGCAACTAGTTGCTTTTAATTTCACGTGAGAAGTTGAATTTGCATCTTTAAGCTCAAAAAAACCCTGAACAAACTCTATCTCTCCTTATTCCTTTTGTATCTTTTGTCCTTATAAGGAGCAGGAATAGGAATTGTTTGTGGTGGGATATACTCAGACCTCTTTGGGTTTGACTGTGTTATTAAAAGCAGCTAAATGTCATTCAGTATGCATTTATCGTTAAAATGCAGGAAGATTTGGGTCTGACCCTTACTGAATACCCTAGTAATGGCCCGTCAACTCTGTACTAGGCCCCTCTCATTAAGAACCCTACACATTCCCAAATTACTATTATTTCACACTAGCTGGATAGACAGTCTGCTGCCCATGGGCAGATACAGGAGAAGAAACACTGATGTTCTACTTGAGAAACTGTCTGCCCCTGGCCTGTACAGGTGCTGGGTTGAAAACTGGCTGGATGGCCAGGCCAAAAGTGTAGTGGTAAATGGAGTTAAATCCAACTGGAGGCCAATGCTGTCCCCCAGGGCTCTCTGCTGGGTCCAGTTCTGTTCAATATCTTCATCAATGACTTCGTTGAAAGGACTGAATGTACCCTTAGTTAAATTTGCAGATGACACTAAGCTGGGAGGAAATTTCAATCTGCTCGAGGCTAGAGAGGCTCTGCAAAGGTATCTGAATAGGCTGTATCGATGGATTGAGACCACGTGCATGAGGTTCAACAAGGCCAAATGCAGAGTCCTGCACTTGGGACACAATAACTCCACGCAGCACAAGGAAGAGTGTGCTTCCTTGAGAGGAAGATAGCTGCCTGGCAGAGAAGGACCTGGGGATTTTGGTTGACAGCTGACTGAACACGAGCCAGCAGTGTGCCCAGGTGGTCAAGAAAACCAAAATCATCTTGGCCTGTATCAGAAAAAGTGTAGCCAGTAGGATCAGGGATGTGACTCTGCCCCTGCGCTCAGCACTGATGAGGCCACACCTGAAATCCTATGTTTAATTTTGGGTCTTTCACTACAAGAAAAACATTTAGGTCCTGGAGTGTGCCCAGAGAAGAGCAATGAAGATGATGAAAGGGCTGGAGAACAAGTCTTATGAGGAATAGCTGAGGGAACTGGAGTTGTTTAGCCTGAAGAAAGGGAAACTGAGGGGAGACCTTATCACTGCCTACAACTACTGAGAAGAGGTTGTGGAGAGATGGGTGTTGGTCTCTTCATCCAAGTGACAGATGATAGGATGAGAGGGAATGGCTTCAAATGGCACCAGGAGAGGTTCAGATTGGACGTGAGGGAAAAAAATCTTCACTGAAAGGTTTATCAGGCTCTAGAACAGGCTACCCAGGGACGTGATTGAGTCACTATCCCTGGAGGTATTTAAAGGACGGGTAGATAAAGTGCTTGGGGATATGATTTAGTAGCAGACAGGTACAGTAGGACTTGAGGATGTCAAAGATCTTTACCAACCTAGTGATTCTATGATTCTATGTTAACAACAACTAGACAGGGAGAATATGCCCTAAAATCCTCCCATGCTGAAGACCCTCTTAGGTATGAACACAACTCCTTCAGCAGGGAAAGGCAAAGTGGGTAACTCTCTCCTGCAGAGTTCATATACATTAAGGGTCCTCTGTCATACTGTGGTCCATAAGGAAATGGCCCGACATTCAGAGTTGCATTTGAAACTCATTTCTGTTGAAGTCTAGATTTCCCCCTCTGGTATTAGTCTCTAAATTCTGTGTGAGAATTCAGTTAAGAAACAAAATGTTCTTGGTCCAAGTTGCTTCTTGAACCATCAGAAAATTCCTTAATGAACACCACAGAAAATAACTATGTCTGCTGACATAATTCCTAGAATGATGGGCTATTAATTAGGTTGTTTGCCTCACATGTTAATGTCTCATCTGCTATCCCTCTGTATTTTCCAATAAAAATAAAGCTGATTTCATATTAATCTGAGGCTTTGTCATAAGGGGAATTGGGTTTGCATTTTTTATTGGGATTTTTGTGTGTGTGAGAGGGGAGAAACCAATACATCAATCAGATCTCAAGAGAAAAAAACTTTTTAACATGGAAAAGAAATAACCTCCTATGCAGAACAGAGCAAAATGAAGCATAAATAGGACAGACTGCATGGAAGTAAGTACAAGCAGCTGGTCAGAGCAGATTCACCAACAGAGTGGAGCTATACAGGGATGAGAGATTCATTTAGCTTCATAAAGTGCCTGATGTGCCAATACAGCCCTAATGATAGATTTTCCCTAATCATCATGGATAAATGTCATGCCAGGGCTGAGAGCCATATTGTGCTAGCACCTTTAGTTCGCCTAGGCTAAATTGTGGTCCTGTGAAAGCTCAGAGGACTCAGGCTTCTGATGCTGCCTTTGTGCAACACTTCTGTATTAGTATGGATTATACCTCACACCCACTCATGTGCAGTGTTGGTACCAAACAGTAAAGTGAGATTTAAAGTCTTCAACAAGGTGCTTAAAATGTGAATAGCTGAGCAATGGGGAAAATAATCCCACAGTTCAGATATACAGTTAGGATATGCTTATGAATACGCTTGGAACTTAATTTATCAGAAAGAAATAATACCTGAAGTTGAGTTGTAGAAACATCAAGCAACATTTGCCACCAGGACAGTCTAAGGGAACATAGCAGCACATGGAGCAGGGAATTAAGACTAGGAGCATAAGAATAATACTGCCCACAGGGGAGTATCCTGAAGGAAGCAGCAAAAATATGCTTTTATGGAGAATGCTGTTCTGCAAAGTGGTATTAAGAATATTTTTCTTTGAGGGACAATAGCAGCAAGTGAGCAGAAAGACTAGGAGATGTAGCAACTGAAATGTAGTTTCTCAACATCTAGACACAAAGGAAATAAACAAGATGAGCTTTCTGGGAAAAAAGTATTCAATTTTTTCTGTGTAAAGCCTATGTAAAAATGACTATTTAAATCTATTTTAAATATTGTGTAGACAGTATGGAAGGAGGAATCAGTGGCAGCTATTGTGAGCAAAAACAGTGGTTCTAGCAACTAGATCAGGACCAGTGGTTTATATCTACAGTCTATTTTCTGGTTGCCTAGATAACTCTGGGCAACTCATCTAGGTGCTAGTGCTGCATCAAGCCTAAAAACCACTCCCCAGTCCCTACGAGGAACAAACAAAGCCTGAAATGCAGAGAACTCAACATAGGTATTATGCAAAGTGATTGAGCAAGCTGGTGAAGAGGCTACCAGAGCAAGTTGTGCCTTAAGGACATACTAGCTGTCCTGCATGCCCATGCAGCCTCTTCACAACCCACCATAGCTAGCTGCAGTTCTCTTCACAGGCATTAGTAAGCTTTGCAGGGGAAAGGGTGGGGAGAAAGGACTTTGGATCTTTAAGGTAATAAAAGCACTTTACATTTTTCCACATGACATCTTTTCACATGTCAAATAATGCTATTCATTTTCTTAGGAATAAACCAAGTTTTTATTACATGAGTGAAAGTTCAAAAGATAGCAGTGCCCTTCAGTATACTTACTGTGTTGAAGCTATACTGGCATAAGGCAACAAAAATTTTCTCTGCAAACATCTTTCAAGACAGAGTTGTCCCATGGTGGATGGGGTGAATGTGAAGGCAGTACTGTGTATCAGCCCTATGGTGATATGCTACATACCACCAGAGTTGTCATTTGTGGCTTGTACTCTTGTACTGCAAGATCTTTTTTGTAGCCTTGCAGTTGTATAGCCAGGCTCCTTTGTACATGGCTTCCTCTGTGTTGCACAACCAGGAGATGTGTACTGTAATGGAGTGAGTGCATCAGCAAAGATGGCCTCGGGTTTCCCTGGTCCAGTTCCCTGCTGTTGCCTGCTCTGTCTCAGGATAAAATCTGTACTCGTACTTATATCTGAAGTAGAGGCATCTCAATATATGGAAGGATTCTCTCAAAAGCAAAAATCATGGAGATCTGCACTTCAAAACACTCATACCCTTTTGCAATTGTGCCCACTGGGAGTATGCATGCTCACCTTGTGTACTAATCTTCTCTGTTCAGTGAACAAAAATATAGTAGAGACACTTTGAATTTGTAAAGTTCTTAATTAAATGCATTGGACTAAAGCCTCCAAGCCTGCAGTGCACATACACACACACCTCATCCCAGGAATGCTTAAGAGGGGTTACCTACATGACTTTCATTTGCTCAACCAATTTCTTGGTCCCCCAGTATAACAATTTCTGAGAGATTCTGTCCTTACAGAGTTCTCTAATATGTTCAGCTGAAAGGGATCAGAGAAGTGCCAGATGTCAGTGTTATTCTTGTTGGTGAATGTAACTGTGGAAGATCCCTTTCTCATCCTAAGCTGTCATGATTCACCTTTGTTTTTCACACACACATGCACAGCTCCGGCTTCTGCTTGACTCTCCAGGGGCGAGAGATGTTGAAATGTCTTGTTCCAGATGCACACTTTTGTACAGTGTATTTAGCAATGCTCATTCACCAACAGAACCTGTACTGTCACCTTCAAGACATCAAGTAACCTGAAAGAGGGATGTGTCAAGGAGTGAAAATCTTCAGTGCTGTGCTCCCAGTCCTTCAGTGCTCCATCTCACAGAGCCTGCAGGCCAAGTAAAGTGGCTAGAAACAATGCAATGCATGTAAAAGGGGCATGCATTTGTCTTTTGGGGAGAACTCCCTTATCATCTGAACCAAGGAAGACACCATCTGTCCCTGGAGCCAATTTCTATCAGAAAGCCAGTCTGTTCTTTCCTGGTTATCTTCCTGAGCCCTGGGTATTACATAGCACCTGTACGCCTTGCTTCTTTTACAGGTCTCTTAATATAACAGGATACAGCAGCTGGTCTGGAAGCACCTATCTGCCTGCCCTGCTGTGACATGTTCAGAGCTGCCCTCTTTGTTGGTGGTAGCTTCTCTGCTCCACTAGGAATAGTCTTAAGCTTGAGTGCTCTCAGACAGGTATGTTGTCCTGAATGCAAGGAACTGTCCTTTCTCATTTCTTCTCTCCTTTGATTTAAAACATGAAAGAACATATATTTCAGAGCTTCTCTAGGATTTTGTTTTGTATTTTCTTATGTCATAGGGACAAAATTGTGGCAAAAGGTGTGGGCACATGACATTTGTTGGATGATGCCAGAATAAACATGTGACTAGCCTGCCCAATAAATCCGCTTATATATCAGCTCCCAAATGCAATTTAACAACTTTGCTCCATGATGCAAAATTTAAAATTTTGCTTTATGGCCTTTGTGCTTCCTTCAACTTCAGCAATGTGGCAACAAGTATATTGTCTTAAGGAAATGCAGCAATAAATACACAGCTCAGTTAGTGACAGGGCTATATCTGAAATCTCACCAGAAGACACACAAATCCTTAGTACCTCGAGGTCTCATGCCAGCCACCACACCAACTTGTTACTTGAACAACACTTCCTGAATGTTGACACCTGTATCCAACCTCAGTAACAAAATGTGATTGAGATAGACTTCATTTGCTAGCAAATGCGTTCAGTAGTAGTGACTCACTACTGGAGAGGAAGATTTCTTAGTGTGCTATTTCTTTGTGTGTCCAGAACCATGGATTCCAAATACAGTCAAGACTTTTAGTGCAAGAGTTTGCAGCAACTGTCTCAGAAAATGCATTCAGTCAGTCCGGGAGCACTCACATTCATATCACACTCTTCCTGCAGCCCACAGACCTCAGCATGGTTGTTCCACCTGAACACTCAATAGCCACATCCCTGCAAACAGCTGGGCTCCTCTGAAGCTTCTTCACAACTGGAGAGGAAGATTTCTTAGTGTGCTTTTTCTTCATGTGTCCAGAACCATGGATTCCAAATACAGTCAAGACTTTCAGTGCAAGAATTTGCAGCAACTGTCTCATGTCCAAATAGCTCACAATTATTTTTCAAAATATTCATGACCATGTTAGTGAGCTTATTAACAAGCTTGTCAATCCATTGGAAATCCTTAGACCGGAATGCAGTAATTAAATTGATGGAACTTCCAAACTCAAGGATGGAAGAAAAGTACATATGACATTGGAGCTCTTGGCAGTAAGTGACGCATGAAATAGCATGACCTATGGCATTGCCTGAATGGTTCGGTTCCTATCTCAGATAACTCCAAGATGCTGAATTGTCTAACAGTAGCTGTAACCACTATCTTAATCCATGCTCTGATGTGGTCTCTTTGCCTTCTGGCTCCCACTTAACAATGATACCATGGCAGCTTGTCTCTTCAGCAAATACACTCATCAGTCTGTTTATATTTGCATGTGTTAATGCATTTATAGAGATCTCTAATCCATTCGGAGCTGAAACTGTGATTGCATCCAAAAGGTTAATGCACTGCTCTCACACGGTGCAATGAATAATTTGAACTTGCATGTTATCACTCATTGTTTAAGCACCTTAACACCTCACAAATACACGCTCTCTTCCAGATAAGAGCTTCAAAATGTTTTTCCAATCACTAATTTAATTCCACAACACATCAGCCAAGTCAGCTGGCAGTTACAGCTTTCCTCTTTTTAGGTAGGCAAACTGAGGCAGAGAAAATTTAAACATGGATATCCAACACAGCTTATTTTCAAAGGCATCAACTCCTTACAGCTGCCATTACTTTACGATTCCTACATACTTCTGAACTTCAGATAACATAAATAATGAAGTGAATAATGAAGTGAACTAGACATGGATAAATATGCCAGCCTATGAATACAATTTCCTATCCTTTTTGTGATCCTTTAGACCTCATAACTGGTTTTATACATGTATGGAAAATGAATGGAAGACCGGGGGATTGGGAATTATTTTGCCAGAAGGAATGGTTTGTGTTCCCTAACAAATACACCTAATTTTTAGTGAAAGCTGAAAAGAGGAAGAGAATTCCATACTACTGGTATTATTATATACCCTTGTTTCTGCACACTGGCCTGTCTCCAAAGCAGACCGTGTGGAAACCATATGACTGCTATTGAACAAGTGCCTAAATCATATTTGCAGTGGTTTTGCTTGCCAAGCACAAGCGCCCATTGGGGCTAGATAACATATGTTAGGTAGAAAACAGGTTGCACTTTTATTGCTTACCTTTCCAGGTGCACAACAACCTTGCCAAACTAAGTGACACTCATTGTATAGAAATTCCATAATCATCTTCTTTATTCTGGGTCACAAAGACCATCCTAATAATTCCAGAATGGTTGACCAAAGCAGCCACCTACCTCTTCAAAAGCAGTTTCTGTAAACAGAGGAGGAAATTAAGAAGTTATTGTTTTGGATCTCTCCTCCATCTGAACTTGGGGAAAACACATTTGCATGAGAGACCGTTAGGGAAGCCATCAAGAAGGAAAATACACACTACGCTTCAAGGCATTTTTCCCTTTGCAGCAGCACTAAAAGTACAAAATGTGGTTTTATTCCTTGTTGGCACAAACCCAAATCTTTCAGTGCAGAGTCTGTGCTATAGATTGAGTATGTGCTTTGCTGCTCATTACTTAAAGTATAAAAGGAAGACCCTGGTCCAGCTGCCAGGTTCAAAGGGAAGGGGCTCAAACATGGTTTTCCACTTTTGGCCAGGAAACTACAATGGAAGTCTAACCACTGTACAGCTGACATTTTATTTAGAAATATGACTTAGCACTCTTCGAAGTGCTAAGAGTGGACATAGTGAACCAGAGCAAAGATCCATTCAGCCCAACAACCTGTCTCTAAGAGAGGGCAGACTCACATAACCACACTTCAACAGCTTGCTCCTCAGAAACTTCCATATCCAAAATAATTTGTACTTACTAGGCCTTGACAGTTGTCCTTCTCTTCTGTTAATTTTCCTTGTTTCTCCCTGAATCAAGGTCAAGTGTCACTATTCACAGCTGAGCATCCCTATGGTTTCTAGACATGTTGTGTAAGGGAATAATTTTTTTCTGCTTGCTTAGAATTTTCCACTTTTTTATCATACAATATTATTCCACACACTTGATCATTCTTGTTGCCCATCTCTGAACCTTTTCCAGCTTTGCTAGATCCTTTTAGAGATGAGGGGCTCAGTACAGCACACAATATTAATGGCAAAAGTATGCTGTATATTTAGGCTATCACCTTATACAGACTACTTTTTCTCCATATGCAACACTTCACATTTATATACACTGAATCTCATCTGCTGTCTTTGCGCAGAATTACCTTACCTTAGTATAGGAGGGAGAATGACATCTGTCAGTCTATGGAGATTCACATCAAGAAGACTTTCCTGAGCAGACTGACATAGCACACTAAGCACACAAAAAGAACCCCCCAAAAAACCTGAATGAAGGGAATTCGCACTATGAACAGTGCTGGATTTCCAGATCAAAAATTTTGCAAAAGTATGAAAGTAAGAATGGTCTTCGTATAGCAAGCTAGGCATAAGGCACAATTATATGAAAATCTGAAGATCATTTTTTATCATCTCTTTGGGAGAAAAATATGCAAAACCCCATCTAAAATACTGCATGACCACTAGAATAGATTATAATGTCTAATGAGTACTTTTAGCACTTACTTAATTAATAGAGATGATAATTGTCATCCCTTTGTAAATTGTCAGGGAACATCAATTGTGGAGCTGAGAATAAACAGAAGCCAGGGTCACCTGGGCCTCAGACACAGAACTGTGGACATCAGTACCACATACCTCACTTGGCACTGTTTGACTGTGAATCCAGCTTCACTGCAGACACCAACAAGAGGACATGCAGGCACTGCAGCTCTGCTCCAATCTTGGTTTAAAATATTTATTTACTATTTACAATCAAAATTTGAACAAAGACTGTTGAGCTAGCATTGTCTTAATCATGCACATCACAAATCTCATCCAGTGCCCACTTTCTCAGAAAGTCCTGTGTTATCCACACTTAAGCCTGGCTGACCTTGGACACTCAAACACTTGATCTGGTCTTTTGGGATTTATCTACTGGCAATTTGTGTAAGAGTTTGAAAAATTAGGATCTTTCACAGAGGCCTAATGTCTTCATTACAGCATCTCCTAGTTGACCTTTGATGATAAAACAATTTTCCCTAGTGGATGCTGGTAACTACATGAGTCTTTACAGAGTTCTCAGAGATGCTGCCTCATGCCCAGTCACTGTTATCATTTTCCACCACCATGAGTATGTTGCCTGGGTCTCTCTATTGCTGCTTATAGTAAAGAATACAAAGATTGACAAAACCTGAAGCAGCTAATAAATAGTAAGAACAGCTGAATTGCCTGGGGAAGGGTAGCAGGAATGACAGAGAACAACTCTGTCCAAGTACTCTAGTTAAAGGCAAATAGGAAGCCAGGTAGACAGACAAATGGAAAATTCAGATGTCAGGATCCAATACAAAGCAGAAAGGGAAAATGTTCAGCTTACAAGAAATTGTGAGAAAAGTAGAACATTGCAAAAATACTTGTGTTATATTCCAGCACTATGATGACCCCGCAGTAGTGGGGATCTAGCCTAGGATTGATCTTCTGATGCAGGCAGCAGTACCTGCTGTATAATTTTACCAGCTCTGAAGGTACTCCAGATGCACACACTGTGCAAGAAACATATTGACCAAATTATTGTACCCCTTCAACGAGATGCACATGTACAGCCTAATGGTCAAGTCAATTCTAGGTGGACAGGAAACTCTTTGAAATCCATTCCCAGAAATGCTGCTAAACAACAGGAATAGACTGCTAGTATATATCCTTTCAAGGAGAATGAAGAGTATAAATGAAAGTCAGTAAAGCCCTGGAAAAATGTGACAAATAATTGACTGTATTTTGTGAAACCAGCTTAAGGCCAGCGTACAAAGCTGAGCAATCCACAAAACAAGGGAAATATTCTCGCTGGACACATTCAGAACTGGCACTTTGGAGAAGTGACATGACTGGACAGCATGGCACTGCAAAGTTCAGACCTGATGGCCATATGACATTGCACTGAGTGTGCAAAGAGGGAGAGCCATCAGGCCTCATGTAGTCTACATAACAGCTTCTCTTTTAGATGAAACTGAAAGGAGCAATCACCACATGAAAAGGCACAGTCAAGTGACTGCAGCCATGGGTTTTCAGTTTACTTTGTCTCTCTGTTCAATTCAATGATCTAACTGAACACTGAGACAACAACATCAGATCATCAGGTGGGAGGAGAATCCTGTCTCGTGATGCTGGAATATCTATCCGCTCAGTAGCACAGAAAGTATGGGCAGGAGAACCAAAAGTCTGATTTGATGGATAGTCTAATAAGACTATGTAGAGTCGGACTATGTGTGTCTCTTTGCCTTAAACATTTTGTCTGTGGACCACCCATTTTGTGGAACCACATTGTCTGTGGTGTCAGAGTTGACTATGACTATACAGAAAAACACAACAACTAAATAAATATCCCCTAAAAGGATGGACAGAAGAATTTGAAGCAGCTTCACAATTACGCAGACTTGGTAGCTATCACATCTTTTTATAAAGCAATAGCAAAAGGCAACAGATCAAGCTTTGTTAGGAAGGAGATAATACAAGAAATATAGACGCATGACCATGGTGAGACAAAGCTGCAAAAAGCTTCAAGAAATAAGGAAATAAATGATTGGTATGAAAATATAAGCCAAGACCTCAGGTAAGAAAGAAGAAACAAGGAGAATGTGCAAAAAACCAAACCAGTATGATGTAAACCAAGAAAAGGAATGTAGTGACTAGATGGAAGGTGGTCCCTTCTGTCAGCAATAACATGAAAAACAGAAGATTGGTTCAGGGAAGAGATGCCAATCAAATAAATCTGTGATGAGGTACCAGTAAAAGAACATCTTGCTGGGGTACAGACTCTTGAGTGCCACTCTTAGCAGCACAGTCAACGTTTAGCAATGGTCTCTCTCATGCTGTCACAGCTATAACATATCCATTTGTGATACTTCTTCTCGTTCATGATGCTGTGAACTAGGTAATTATTCTGGAATATGACGGACCATCCAGATGTACCTGACACAGGGGAAACTGGGGCTATAGAGTATGGAAGTCATACTGCAGGTCTATGGCTGTGACTGTTTACCCATAAGTTTCAGAAAAACTCTATGAATTGTTCCACCCTTGGTTGCAACTTCCTCTTTTACAGCTTCCTGTCGTATGGTGGGATGTGCACTCATCTTCTGTTATTGCCAACTAAGCAGTACATAGACAATGCTGACCATTTTTCCTCTGGGCACAAGCTTCCAGAATCTCTTGCAGGAGCTAATGCATTTCTGCTCTAGCCACTCTCAGGGCCTTTGTTTTTCTATCAATACACATTTCCACACAAAACACACATACACAGAAAGATTTAGCACCAAGGCAGGCAAGTGAAATAGAAAATTAGTCACCAATTTTAGAAGTATGTTCCAAGCATTTATTTTCTCTGGATTTAAAGCTGGTTGTGTCAAAACTCCTTGAATGCTATAATCTTTACTTTTAAAAGACAGTCTTCCTTTGGGCACCATCAGAGCAACAGAAACAACTACATAAAGTACAGAGAAATCAGGTATCACTTGTAAGAAAGTAACTGGGGATGTAGTATTCCATTACACAGGATGCATTTGTACCATTTTAGCTTGCACAGATGGAAATATAGTTCAATGTTTCAACATCATTTGACTTTCACATGTTAAAATATTGATAAGTGCTGCACAGGGTAATGCCCCTATGGTTTCAAGTAGTAACTGGAGCATGATGTTTATTGAAGTGAAATACAGCAAAGCCTTTAACAAGTATTTAAAATTCTGGGAATCGTTCTCAACACTGTCATAGATTATTTCTTTATTTTTCTCCAGTTAATCTTTGTTGATATCTTCCAGTTTGTGAGCATTAAAACAGAATTTGTCTTCTCGTCACCTCAATACTTCTGTGTTACAAGAAACTCAGTAGAAAAATATAAAAATATTTCCTATTTGAAAATGAAAATGCTGCTGTCATACATGAAATAGTAAACATCAATGAAGAAAAACAACGCTATATAAAATAGACATAAATGGGCCATAGGCTCTCTGATCTAAATATTTATGTACCTTTATGATGCAGCAAGAGCATCTCAAAGCCATAAAACAATATAATTATCTAGATTACTCAGCATTCAGATTGTGTCTATCCAATCTGCAGCATCAATTTTAGCCCAGAGATGCTTTGATCCCTTATGAGCACTAGGCTTAATTTTGTGTTTCCCATTGCAAGCATGGAGAAATCACAACTCAGGTGAATGGATTGAAAAGTGTTTCAAATTCTCTGAATGTAATTTAGAGGAAAAAGAAAAATTTCCAGGCACTTGAGCAGCTATGCATCAGGGTACATAACTCTACAAGGGATTTAGGAACCTGGCTCTGAAACAAGTGATTCTTTAGGATCTGCTGTTTAACCATATCATTTCTCAAACAAGATTGCCAGGCAAATACTTGAGTAGACCAAGTCAACATGTGGAGCTTAAGTCATTCCCAAATAGTTGTTCAGTACCAAGAGTAGGGTTTGCACTTTATTTGTGAAGGTGCATGGCAAAGTTTTCCCTCTTCATCTAATCTCATGGAAGTTTTAAAGAGCAAAGAACATTTTTAAACTGTAAGCGGAATATTGGTTACTCTTCTCAAAGCAAAATAAGAAAAATAAACTCTATTCATGCCATTGTACTTTGTCTGGTTGCAGGAATACTTGGAGTATTATTAAGGTGTCAATGTATCAATAGTTCTATTCTTAACACTATCTAAACTAAATGCAATCTCCCTTGTTTCATAATTCATACATGTTTTAGCACATTAATCCTAATAATAAGAGTGATCAATTTCAGTGTAAATGATTATTTTGCAGAGCAGTCAGTCTCCTATCCATCTAGTCACTTCATTATTTGATAATTAGAGCTGGTTAAATATGTTCACTTTTGTCAATTTTAATAATGGTTGCTGAAAATTCTATGAATATTCTTTGCAAAGAATACTGGAACATTTCATTTCTAAGTTGTTGAAGTATGCCCCTTTGGTTTTATAATTTAGAATAACAAAGTAGGAAAAAAAAATTATTAAGTCAAAAGAAATCCATACCAGCATGGAGTGTTCCAGCCTTACTGAAATGGAAGATTGTGATAGCTCATGCAGATATTCCTGAGTAGCTAAAATTTCAGAATTTTCCCTTTTTGCTGTCCTGAAAAAAAGTTTGAAATGCTAACACTTCCACAGAATAAAATCCCTCAGCTCTGAAATCTGCTAATTACCTTGAAACGTAGACGTTGACTTCAACTTACATGTTAGAACAAGAAATACTGCAAACCATGTTAGAAAAAAGAATTTCATTGCTATGAATTAGGGATGCAGCAAGATGTTCAGGCTACCCATTATGTTTCACAGTGTCAGATGTTGAACATTATTAAAAACAAGAATAATTTATTTTTTTCCACTGGGCCTTTCAGAACTCCTTGTGATGTCTTCACTCATACACTTCACTCTGGACCATTCCCTTGAATAAAAAGAATCTCTTATTTAATGAAAGAGAGACAACAGTCTCAACACAAATCCCATTGTCATGATTTCTTTTTCATTCAGAATGTGCAAAATGACACAAACCTCCATCATTCACCGTGAGTCAAGCTGGCAACATGTTTCAGCTGTGTTCTGTACACTTGCGTCTCAGTCGCAGAGGACCCATTTGATCATATGCTATGCTGCCCAAAAATAACTTTCTCATGTGCAGGGAGTCATTTAACCAGAGATATCATGTAACATCTTCTTTGGCCATCTGTTCAACCTAGGAGGCACAGGTATTTTAGAGCAGCACACAAGTTAAATATGCACAGCTAGTATATGCTTCCTTACAGCAATATATTGCAGTGTACTAGTGCATTGTACAAGTGTAAGTGAAAGTGGCTATCAGATTAAAAAAATGAGTGATCACAGACCACAGAGGTCATGAGGACGTCACACTGGCAAAGTAGAAGGCACAACAAATATGCCCCACTCTTTTCCAGCAGTCCTGCTAAATACTTTTAAATAGAATCATAGAATAGTTTGGATTGGAGGGGACCTTAAAGATCATCCAGTTCCAATCCCTTTGCCACGGGCAGGGACACCACCCACTGGATCAAATGTTCGAGGCCCCATCCAACCTGACCTTGAACATCTCCCGGGATGGGGCCTCCACAACTTCCCTGGACAACCTGTTCCAGTGCCTCACCACTCTCATGGGGAAGAAATTCCTCCTTATGCCTAGTCTAAATCTGCTCCTCTCCGGTTTATACCTTTGCCCTGTCACGACAAGCCTTTGTGAACAGTCCCTCTCCAGTTTTCTTGTAGCCCCTTCAGGTACAGGAAGGTCACTATAAGGTCTCCTCAGTGCCTTCTCCAGACTGAACAAACCCAACTCTGTCAACCTGTCCTCATATGGGAGATGCTCCAGCTCTCTGTTCATCTTTCTAGCCCTCCTCTGGACCTGTTCCAACAGCTCCATATCCTTCTTACATTCAGGATTCTAGAACTGGACACAACACTCCAGATAGGATCTCACACAAGAGGAACAGAGGGTCAGAATCTCCTCCCTCAATCTACTGGCCACGCTTCTTCTGGTACAGGCCAGAATATGGTTGGTCTTCTGGGATGCGAGCGCACACTGCTGGCTTACGGTGAGCTTCTTTTTAACACAATGATGTTGTTCATACATACTGAGATAGTATCTCTGTGGACATTCAAACTCAGACTAACAGCATAAAATGAAAAGCAGGCATCAGGTAACTTCCCAGGCTAGCTAGTTATTCACGTCGGAGACAAAAGCTGTCATGTCTGCTTCCTGCAGGTACAACAGCACCATATTGCTTAACCAGCAACAAGCAGAACGTAAGGACAGAGTGATACTCAGACAACTCAAGGAGATGGATATGCCCCTCTGCCAGTTTATGAAGACCTTCTGCTGGTCAGTACCTCAGATGCCTCACAACAGATCACTCCTTTGCTCATATCTTGAACCTGTTAGTGAAAATAGGCAGAATGTGTAGGGGAGGGCGTAAGGGAGAGTCTGTTTCATGTCATCTCGTAAATGTCTTTGATCTTACTTTAAAAAACTTACAATTTCAAAATACACATTTTGATTTTTTAAATACCTTTAAAAAGACCTGTATGCTCTGTCAGATAGTGAAGAAGTTGAAGAAGTTGAAGAAGTTGAAGCCAGATGAGAATATGTAGGTTTACACCTTGATTAGCTGAATGATGATAGGCATGGCATTTCATCTTTTAGTCTCAGTTTCTTTGCATGGAAACCATGCTGTTGAAATATGGCTTTTCAGAATAAGGCATGGCCAACTTAAGTTCTCAGCATTGCATCACCTGCATTTCTGATGTTGTGCTACTGAGTGGAATTTTAAACTTCAGGTTCTTAAAACTCACTTATGTGGAGATCCCTGGTATCAAAGGGCTGCTGTATCAGAAGCTATGACATAGAGCCAGGAATTGGCTAAATCAGTCAGGCAGAATTACGAATACAGAAGGTAGGGTGACTCAGAAAGACTACCTCAGAAACCTGTCTTCAAAAGATAAAACCTAAGGCATTAAAGGAATTAGGACTTACCTAAGTCACTGCTCTAGAGGGACGTGGCCCATCCAGTTAATGCTCTTAGTCAGAAATCCTTTCCTTAATTTGGACTTCTGTCACGAGGAAGGAAGGTTTTCTATGGTTAACTGTGGCCATACCCTGCCTGGTTTGGCAGAAGAATCAATACTCAAGTTTCCCACATGCAAAGAGAACGTGAAGGCAGTATGGCTATTTATATGGATATTAAAGAGGATAAATCAGTTCCCTCTGGGTGAGGCACTGTGTGTGGATTCTGGAAAAGGATGTTTGACCTGAGGTATCTGCTGGGTCCAAGGTCCAAAGCTTCTTGATGCCCTCAGAATATGGAAAATCACTATACAGTGTTTATCTGCAGTGTGGGATTTGTGGAGACTTTACTGGAGGAATCACAGGAACCTGAGAGACTGGTAGATAAATGATAGTTAAGTCCTCAATGGATCTGGCCCAGGCAATCTACAGGTGGAAATGGTGAGTATTAGTCTAACCCACTTCTAAGTACACATTTCTGTAAGAAGTTGATCATCTATGTGGTGTGTGTTTCATGGAATAAAATTACTTGATGGTGTCATTATTTCAAATCAGCAGTCATTTAGAAATAAACAGCCAATAATATGAGATGATACCTCAGAGAAAATTATTCTGCTATGAAAACAAAGTACTTTCTAGACAAAGTGTTGACAAAATACTGTTACTTATGCTGTGTGACACACCTCCTGCCACAGTTTTGGGGGTGGGAACTGAAGAAGTAGAAGGGAATAGGAAAAACTTAGGCAATAGTTTAGTTGCTTTTAAATGTGATGACGGAAATGATCTAGGATGTTTAAAATGTTTGGGTTGGGTTTTTTTAATGTAGAACAAATGCTTTTTCTTCAAAGAATGTATCATTGGAAGCTCTTAGCATCAAAAATACAAAATAACTGCCTTCCTTGTACACAATCACATCTAGATCTGAAGTCTGAAAAAGTGTGTGCACATGCTTAGCTCCAGCTAGTGAGCATAGCTCCAGTGAAGAAAAGAGGGGTTATTCCCTAAGCTTAAAGTGAACGGCGTTGCGACCTCGCAGTGCCACTGGCAGCGTTATCACAGCCTTTCTTATTTAGCTTCATTTCGCACTGCTTGTCAGAGATCTTTTTCTTCTCAGATGTGAATGTGAGTACAGAAAAAAGTTCCAAGAATGAAGAGCTCGCTCAGAGCTGTGGAACCAGTAGATGGCAGCAAGAACACACTGAAAATGCTTTCCTTGCCCAGCAGGTCAGCCTGCTAAGTGGTACAACTTTAAATGGATTCAATATTTGTCTTTGATATTTGGAGAGTGAAAAGTGTATGTGACAATTAGAGGGTAATGCAATATTACAGTGCAAATAAAAGAGTGAAATGACTGTGTAAGCACTGAACAGTTCCCCGATTTAATTTGTTTGTACTAACCAAACTTCTTTGCAATTGCAAGCTCACCTCTGAGGGACTTGAACAGAGGGATGGAGATTTGACTCCTGTCAGCTACCAGAGGTATTTTGGAAACTTCCCTGAGCCTCCTTCCCCATAGCACTTTCTGTGCAGGACAGAGGTGAACTAATACTGCTTTTAGGCTGAAAAGCTGCAGTAATCTGCAAGTGAAAGGAGTATCTCTCTTTACATTTACACAGTCACAGTGATTATATTTCTCCTCAACAGGGAATCCTAGTCTCTGGAAACAAACAAAAAAGAAAATAGTAATTTAGTTAAAGCCTGAATACAACCCCAAATACGTACTTACACAAGTATGATTTTAAATTTTTTTTTTTTTCACAGGGAGCTCATGTCTTGGCTGCCTCACCACATATCGCAGTAATTGCAGAGATGGAATGCAACAGCTCCAGAAAACTGCCAAGAAGCAAACATAAAATGTAGGCATCCAGGAGGCAGCTGGGCTTCTTAATTATTGGCAAATATATTTATATATAAATATTTTGCCAAGCGTGATTTGGCTTAAGAGTTCCTGTGAAGTGACCTTTTGCTTTCCTTTGTTTTGTGTCTGTACACATGTCCTAGATAGATACATGGGAAGAGAGGCAGAGACGCGCAGAGAGAGATAAATAAACGGATTTCACACAGCCCTCCAAAATCCCAAACGATGCCTAAATTAAACGAAGAGGGATATGAAGCGAGGCAGAAGTGCAAGCACAGATTTCAGAACTGTGAAAATATGTCAGCAGAGCATCATTTTTTGGTTCAGACTGATAATCACTCCCTGCTCTCATTATAAGATCAGAAGGGCCATCTGTCCTCTCTGGATAATTTGGAGCTCAGATACAGTGAGCACCCTTGTTAGAAAATGACCCTCCTACTCTCTGTAATCACAAGCACTTGCAGCCCTGGGCTCCACATGCAGTCGAGGGGGAACAGATTGGTTCCAGATCAGTATTGATGACCTATAGATTTGTGGTTTATTTGGTGTTCTATTTTGGTGAGAAAGTTGTTGAGTGCGTGGGGTGTAGGGTTTTTTTCTTCTTTCTTTTTTTGTTCTGGTTTATTTTGGAGGGATACTTGTTTCCTGTCTTCATTTTCCAGTCTGTCACCTTCCATTCTTCGGATTTTCCTCTCTTTCCTCGACGTGTAACGCTAGGATGTTGCAGGAGACCCTGGAGTATCTTGGTTTTGTAAGGAGAGAAATAAACATCAGTCTGAACAATACAGTTCGGGAAGCTGTTTCCTAATACACGGTCCCTATTTGTCTGCAGCGAGCTGTTTCTCCTCTGAGACACGGTAATTTTCGACTGACTCATTCACAGCCACAGCAGAGAGGTGTAGAATTCAAGGAATCTTCAACACTCGCCCTGGACCCTCAAACAAAACAAGTCTTAGCCTCTTCACATAAAACAAAGTCATTAGCCGAAGGGGAAAATCTTGGCAAGGGAGCATGGGCTACCTTCCTCGACTGACCCAGGTTCAGATTCAAAGTCCCGTGTCCACTCCGAAAATTAGTTTCCAATCAAGGCGAAAATTTGATCGTCGGAAGGGCAGGAGTGGAGTGAAGGTATTATTTTTCGGGGAAGAGTCCTTACAGGTGTAATCCATCCAGGGTCATTTTTGTGGGGACCGGTGTGTACTGTTACCGCTAACAGCAGAACAAAGATTACAAACAGACCTGACGCTTCTAGGACATCAGGACACAGGAAAGTTGCGTGTGGGAGGAATATGATTTTCGAGCTAAGAGCTTCATCGCCTCTAAGGACCCGCTATAAGAGACTTGGGGTTTCAAGTAGTTTATTATTATTTATGGTGGTAGCGGCTTCTCCTCATTTGTAAGACAATGTTTAATATTCTCCTCATTTGTAAGACAATTGTTTAATATTCACCGAGGAGAAGTGAGGTGGAATTTGAACGCCCCCACACCCCTCACCAGGGGCAGGGTTCCCATTGCTGCGGTGAGCCCCCCGGGGCCATTCCCTGCGGGATCGACGGGCTGTAGGTGTCCCTTGCGGGGTAGTTATCCCCATCTGAGGGGGTGGACCAGGTATCAAGCGACGTGGACAAACTCGGCTGACTTCAGGAGAGCAGCCGGCGGGGACAGGCTCTGCCCCACCGGTGCCATCGCTCTCGACTTCACGGGGGAGGGGGGAGCTTAGCTCCTCCAGTCTGGGGGAGGACAGAGGCTAGGCACACTCGGGCAGAGGTGTAGCAAGCATCCCGAGACCGCTTTGTTTTGCTATTGCCATCCGCAAAACATCTATGCTAAAAATCAGAACAAAGCAGAGCCCAGGTAACTCTGGTTGCGAATGCTGGCTGGCGTTAAGGACGAGTGCACTCTGAGGTAATCAAAATAACGTTTCGGTTGATACCAAACAGATCTCTCTATCCAGTAGTTAAATCATTTCAAGTGCTCTATTTAAGTTGGTTTGGGGTTTGGTTTGTTGTGGTTTTTTTTTTTTTTTTTTTTTTTAGAATACTCTGGATCTACCTAATCTTTCTCTTCCCTTATTCCCGTAATTTTCCTCTCTAAGGAAAGGATGTGTCTGCATAAAACTCGAACCCATTGCGGGGAAGGAGAGGGAAAGAAAGTGGGTGCAGTAAATAAAAAAACATGACTCCAGGTAGCCTCAAATGTGTGAGCGATATGTGTGTGTTCATTCTCACCGAATATTCCTACATCAGGTAGACAGGGCTCTGCATCTGCCTCCGTCTGCGGAAGAAAACCGTCTGCCTGTGCATGTATATATGTGCCTGTGGATATAGGTAGATAGATTGCACTCACGTAGTCTGCCCGTGTCTATCTAGTTGGGAGGATTAGTTATCTCTGCATCTATTGAGAATTAACAAGGGCGAGAGATTATGGATCAACGTACAGACAACGGCTATGAATATGAAACCCTATGTTCCTAGGTAAGATGGGTTCGGCGAGCCACTCAGCTTCTTTAGGGCTGCTCTGTCTTATCCTCTCAAAGCCCTCAGACCCTTTCCTTCGAGTGCCTGCACCGGGGCAGCAGGAGGAGAGGGCACAGCCCTGCTTTTCACACCCCTAGGGCTACAGAAAATGGCACATGTCGCCGCCGTGCCTGGACTTTCGCTGGGAATCGGCGGTCTCACCCCACGCCCCCCCGCTTTTGTTCCAGGCGAAATAAACGTTTCGGAGGAGACGGGGAAGGGTGTTTTGCCAGAAGGGGAGCGGCGGAGGGAAGGTTGCGCCCCGGGAAGGGGCTGGGGGTGCTGCGGGGCCAGGGTTCCGAGGAGAGGGGCGGAGATGGGCCCGGGAGGAGGGGGCGGAGGGCAGAGCGAGGGGCTGTCGCACGGGCAGGTGCGGGGAAGGGGGGTGGGAGACGGGGCAGCGGCCGGGGGGCGGCCAGCGAGGTCCCTCCGCCGCTCGGGACCGTATTTTTTTGCGGTAGAAACTCTCTCGGGCGCAGACAATGGAGCGGGATGTTTACCGCAGGCGGGAAGACAATTAGCGATTCATCGGGAGAGATGTGTCACCCAAATGTCACGGGGAAGCTAACATGACATCTGTTTTAATGGTTCCGTGCTAATAAACTCCTCTCGAAGGGCGGCTTTGTGGGGACGTCAAAGATTATTTACAGAAGGAGTCGGTTTCCAAGCGGGCTGAGGCGCCGTCGGTGGCGGCGGGAGAACGGCGCGGCGGGGACACGGCGCCTGGGACCCGCCGGGAAGGGGACACCCCGGCTCGGCTCGGGGGCGGCGGCGAGTGTGGGGTGACACCCCCTCACCCAGCCCGGAGGTGGCGAGGCAGCCACAGCATCCTTCCGACCCATCCCGGGATGCGGGAGGGAGGGAGGGAGGGAGCGCAGGGATGGTCCCTGCCATTCCACCCCCTCGAGAGGAAAAACCTCTGGGGTTTGGCTTTGTGTGGAGTCCCAGTCCCGGGAGGGTTCTCCCTGTCACAGCGCCCCGAAGTGGTCCCGGGGCCGGGGACAGGCAGGTGACCGGGATGGAAGTTCCTCGACGCCGAGGCCCCAGAAGAGCGGCCGCATTTACACCGAGTGCCACATCCTGCGTTATTGAACAAGACACGCGGCAGTAAAACACCATAAGTAGACAAACCGAGATTCGAATCCATTTAGAACAGTTAACACAGTCTGACTCACTCACAAGCACGCAGTGGGGGGAGACAATTTAATTTCGCTCAAATCCATTCGGAGATTTCTACGTTCAGATTGTTGTTGAGATGACACGAAAGGGTTCTTTAACAGAGAAGGAGAGGGGAAAACCTTCGGGGCCCCCGGCCGCTGGCCTGTTGTCGCATCTCCTCGATTTTCATGTTTTCTAAGGCCGTATTCGAGGGGGAAATGGGAACGAAGCACCCTCCCGCACAAATACCTACATGTTTATAAAGAGAAAAAGTGTTTCTGTGTTTCTCTGTGTGTATATACCATACTCACACGTGCATATGTTTGTTTATACGTGGAGAGAATAGATACCGCACGGACAGGCAGGGGAAGCCAATCCAAAAAGTCCTCACCTGGGCAAAACCACCACTGAACGTAATAGCAGGTTATTGCAAACCTGTCCCCGGTAGTTATTAATCGTCCGAATCAAACAGATTAATGGATAGCGAGAATGAAAACAGGCTGAGAACTGTCTGTCGTCCTCCCAAGGGCAACGAAACGCGGCACTGACACCGAGTCTGAAGGCAACAGTGTGTGCTCCGTACCCTGGAGAGAGGGAGGGGGCGGGCAGGGGAGCCGGGGGGTGGGTAAGAGGAAAATTGCCATTGTCAGGAAAACCGAGTGTAGTTTTAGGTGGCCCGCATCTGAGATAAGTTAAACAATCCACCAATCTTCCTCGCCTCCTTCTGTCTCCAGGGCTATCGTATTTCCAAAGAAGCGGCGAGGGCAGGCGAGTGCCAGCCCCGCACGTGCGGGGTGACCCCGGGGACAGGGGCGCCCTCGGGTCCCCCTTTCCCTGCCCGGAGCAGGGCAGGGGCCGCGGGCGCCGCCTCCCCCTCCTCCCGCCGCCCGGCACGACTCTTCCCAGCCTGTCACAAACCTCGTGCCGCAGATCGCACTGCGAGGGCTTCGACGGGAGCTTCGGAGGTGCGGAGGGCGGCGTCCCGAGGCGCGTGGCGGAGGGGAGGACGCTCTCCCCCCACCCCCAAACTATTTCTACTCTCTCTTTCCTTACACTTACACGGTTGTTTGCCCACCCGCACACCCCGATTCCGCCCTGATGCCCGCTGGGTGAGCATGCGTGACTTTTGGGGTGAAAGCTCCCCGGCTGCTGTTCTCTCCTGGGGGCGGGGGCAGAGGAGAGAGCAGCGGGGGGACCAGCTTGCAAAGCCAGGCCAGCCCGCCAGAGGCAGAGGAGGGATCCCACTCCCTGTTCCAGATATTTCCAGAGCTTGGGAGGCCGGTAAACAAAACGTTCTTGCTGTCTCCTGGCGCAGATAAGGCACGAAGTGGCTTTCTTTAATAATATGATTGAAATGTTAGGGGTATGATGCCTCCTCGTTAGTAATATTGGCTTTGCATGCAGAGCACAATCCCATCCCTCTAGACTGCTTAGCCAAAACAGAGCGTAAACTCTGTAATTAGTAACGTGTTCCATCATTAAAGAGCCCTGCTGAGAATTTCTATTTAATAATGGTCTTAAATTAGTTATGATGGTAAATACTCATCTGGAAATTCAACATCTAAAACCATCTACAATCTGGAAATGCTCCAGTGTTGCTGTAATCTCCTGTAACACAGAAATGACTATCACATTAAATCATCGCATTAGAAATTCGCCGTACGGTTTGGTCCACGAATATACAGTATGGATTTGTTAATTAGTTTAACCCATAGACTGTCTGCTTCACAAATATTTAGAAATAAACAATGAAAGCTCCTTTTTAATACGATACAACTGGGAGAGACTGGGGTTGGGGGCGGATTTGACTCTCAGTTGGGAAGTCATTTGTTTTCAGATAAGGTGGAACGACGACGTCCTCGGGCCTAAGACTTTACCAACACTCACCCCCCACGCACCCCCCCATTCCCCCAAACACGCACCCACAGACAGGGTGGGAGTCCGTCGCTCCTCGCGACACGCAGCAGCAGCATCCACGGCTCCTGCCGTAGAACAGGACTTCCATCCTTCTCCTCCCGGCTCAGGAAGGATCAGTTCGTACCACACTCTTCCTCCTCCCTCCTCACACCTCTTTAAACCGCAAGCATCTTGTTCCACCTCTGTCGTGCCCTCAACCTTACAGAAGGGTTTGGCTCCGGCAGTCCTAGTCGAGAGTTTTCAAAACTGTCCAAGGAGGTGCAAAGAGGAAATGACAGAGAAAATAAACAAACAAACAAATAAATAAATAAATAAATAAAGCTCGCTTCCCCATCCCTCCCACCCCCAGCGCCCCCGACTGCACATGGAATAAAAGTTTTGCAGATAGACTGTGATGAAGGTATAAATAAGTCATTCAGGTACACTTATCCCCACTGGGGATATAAGGGAAAGTTATTTGTAATAACAATAGAAAATCAGTAACTGAGATAGTTATGGTAGGAGGGAAGGAAAGTATATTTCTGTATTTACCTAGATGTCTAAACGTTTATCCTCTCTAGCGCTAACCTTTCATGTTTAATGAATGAATCTGCATTGCAGGGTTGTTGTTTTTTTTTTTCTTCCCCTCCATGTGCCGGCTAGTTTTAAATCTGCAAGCACCACAAAGAGGCCGTGATCCCATCTGCCTATGATTCCAAATTAAAGTTCAAACGGACAGCTTACACACTGCTGATCCTGTATCATAGCGTCTCGCGACCCTTCAATTACTATTTAATAGAATTACAGTGTAAAATCCCAATAGTCTTAAAGAATGTTTTATCACAGACTGAAGAGAGAGAATATACAGACACCTCCAATGTTATTGAACTGTATTACTGACCTATTTAGATATTAAAAGGGAATATTTAGTGTTCTACAAGATATTACAAGAGCTGCTTTAATCTGAAAACATGCATATATCTACGT
The DNA here is from genome assembly GCA_033558105.1 of Coccyzus lansbergi. Taxonomy (NCBI): domain Eukaryota; kingdom Metazoa; phylum Chordata; class Aves; order Cuculiformes; family Coccyzidae; genus Coccyzus; species Coccyzus lansbergi. The sequence continues at coordinate 212,356 of JAUMJK010000418.1, read as the reverse complement.
ATATGTTCACCCACATATATACGTGAGTGTGTGTGGACATTATATACACCAACTGCACCCCACATCCAGTGCACACAGCCATGCTGCATGAACGTGTGTGACGTGTTCATGCAGCATGGCTGTGTGCACTCGATGTGGGGTACACACTCCCACACAAATACATGTGCTCCTTCAGGCCCAAGTGGAAATGAACATGTTCTGGTAAACTGTCCCACAACCTTATTGTTGCCAGACATTGCTGAAGAGGTTATTCCAGTAGGAAAGCAATTTTTCCTCCACTCATTGAAAAATACTCTTTAATTGACCTTATTATTAAATGAACTTCCCCTAATGATGTTTCTATGGGGACCAAAAAAGGCAAATATTTGCAGTAGAGCTAAATCTCCCTCTAATAGCTACTACTAAATCTGAAGTCAGTCTCAGTCTGGCTTTAGCTATTGTAAATCTTGACTTCCAGTGCAGTTTGCCTCTTTCTTTTTTTCAACCTGTTTGGCAAAAGATTTGCCTGCAGCAGGGTGAGCCGATCCTGCCACCTCGTCATGCTTACAGGGAGACGATTCCGACCACATACTTCCAGATATTTACATCTACCCTTTCTTTATTCATTACCCTTTTATGTCTTTCCTTTCTTGCGGATCTCGAGGTCCCGAGCCGTTTTGAATCCCCCTGGTCTGAAAACACCTTGCTTCCAAAATAATAATAACAAAAAGAACAGTGTCGACAGCAAAACCTCACAGTCCTCCCCTCCCCTGGGCACAGCAACAAAAATCCTGTTAGTATCATTTAACCATAGCTGTGTCCCCACAGTCCCTGCTTTTTGTCATTACAGTGCCAGAACAGAATATTTAGCGAGATGCTCGATCACTTCCCTCGTGCTTTTCCTTCCCAACTCTTTTTCTCGCCTCACTCTGGCTCACTGCCTTCTCCAACTCTTGGTAATTCTGCAACTGGATGGTTTGCTTCGTTTCCACCACCCCCCCCACCCCCCCACCCCCACCCCGTTTTTAATGCATCATTTGCAAACTCCTGTGTGACGGAGCTCTCTTCAGGTTGGCGATGTGGGTACATGTAGGCCATGGGTCCACGGGTGCTCTCTACGTTTTGGGCTCTGTGTTTGTGTGTGCGTGTTCACGCTTCAGTTTGCACACTCGTGTGTGTGTGTGTGTGTGCGAGTCTGTGCTCTAGAAAAAGGCAGCGCTTGTCTATCCTCTCCCTACACGCGGAATCCAGGCCAGTGCGATGTGGAGCTCAATAAGAAACTGCATGAATAAACACGAATAGAAAGTTGTGCTCAGCTAACCGAAGAAATCAGAGCAATACCAGGGCACCAACGTCCACGTTTCTTTTCACTTCGGGCCGGGGCAGTAACCTCATCTGGGTATGCTAAAAATTAAGGGCAACGGGCAAGCAGATTCAAGTCCCTCGAAAAGGCAGCTGTAATTGATCGGGCAGGGGGAGTCGGGGGTGATCGAAGCCCTCGCCTGGCCGCGGAGGGCTGGGAGCAGCCGCAGCCCAGCAGGCACACAAAGGACACCCGGCCACGCCAGAGGGCTCGGGCCCCCCTCGGGCAGCGGCGGAGGGGAGGGAGGGAGCGGGTCCCCAGCCCCCCCAAGCCGGGGGGCACGCACACCGACGGGAGCCCGATGGGGAGGAAGGCAGCGGTGCGGCCTCGCGGCGAGGGTGGGGGGCGGGTATCTATCGCCTCCAAATTGCTCCTGGAAGCGGTTGATCCCAGCCCGACTTCCGACGGGAGGTGCGGGGGGCGGCGGTGCGGGACGGGGGAGGCAGCGCGGCCGGTGTGCGCAGCCGGGCTCCGGCCATCTGCCTCCCGTCCTCCGGCTCTCGCTTGCGTATTGATCAAACGCGCTTCAGCTTCCGAGTAATTTCATCTTAATCAGCGGTCGAGCTCGGCGCGGATAATAAACTAATGCTGGAGAGGGGCCGTCGATAAAGCTCGGCCAGGGGCAGGGAGGAGGCAGCCCTCCGGTTTGGCGGTGCTCGATAGGCCCTATCTTCCCGGGGCAGATGGACTTAGTGGGCGAGAAGGCTTAAACGCAGCTTTTCATAGATTTACACCTCAATCAACCATTCAGGTTTTTAATGCAAATCCTAAAACAACACCGTTTATGCATTACGGAGCCCGGCTTTGAAACGGCATCTTGTTAGCTTGCACCCTTGGCACCGAGAAACCCTACCGGCTTCTGTGCCCCCTGACAGGAGTTGGCGTGTCCCCACCCCGGCCACCCAGCACAAAGGCACTGGGGCTCCTGGGAGAGGCTGAATCCCAACCGGGGCAGCTCCCTCCTCCGCGTTGAGGGGCAACTCACCCGGGACAGGGGTGGCGAATGGCACGGGAACCTAGGAAGGGTGGAGAGGATGGAGACTGGGGCTGGTAAGGGTGGGGTGAGGCTACAGGAGATCCGCGGCCTCCCGCAAGTGCCACGGCACGACGGGGCGATCTTCTGGAGACTTAATCAGAGGGAAGAAAAATCCAAACCTATCAGTGTAAGGCTCAACTGAGGTAAATTATTGCTGTCGGCTTGACGCTTTCTAGCTGCAGCTTCCAGATGTGAAAATGAAGGAAAAGAAAGGAGAGAAAAAAATCCCGAACTTTCGCGCCTATGAACCCTTTCAGGTATTAAATCCCGTTAAAAATAAAGCAAGATAAGAACGGCGCTCCTACCATCGAGGAGTAGAAATATTGCACGTAAAAACAATGTACCGACATCGAGGACCTCCTTCCTACCCAAACCTGAGGTGACTGGAATAGCCAGGATTTTTTTTCTGGCCTCTCAGCTCCCTTGCTCCCGAGGGTGAGAGAAAAAGCAGCCCGAGCTCCAGAGGGAGACCTGTCCGAGGGTGCCGGCCACTGGGGAGCCTTTTATCCCCTCCTGAGTAATATTTCTCAGCTGTTAAAGCCATGTGGGGGAGGGGAAGGTCTAGGTCCATCTCACGACCCTCTTCTCCCACGCGCGCGGAATGCGGCGGCCCTATTGTACGTGTTGTGGCCCGCACTCTCCACCCACCAGCAGTTCCCGAGCCTTGTGGCTTTTGTACAACCGGGTCGTTCTTTTAACTCCAAACTCGTGTCCGGGCAGCGACGGAGCCAGAGGTGTCCGTGGGGAGACCCACCCCGCACCGAACCCCGACGGGGCGGGCTCTGCCCGGGGCCGCCCGTGTCCTTCTCCGCGCTAACTCGCGCGGGAAAACGAAGGGAGAATTCCACACACACCCCTCTACGAGAGTCTCCACGTTTTCAGGGCAGGAATCCTTTTCTGATCGGCCCGGCCAGAGGGGGTTTCGCAGTGGGACACGTCCCCATCGTTCTCACTGCGCACACGCGTTCGGCTTTTCCTGAGGGGCGCCGAAGGTGTATGAATGTAGTTGCACGTCAACTTCTTCCTTAAAATCATCCACTAGTGGCTCACTTTAAGATTTGGTACCCTAGGGGGTTCCCCTGACTCCCCAGGTAGACTCCTGGGTGGGGGGGGGTGGGGGGAAGGGGGTGGCCACGAGGGGAAGGCCAGGCTCTTCCTTAGGACTTTCCGTAAACCTAGTTCGAACTCTTCCAATAAAGGGAGGAGGGAAGAGGGAGAGAGGATTCGGCAATACAGAGGTAGATCGGAAGTCCAAATTAGTTTGGACATGGTCAAGAAATTCCAGACACGTTTCACCCTAAATCCCTAGTAAGTTTCAAAATTGTCTTTTCAAGTAAAAACAAGTTTAGAATTTACCTCTCTTTAATTCACGACTGGATAAACTGCCCAGGGCAAAGCAAAACTTTAATTAAAAAAAAAAAAAAAGGAGAAGAAAAAAAGAAGAAAAAGAAAAAAAAAAAAACAAAGAAAGATGCTGTAATACTGTTAGTCATGCAAATAAAGGCTTCTTTCAGCACATTACAATATACCCTGGATTCGAGGGGAGGAGCTGCAGCCCGTTTGGGGCGAGGAGTTTATGTTTTTGTTTTCATTTAAAGCTACAAAACAAATCTCGAAATGTCTTAACCACTCTCCGGAGACGGGCGGCCGAGGGGAAACCTTTGAGCTCGGAGTGCACAAAAAAAAAAAAAAAAAAAAAAAAACCAAAAAACCACCGGAGGGTGTAAAGCTCAGGATCCCGCTGTGGCGGAGGGGACTGTGGTGGGGACACGGCCGAGCCCCGCACCAGCGCCTCGACCGCAGCCCCGATGCCGCCCGCAGGGTCGCTCCGTCCCCCCAGAATCCCTCGAGGGGCCGCGGCGGCGCAAGGCGAGGAGCCCACGGGCTGGGAGGGTTTCTCCGTGGCGACAAAAGCACCGACATCGCTGGGTAGATAAGAAAATGGAATACTGTATTTGATTTAGAAAGTTTGTACATATAGATAAACACGCAGTTAAGGAAACAATAGTTTAAGCGTCCTACGTGGAGTTTAAGAAGAGACCCCCCAAAGCTGCTATGAAATACTCAAAATAGCTTTTGCATAAGATAACTACTGTTGCACCCTAAGCTTTTTTTTTTCTTTCTTTTTTTTTTTTTTTTTTCTATCGCTGAGGTCCCTTTTGAAAACCTAGCACGTCAGATCTTGACAGCTAAGTTTGTGCAAGGAACACCGAGTCAAGGAAAATAAAAAGGAGAGAGAGAGAAAGGGTGGGAGGGAGATAGACGGGGAGGGGTGGGGGGGGTGGGGGGGGAGGACGGGAAGAAAGAAAGAGTAGAGCAAATATCATATACAAGCGTTTCTACACATATATTACAAACTGGGAAAATGACCGCATCATTAAGATATACATAATTCATATAAAATTTTGAAATAAAAATAAAAATCTGTTACAGTCATAACTATTCTTTTTCCACATTTATAACCAGTACCCACACAGGCAGTGACAGAAGTGTAGAAAAAAAGGTGCTTACGAATAAAATGATTGTCTGCTGAACAAAAAAACAGAAAATTGCATCTTGGCTGGACCATCACTTGGACTTAAAAAAAACCAAAACAAAAAACAGAGAGAAAGGGAGAGGGAGAGAGAGAAAGAGAGAGAAACAGGACCAACAAAAAGGCGATAAACATTTGTTATTTCCCTCTTCAAGGAGTTCCTTTTAAATTTTTTTTTTTTTATTTTTGCCTTTCGTACAAATTCAATCGGAGTTTGCGTTTGTTTATCTGGTTTCTGTTTGTTTTCCTTTTCTATAGAGAATATTTTTTCCCAGATACAAATTTAATCATCATCATCATGCAAGTGGGTGAAATGCGTCCATGGAAAAGCGCAAAGGAGAAATCGTGCTTGTCCTAAAAAGAATACAATTGTCACTTTTGCGTTGGTTTTTTTTTTTTCGGTTTTTTTTTTCTGTTTATATATATAATAATTATTATTTCCCGCCCCCCACACCCCCTGCTGCAGCACCAGCGTTTGTGACTGTTGAAGTTTTAGCTCCATCTCTTGGTGGTGATGTTGGCTGACGGTGGTGGTGGTGAATTCTCTGATCCCTGTCTGTTTGTTTGCTATTCTGTTTGGGTCGGGTTTGGCCTTTTCTTTCCTCCTGGCTGTGTGTGTGCGTGCGTGCTTGTGTGTGTCCTGATTCTAGGTTGCCTCCGTTTGTTTTGCTCGGGTCAGGAAGAGAGAAAAAGAGAGAGAGAGAGAGAGAGAGAGGGTTGCTTGACTGTTTGGATTTGGATTTTTTTTGTTTTTGTTTTTGTTTGTTTGTTTGTTTTCCGATATCATACATCACATTCCGAGTCGCTGGAGGTTACCGAGAGGATGGAGGTGCCCGTCTCGGCTCTTTCTGTCAAGCTGGAGACGCTGGTGGTCGGACTGGCCGCCGTGGACGGGGACTCGGCCGAGCTGTGTGTCGGGCAGCCGGGCTCCGCCAGCGAACGCATCCCGCTCTGTCCTATCGCCTGGTGCTGGAGCCTGCATCGCGCCGGGAGACAAAACAAGAGCACAGCCCCTCTGAGACACCGGCCGAGGGGACGGAGCCCTCGACCCCGCCGCCTCCCGGCATTGCCCCGCCCGGGGAGCCCGGGGGGAAGACGGAGCCGAGCCCAGCGAGCCCCGCGCCGGGACAGCCCGGGGGGAGCGGACCCCAGCGCCAAGAAGAGGGGGTCGCGGTTCGGAAAGGAGAAGCGCTTCCCCTCTTGCCTCGCAGGCTGGGAAGCAGGAGCGGCGCCTTCCCTTTCCCCGGAGAGCCGCCCGTCCCCGCCGCACCGCGGGCCCAGGGGGCAACCGCGGCCGCCGCCGCTCCTCTAGCGCTTGAACGCCGCGCGGAGCCGCGGGGACCGGCCCGAGCGGGAAGGGACACTCCTTTCGAGCTCCTGAGAACGCCTGCCGAAACATTTCTCCGTGCACGGAGAGGCGGTCCGGGCAGGACCGAGGAAACCTCCCATCCCAGGGAGGGAGCGCTATCAATAATAATATTAAAAAGGGCGATTGTGGAACATAGCGCTTCTCTTCGCTCGAAATTTAAGTCCCTTTTCCATCTCAAAGCCAAAATCAGTTTTAAAGTGCTGATCCCTTCAGCGTCAACAATTAAGGGTACATTGTAGTAGGACTTCTTCTATTTTATCAATTTTTTTTTTTAATAAAAGACAATAAATAACTTTTCTGTTCCCTGGCGTGTTGTGAATATTCCTTTGCGCCCGTTTATTCTGCTCGAAACGCAAAGAAAGCCTGATACGAGGGTAAGGGCTAAAAGTCCTAGACTGAGTAACCAGCCACAACCTCGAGCGCTCAGCATCGCCAGTGTGAATCAGAATACACTCTTCGCTCAACTGCTTCTCACCGGGGTATTTTCTATTTAACTGCCTGTCAAGACCAGAAAAATGTAGCCGGTTTATTCTACATTTCTCATTATTTTAAGTTGCCTAATTTCAGCGGCTTTGATTTTTCTCCCTTTTACAATTCCTGGTGCATTCATCTTCTGTCAACAGCGTTGAGTCAACAAAAGCATCCACAGGCAACTTCTGTTTATTTACAATCCTAAGCTGATCTGTTTTCCATTTAATGAAAATCAAATGGGAGGCACTTTCAGGTTGCATTTCTCCTACAGAATCTTGAATCAATAGCACCAGCACTATAATTAGGAGGAATTTAAGAGACAGCATTTACAAGAAGTTTTGTTTACATGCTTACGGCGGCAGCTAAACTTAAATTAAAATAAAAGCAGTGTGTCGAGCTGGATCAGGGATCCATTTTCATTTGCAAAATAACTTTTACAGGGGGAGATCGGGAAGAAAAAAGAAGGAAAGAAGGGTACCTCGCTTTTAGCATGGCAGAGCAGAAATTCAATAATAATAATAATAATAATAATAATAATAATAATAATAATAATAATAATAATAATAATAATAATAATAATAATAATAATAATAATAATACCGAGACACGCACAAGTAAATGCAAGTAATTGCGCACGATTCCACTTCGCCACGCGGTGTAAACAGAGAAGTGGGGATAGGGAAAAAAAAATAGGTTTCCCGAGCTCCTAAAGGTTTTTCTTCCCTCTCTCCCCGAGCCGCTGAGCGTGTGCTGGTCCCTCCGCGCATGCAGAGCAGCACGAACAATCGGAGCGGAGCCGCCCGCTCTGCAAGAAGCCCGATCTGACTCCTACCGACCGCCTCGGCCCTCTGGCTGGGGAGTCGCGCCCGAGCAGACCCCAGCAAGCCGAACGCCCGCGCGGATCCCGCCGAGACCCCGAGCCGGTGGCGTTTTCCCGTCCCCCGCAGCCGGCAGGGAGAGCCGGGCGCTGCCCCGGCCCCTCGCACCCCGACCCGAGGGGGACCCCAGCCCTGCCCGCACCCCGAGAGCCCGCGGGGAGCTCGGGGGAGCGCCAGGGCAACTTTAAACCGTGCCTGCCCCCCCGCCTCGTCCTTGCGGCTGCCGAGAGGGGACCTGCCCTCCCGGGCGCGGGGGTACCGGTTCCTGCCGGTTGCGGTGATGGAGAGGAGGAGGAGGGAAGGAGAGGCGGAAGAGCAGACCCAGCCGCCCAGCTCTCCCCCAGCCCAGAAGAAGGGCCCCGCAGCCCCACTGACCTGTTTTTAGCTGCCGCCGCTCTGTCTCTTTGCCTTCGGTTTTTGAACCAGTTGCCTACTTGCGTGGGGGTGAGCCCCGTGGCCTGAGCCAGTTCCCTTTTCTTGCTGGGGTTGGGGTAAGGGTCCTGCAGGTACCACTCCCTCAGGAGGCTGCGAGTCCTCTCCTTGAAGCAGTGCGTCTTCTGCTCTCCATCCCAAATGGTCCTGGGCAGCGGGAACTTCTTCCTCACCCTGTATTTATCAACTGGCCCCAGCGGGCGACCCCTCAGCTTCTCGGCCTCCTGGTAGTGCGCTTCGAGCCACATGGCCTGCAACTTGCCGTGGGACTCCTTGGTGAATTTGTGGTTCTCCAGGATGTGGTAGAGGTCTCGGAAGTTGCCCGTGTGGAAGGCCACCACCGCCCGGGCGCGGAGGATGGACTCGTGCTTGTTGATGGCCTCGCATGCCCCCGGCGCCACCGGCAGCGACCAGAGGAACCTCCCCAGCCTCTCTATGTCTCCGGTCTCCTCCAGCGTCTCGCAGACGCTGGCCACTTGCTCCGGGGAGAAGTTGAGCGTGGGCAGCTGAAACATTGACAACTCTTCGTGGGGTGCCCGGGAGCTGCCGCCTCCGCCGCCGCCGGCCCCGGGGCTGCAGCCCGAGCCGCTGCCGCTGCCGCCGCTGGCGAGAAGGAGGGAGCGGTGGTGCGGGTCGGCGGCGAAGTTTGGCAAGAAGAAATGGGTGGGATAAAGCTCTAGCGGGGACCTGAACACCATGGGATGACCGGGGAGAGGGGGAGATAAATCAAGGAGAAAAGAAAGAAAGGGAGGAGGAAGAAGGGAGGAAAGGGCACACGCACCGCGCGCGCATCCACACCCGCACACGCAGCCACATAGAGGCACGGGGGGCACACACGCTCGCACGCACACGCGGGCACACGCACTCGCGCGCACACACACGCGCGCACACGCACACACTCACACACTCACACACACACGCACTCACACACACCCGGCCTCGCGCCGCCGCCGAGTCAGGATTCAGTGATTCAACAGCAATCGCCCTAATGACAACAGCCTCATAATATCTCCCCTAAATCCACAGTGAGTGCGGCGCTGAAACATTTTGTTTCGCTTTTCTATTGGTCTTCTGAGTGTCGTTGTGGCGTTGCCATGGCAGCCCCTGCCAATCACTGTCAGCCCTGCCAATCATCACGGAGTACGTAAGGGAGGTTTTTACCACTTCGCCCAGATGCACGGGGGGGAGGGAAGCGGGGCGGTTGGTGGAAAAGCCTAGTTGGTTTTTTTTTTTTTCCCTCTTAATCTTTGCAACTCCTAATCTCAGCACTTCCCCTTCTCCCTGTCTCCCCCCCCCCTCCCTCTCCACACCCCTCCTAAATAAGGGATCAAATAATGCGAAAAGCAGTGTGCACATATTTGTTGAATGGGATGAGCAATTAGAGGGTGGAATATTATTGTGATCTTAACGAGGCTCGTTAAAGCTAAAGGAGATATGGGGGGAAAGTAAATGGGCCAGGCTGGGATACGCATTCGGATAAAGGGCTCCTAACTGAGACAATTTACACATGATTTGCACGTAGTTTCACTTCATTCTGCCTATCTGAGCACTAATAGTGCCGGGGAAGAAAAGAAAGATGAGATCATTAGACCCATCCTCACGCCGGTGACCCTCCCAGAAACAGGCACATACAGTACAGGCTGGATTTCGCCCTGGTTCCCCTAAGAGCCTCTCCTCTCCACTCCCCGTCCCTCTCCGCCGAAGGAGGGATGCGCTGCCCGCCAGGTTCCGCGGACGCTCCACCGAGCTCCCAGCCCGGCCCCTTCCCGGCCACCCCGGCTCCGCTGCCTCCCCAGTCCCCTGCCTCCCCCGCCCTCCCGCTCCTTCTCGCCTTCCCTTTCCCTCTCCTTCCTCCACTTTGTTTTTCTTTCATTCTGGCCTTGCTCCCACTCGCGTCACCTCCTCTCGCCCCTTCCTTTCTCCAGAGCCCGAGAACTTTGCGAGGGGTCCCTTACCCCCTAACCCGCCGTGGCTTTACACCGCATCTCCTTTTCCCCGCAATTCCTGCCCCGAACTTGCAGGGCTTCTGAGAGTGGAAGAGAGGCGAGCAAAAGCGGGATCGAACCCTGATTTTTTTTTTTCTTTATTTCCTTCCTTCTTTCTCTCTCTCTCTCTTTCTTTCTTTCTTTCTTTCTTTCTTCCTTCTTTCCTTCCTTTCCTTCTTTCTTAGGAAGAAGGAAAATCTCTGTGGTGGTTTGAGTCCAACCATCAGTAAGACCTAGCTGAGTCGCCAGACCTTGCTACCACGCAACTATATTTATTATTAGGTATGTTGCTCTTAAGAAGATTTAATCAGCATCTTGAGCTGGTAACTCTTTTGTTTAGTTTCTGTAGCTATGGAAGTGTGATTTACAGAGATTTGTACGGGTCATGGACATCTTTCCAGACTTACTGTGTATATTTAGACAGGACTTTGCTTGGTGTTAAAAAGTGTATATTTTGAATAGGTTCACACACAGTAGCAAACAATACCGACATTGTAAAGGCATGTACAACGAGTATTGAAACGCAGCATCCAGACTTCAACTAATCTGCCCTCAATAAAGCTGAAATAATTATCCTAAGCCGCCTTTCTAGAAGAAAAATCATTGAGGAATTCAAAACTTTTTTAAAGATCTTTTCTGCATTCCGATGGAGATCGAGGGGTGAGGCTTGGAGCCCAAACTACTTTCCGACATCAATGAAGGGAAGGAGGGGGGGGAAAGAGAGATATTACAATTAAAACGTGAAAACATAGCGTGACTTGCCCTATCCGAAGGATAATAATAATACTGCTATGGGTGGTAGAAGTTCTTTAGTTGGGCTCCAAACTGGTTGTGATCCTTTCACAGCGCACTCCTCGTGAAATAATTCCAAGTGGCAGATGAATAGGTCCAGTTGGAAGAGCTGCTGGACTGGAAGAAGCTCGCTGTATTACACATTCATCTGATTTCCACTAAACTGTCATCGGTGTGCTACGTGGCTTCATAGTCCTAATGGAAATAACTCGCCCTTTTAATTTTTAGTGATCTGCTTAAACACTTCTGTTAACAGACTCGGGGAACATTTCCCCCACCCCGCACCCCCGGCTCATATTTCCAGTTGTACAGCTAAAGAGGGAAAGAGACTTCTCAGCCCCTCTACAAATCGACTTGGAGGTATTAATTGGACAGCAATATGTTTAGCCAAAGATTTTAATACACACACAAAATCTTTTTCTTTGTAATCCTTTCCTTTTATGTAAAGGATTACAGAGGGGAGGGTGGGGGGAATTCCTGCAGGAGTTTCTTAATATTTGATACCATTTTCTTCAAGCTGCAAATTAAACTGCATTAAAATATATTTTCAGAATAAAATACAAATAGACTTCTTTCTTTCTTTCTTTCTTTCTTTCTTTCTTTCTTTCTTTCTTTCTTCTTTCTTTCTTTCTTTCTTTCTTTCTTTCTTTCTTTCTTTCTTTCTTTCTTTCTTTCTTTCTTTCTTTCTTTCTTTCTTTCTTTCTTTCTTTCTTTCTTTCTTTCTTTCTTTCTTTCTTCTTTCTTTCTTTCTTTCCTTCTTTCCTTCTTTCCTTCTTTCCTTCTTTCCTTCTTTCCTTCTTTCCTTCTTTCCTTCTTTCCTTCTTTCCTTCCTTCTTTCCTTCTTTCCTTCTTTCTTTCCTTCTTTCTTCCTTCTTTCTTTCCTTCTTTCTTTCCTTCTTTCTTTCCTTCTTTCTTTCCTTCTTTCCTTCTTTCTTTCCTTCTTTCTTTCCTTCTTTCCTTCTTTCTTTCCTTCTTTCTTTCCTTCTTTCTTTCCTTCTTTCTTTCCTTCTTTCTTTCCTTCTTCCTTCTTTCCTTCTTTCCTTCTTTCCTTCTTTCCTTCTTCCTTCCTTCCTTCCTTCCTTCCTTCCTTCCTTCCTTCCTTCCTTCCTTCCTTCCTTCCTTCCTTCCTTCCTTCCTTCCTTCCTTCCTTCCTTCCTTCCTTCCTTCCTTCCTTCCTTCCTTCTCTCTTTCTTTCGCTCCTTCCCTCTTCCCTCTTTTCCTCTCTCTTTCCCTCCTTCCTTCCTTCTTTCCTTCTTTCTCTCTGACTTTCTCTCTTTTCCTTTCTTTCCTTCTTTCTCTTTTTTCTTTCTCTTTTTATCACTTTCTTTTTCTTTTTCTTTCTCTCTTTCTCTCTTTCTCTCTTTCTCTCTTTCTCTCTTTCTCTCTTTCTCTCTTTCTCTCTTTCTCTCTCTCTTTTCTCTATCAATCCCTCTCTCTTTCTGTCTTCTTTCTTCCTCTCTATCTTTCTTTTTTACCTTCTTCTCTTTTCCTAGACCTATGAAAGGTATAACAACTACAATTCTGGTGAAAATCCTTCTTTCAAAATTACCCTTTTGAAGGGCGTTTATGTGCGTGCCTGCCCCGTGTGCAAATGTCTGCTTGTGTCTGTCTGTCCAGAGCCAAACAAACGCACAAACCCTGCGCGCCTATCAGCTGGTATCAGGGTCTTGCTGAATCCCGCTCTCATCTCCGCGCCCGCGGACGCCCCGCACTGCCAGGAGCTCCCGCGGGGACGGAGCCAGCATCCTAAAACGTTTGCGGTCGCTGCCGTGGCGCGGCGGTGGTTGGCCAGACCCGGGGGAACGGAGCCGGCCCGGCTGGGGATTGAAGGGCTCCCCTAAGCCTGTTAGGGACACACTCTCATGTCCTGAAATGTGCAAGCAGATAATTATCGACGCTCTAGCTTTGTGTGAGAAGGCCAGGGTGTAAATGGCTTTTAATGACTGCAGCTGCTGGCTGTGAACTGTCAATGGGATCGGCTAATGCCGAGCCCGGACTCGCCGGGAGCCGAGCCGGCAGCGCGCAGGGAGCGCGGGGCGGTGCGGAGCTGGCGGCTCCGGGAGCTCGGCGGACGACGGGGCCGGGCGCGGGCCGTCCCCTCGGCTGCGAAAATCCTTTCCGGATCCTGTAAGTTTGTTACGGGCGGGCGGGGGAGCCCCTCGGGGGTGCGCTGCTCCCCGCCTTCCCCGCTCGGGGGGCCGGGGCGGTGGCAGGCGCAGTCCTCCCCCAACCCCTCTCCCGAGAGCATCTTCTCTAGGCTGGGGAGCCTGCCCTTCGCTCCCGGTCAGGCTTTCATCACCCTGCATGATGCATTGTTTTAGCTGCTAGGATGACATGCTGCTCGGCGGGGCAGGGGAACAGCTTCCCCCCCCAACCCCACCCCAACCTCCCCCCCAAAAAAACCCCAAACCCAACCCTCCCTGTAAATAAATCGGGACAAGCCTGTGCTCTCTTCTGCGCCCTGTGAAGTTGTGTGCGGGCGTGTCTGTGTCTGTGTGTGTGTGTGTGTCGGGCTACCAGCCTAGAGGACTTTTCCGGGGAGAGGAAGGGAAGCGGAGAGGGAAGCTCCTTTATTCCACCGCTTGTTTTGATGGTCGTTCCCAGGAGGCTGCGATTTTCTGCTGCCTAGTTAGTGCCCCTTAATCCTGACTCGGAAGCGACTCAGTCGGCGCTTGCAAGGGCTGATTATTTTTTTATCGGGGGAGGCAGAGGTGCAGACGGGGCTGGGGGGTGGCGGTCGAGGTCTCGGAGAGCGGAAAGCGCAGCCCCTCGGCCGCGGCGAGGGGGATAGAGAGGGGGGGAGAGAGGCAGAGCCTGGGGCAGGTAAAGAAGAACCCGTCGCCTTGGTCTTGTTTTATTATTATTATTACGATTTAATTGCATTTTTGTCAGCGTTCATCGGCAGGCGCTGATGATTTTGCGCTGATGTTGTCTTTACAAGCACATCTCTCCCCGTCCTTCCTCCCCTCGTTCTGTCTCTTCCTCTTGCCTTTCTTTTTAGTCACGATTTCCCGAGATAAATGAATGATAGATGTGTGAGATGTGGCCCGTTCGGCTCTCGTAACACGGTCCCGTGGATGCGGTGTGTACCGTGCCGGTCGTGCTACAGAAACAAGTGGGCGAGCGATTTTTTTAAACGTTTGGATTGGTTTAAGAAGCCGAAGGGGTATTTTATTACTGGTCCAAAACAGTGCTTTAGCTTACAAGTTAAACTTTGCGAGACTACCCTCCTCCCCTCTGACTTTATTTGGCGTATACACAGAGGCTAGAGGAGGAAAACCCGAGATATTCAAAGTTGGCTTGGTTGTTTTAGGTTTTTTTGGCTTTGTGGGGTTTTTGGGTTAGTGTTGGGTATTTTTTTCTTATTATTTAGTTGGGGGTGTGTGTGTTTGTTTTTTGTTTCTTTTTTAAATGAGAGAGGAGAGGAGCGCAGCTCGGCTCCGAGGCGAGGTGCTGGCTTGGGAAGCAGCGAACTTTCCCGAGGAGGCGAGAGCGCCTGGGCTGCTTCCCCGCATCCCTCTGGATGTGCCGGCAGCTCTCGTAAGCCGAAAGTTACCTGCTCTGCAGCAGCCGTGCAGTCGCTTGCTCCTGAATTAAACACAACTCTTAATGATGTAGCATTATCAACAAGGGACACTTGATTGACTGATCTAGGTATGATATATGTGCTGGGCGTCTAAATTAAAAATTAAGTGAAATACTTAGCTCTAATTAGAAATCGTAACCTAGCAATGAAAACTTGAAGAAACAAATTGCGGGGGGAGGAGGGGACAGTCTTTAAACTCGGCAGCGAGGAAAGTAGCGGTGATGTGTACTGAGGCTGACATATTAGCAACAAGCAGCAACTCTGAAATGATTGACGTATCATTAAAGCCATCAAGCTGATTTTAATAATTCTTCAAGGAAAAAAAAAAAGGAAAGGAAAAACGCGAGGAACCTCTCAGACGAGTTATCTATTTTTTTTTTCGGTGCATTAAGCCCGGGAGAGGCATAATTAGACCGGGGGAAAACGAAGGAAGGTGGAGGGGAAGTCTGTAGGTGAATTTAACAAACAAATGCCCGAAAAGCAGCCACCGTCCTGCTCGGGGCTTCTCTGGGAGATAGAGTTGTCAGAGCTAGATGCCTTCTCCCCCGAGCGTGCCTTCCCGAGGTAAACAAGCACACAGTTGCCTCAACTTTCTCCTTTAGTACAAAGTTCCTGGTGCGACTGAAAATTTGAATATTTTATCAGTCTCTTGTAGTGACCCTCATTAGGTGGGCATCCTGCTAAGGCCCTGGCGTTACAAGAAAGCTGCCCAATCAGAGCATTTGCACGCCTTGTTAGCGATAGTTAATGAAGCTTCCCCATGCACTCAAAGAAAGGCCCCCTCCATGTAGATTTACCTTATGTCAACTCGTTACTTCTAATGAATCGCATCAAAATTCTTCCCTGAATGGGGCCGAGGCGCCCGGACCGGGCTCCCCTCCCCGCCCAGAGGAGCCCACCCCTGCCACCGCCGGCACTTGAGCGGAGCATCCGACACCGAGGTGACCGGTTTGGGGGCGGGGAGGGGGACACGGGGCCGAGGGAGAGGACGGGGAGTGCGGGCACGGCGGGAGGGGGGGGCGCAGTCCAGCCCCGGCTCTCGGCGAGGGCAGCGGCTGCGGAGGCTTCGCCGCTGGCAGGTAGACGTTTGCTCTTCGCCTCTAATTTCCAGGCTTACCCCCCCACCCAGCCCCAGCTCCCCCCCGCCCCCCCAAACTCCCCCTGTCCCTCCGGGCTAGCATTTTAAAATCAATTAGTATTTTCAATTCTTGAGGTGAATTATTCAAACAAATGTTTGGGAGACCCTGAGGGAGAATTTGGCCGTGACAAAAGGTTTGATTAGCTTTATTTCCCCCCAAAAGCAACAAAGGCGCAGGGCTGCGAGAACAATCCGCTACATCAGGGCATGTTCAATTAAATGAAAGTCATTAGCTTCGCCATGAAAGCACTACCTTTAAAATCAGATGGGGAGGGTGGGAAGGGGGGTGTGTGTGCTCTGATAATTGTGGCAGTAGGATTTAACAACCCCCTCCCCCTATACACACAAAGCCCTCCAAAAAGAAGGAGAGAGAGAGGGGGAAAAAAAAAAAAGCCAAACCCAACACTTCACCCTTTGGAAATTTGTGCTCAGTCTAAACAATAGGAAGCCCATAATGCAGATTATAACACTCACTGACTCGAATCCATTATCTGCCCTCCACACTGTCTATATATTGATTTCCATATACTTTCTATTGCTCTCAATGACTGAGCAAAGCTCCCGTTAAGAGCCCGCGACACACAGGAGCGCTGCTTGAACTACATCTCACCATTACAAGCCAGAGTCGGTTGTAAACACGAAATGCTCCCACTTTCCCGATGTAGTTGTGAACAAGCACACGACACCCCCCACACCCTCCCACCCCTCAAGAAACCGGCGGCTGGGTAAAACCGGGGCGCTGCCCCAGAGCCCCCCACCCGCCTCGGGGATCACGTTTATTCCCCCCTTCCCGTGGAAAGGCGTCTAGGTGAGCACACCCGTGTCCGAGGGAGGTGGGGGTCGTGGGGTCGGTGCCCAATGGGTCCCGTCCCGAGAGCTCCGGAACGACCGGAGGGGAAAGGGGTCTCGGTGCCCAGCCGCCGTCGGGGCGCGGAGCCAGCAGAGCCGGGAGGGCAGAGCCGAGCTCCCCACTGCGCCTGCAGCCCCTCTCCCCCAGCCCTGAGCACTTCATGAGGGATGATGGTCGTTTCTTTAACCCTGAGATCCAGCAGACCAGAACTTTTTTCAAGGCAGGATCCTCCGGACGGTAAGTTTGGTATTTGGATTAAGATCACTTCTTCACGGGCTCTTGTAGTGTGTGTGTGTGTGTGTGAGACAGAGCGATGGGGAGGGAGTGACCTCAGCCGAAAATGGCCTCAAAAGAGAGAGAAGAGACCACCGAGGGCACGACCTTTTTTTTTTTTTTTAATTTTTTTTTTTTTTTTGTGAAGTGCTGTTGAAAGGAGGTGCTGCCGCCAGGGTTGAACCCCAGAAATGCGGCTTGGGTGCCTCTTAGGAGCTTTCCCCTGCAGGCACAGCTCCAGGCAGAGGGGGAAAAGGTATCGAGAGGGTTAAAGTGCCCAGAGAGAAGCCGAAATTTGTGGGGGGAGGGAGGAGAAGGGAAATAAGGAAGCAAAGAGGTAATTCTGCTGGTGTAAGGATACCAGATAATCCACTCGGAACCTGCAAAGATCGGGAATATCCAGGACAGCCTCTTAAATGGTCACCTCCTCTCCCTCTTCCCCCCCCGCACCTTCCTTTACTTTAATGAAGATTGTTAATTTGTTTCGAGGCAATGCGCTGGGCTGATAAGTCGTCCCCAGCTAATACGTTAAAGTTTAAATACCAGCAGGTGCAAATTCGCTCCACTTAAGGCTATAAAAATTACACTGAAATTCAAGAGCACAATAAGTTGGCCTTCGTATTGTGATTTATGAAAGGGAAATTGCACTATACATGGCCAACTATTTACCAAAAAAAAAAAAAAAAAAAAACAAAAACAAAAAACAACCCAAAAAGCCCCACCAAAAAAAACCCAAAAAAACCCCCACAAACCCAAACGCAGAATCCAACCCCCAAAGCCCTGAAAGTGCTAAATTCTTCTTAATGATGCCGAAGGTGAAGTTGTTTCATATTGGACAAAATGGGCATTATTCTTTATCATGTAAATCACCCTTCACTTGACCTCCGGTTAGAGGATAATGTTCATTCTTGGTTCACACTAAAACTTATTTAAATCAGAGAGCTGAAGAATCATTTCACAAAATCCGCGTAATAAAGTGAAGAGGACCAAGAGATCTTCATTCAAAAGCACATGGGCTAGGAACGTGTACTTTTTTTTAACAAAAGTGGTTTTTTTAAAAAAAAAAAAAAAAAAGTGGGTTTTTTTTCCAAAGCGCCGGGATTAGGAGCTTTTTCTTTAATAAAGTTGTGCTCCTTGAATTTCCAGAGTAACGTGTATGTAATTTCGCATAACAAGATTAAAAGAAAGGAAAATACATGAATCAAAGGGGATATAGATACACAAAAGATCTCCAAGTAACAATTACTCTAACACATATTTTAAAATAGGAAAAGAAATGAAAAGGTATTTATCAGTTGGATAAAACAGAAATGAAGGTTTGATAAAGAAGATGCACTTCGCGGTACTATTTCATTCGATAAATATACTTTTGGCGTGGAGTGACAGGATGTGTTATTTTGACACAAAATGAAAGCGTTACTGCAGATATAGAGACATAGATATACACGAAGACAGCTGTATACATTCATTTATAAATTAGTGGGTGCACGTGGAAGGAAATCTGAGCGTCTCCACTTTACAAAGCGAAGCTGAAAAATATCCCATAGGTGAGGAACTAGGGTGAGGTGGGTTTAATAGCGAAGTACTAGAGATTATTGGAAATCAAATAAAAATTCGACACGCACTGACCCATTAGAGGATTTAGCGATGAGGAGGGAGAGATTTTCCAGGGCTTTTGTCGCTAATGTTTCAATGCTAGGCGCTAACTTTAAGAAAAGTGTCAGTCGAATAACAAATTGAGGGCATGAAAGGCCAAGGAGAGAAAGCAAGCAAGGATGCTCTTGACTTCTTAGCAGTTGCTTAGAAAGGATCTCGAGCTTAATGTGGGGACTCAATCAGTGGAGAGCACAAAGCTGGGGAGAGGGGGAGAGGAAAGTTGGGCTCAGCACGTGCACTTTGGTCAAGTCGCTCGAGCGAGCAGCAGAGGGGGAGCTGCGGGAGCACCCCCCGCCCCGCTCCCGGCACGGGGGCTCTGTTCAACGGGGGCCCCTCTCGCAGCCTCTGCGGGAGCACAGGGACAGGGGCGGGGGACGCTCCGGGCTGCCCCGCCGAGGTGGGTAACCGGGCAGGGCAGAATCTGCCCCTTCCCCGCAGCACCGGCTGTAGGTTTTGTGAAAACACGCCGTTATCAAACTTGGTCTTTCCCTGAGAAACAGGCGATTTTAAAGCCCTGCTGTAAAGATTTTTAACAGTTTAGCGAATATCACAGACAAGGGAAATCTGGAAGATGCTCCCAGGACATCACAACTTAATGGGCTTCTTCAGCGGCGGAGGGAGCTCCATTCCGTTCCCTGTGCGTGTTACACTGCAGACAGAATTCGATATATACTCTATTTAATCTTGCTCTGTGACAGAACTGTTTAAGTGTATACCATGCCTACATTCTTTGTATCGAGACCAAAAGGATGCATTGTTGAAAGAAAACTATTCAAAATCTTTCATCTGATAGAAAAGATCCAGCAACTGTGAGGCAGCTACAGCACAATGGTTCTGTCTGCATAATAGGTATCTCGTAAAAATACAACGTGTCATTGCAACAAAAAAGTTAAAATTCTTAAATGTATCCATCTTATATATTGCATGAAGTCAATAATATTCTAACCTTGCCTGCACCCCGCCATTAAATGGTACACGGCACTTTAAAATCGAGGGCATTGTGATTGAAATCCCAGTCTCTAGCAGAGAAAGGGGGGAGCAAGGTAAGTTAAGTGAGGACCATTACGGATGTAATGACCTCAGGGTAAATATTCATTAGGAAGAGAAGATTCCTCTTCTAATACTCAGCCTGTTTTCTTTGGAATGCAATATCGCGGAGCCTAATGTAGTAGCAAGAGCCAAGGTTTAAAAGAAGATTATTGCCAAGTGTGTTAGGTCGAGTTTTCGTTGGGTTTTTGTGTTTTGTTTTTCTTTTTTTACCCCAGACACTTTTCTCAAGTGGGACGCAAATGCCAAGAAGAGGGTTTCTGTTCAAAAGTCACCTTTCCTATATTATTCGGACGGCTAGAGAAGCTTGTTCTTTGCTTAGCCCCTGGTAGGGGAAAGCAGAGAACATTTAAGCAGCACAGTTAGCAGCCCTGCCTCTCTCTTTTCCCTTGGTAGGTGCACTTAGCCGGCGGAAAAGGAGGCTGCACACAACCCCGGGGACAGAGTTTGCCTCCTGAACTGCACTTCTCTTTCTGAAGAACAGTAGCTCCGACCTCCAAAGCAGCGGAGACCGGCGCTTTAAAGTAGCTGGGAACAGCGGTCCCATGTCTTAACAGGGTCACGTAGGAGATTCGAGCCTTTTAATTTCCAGACACGAGGAATTACTCCCTGGGAGCCCGGTATTTTATTTATTTGTTTGTTTATTTTAAACCAAGACAAAAAAAAAAAAAAAAAGGCAGCTGGGTACACTCGAAAAGATAAGTGGGAAGGTGTAGGGAGAGGTCGAGCCCGGGGCACATCTCCCTGAGGGAGAGCTGGTCCCTTTGCCGTCCCCGGCCCGCATCCTCGCCCTGCGCGGCAGCCAACGGGCGCGTCGCCTGGTGTGACCTTCAGGGAGCACATTTCAGCTGCTAAACATCGAGAAAAGTGCTTCCCTCGCTCGTAGGCGCCATATTAATGCCGGGAGAAGCGGTTGCGGCGGGGGAGGGAGGTTTCGCAGTTGATCTAGTTTTACGCAGTTGTTAATTCAGACTCGGCGAGCTCTCGACGGCTCCGTGAAAGCAGAAAGCATCCCTAAATTCTTTCCCCCACCTTCCCTTCTTCCCCCCCCCCCCCCCATTTCTACTTTCCCCTAAGGGATACACTTTGTAATATTGATCCCTGCTCTGAGACGCTACAGAGCATCTTCCCCTCCCCTCAAGGTGGGGATCCCCGAGGACAGGGAGGCCCGGCCCAGAGCCCCGACGTTCACTTTGTCCGAGTCCCAGACATCTCCAGGCAGCGCCTGAAACTGCCCCAGCTTTCCCCATCCTGCTACTTGCTCAGGAAGGAGTGGGAAGATGCCCCAACCCCGCTTCCTCTGAGCATCCCTCCTACCCCGTTTGTGCTGAGGTGGCTGCTAGCAGCAAAGTGAGACACACACCCCCCCCATCTTCCCCTCGTGCGAAATGATTTCCCAAAGAGTGGGTCTGCACTCAGCTGAGCCCTCCGAACTCTCACTGAGTCCTGCTGCTTAGTCAACGGTGCTGGTTTCGTGTTTTTTTTTTTTTTTTTTTTTTTTTTTTAATTCCACCCTCATTAGGTTTTTATATAACGTGAAAACCAAAACAAAACAAAAAATACAACGAAACTTTTGCAGATGGGCCGAAGAGGACGAGGCAACACCCCGATGGCTGCGGAGACACAGAGAAGTCGGACAGAGCCGCTCCTTCCCGGGGCCGCGGGGCCCGGGCCGTCCTAAAGGTTCAAGTCCCCCCTCAGGATTTCGGAACAAAGGCAGCCCAACCCAGCTCCGCCACGCACAAATCTCCATTGTAATCCTGGGCTTTTCCTTTTCCCACCCCCACCCCCTTTGCACTGTTTTCCAGCCTGCGGATCCTGAAGGTCAGGTGGAGAGGTCATGGCTCTCCATCCCCTATAAATAGATTTTGATATTTAGACAGCTATTGCTACTCAATATTAACTTACAGGATAATGGCGAGAGATACCGTATGCGCTGAACCTGTTATTCACGAGTGAGCAGCAGCTGTCGAATACAATACTCGTCTTTTCGCCCTGTTTGGCTATAGCGCAAATCAATAGGGCAAAGGACGTCTTGAGGCTGGGGTGGGGACGGTGAGCAGGATGGCTCTGCGGGGACACTGTTGCTAGTGCAGTGTAGGAGCCGTACAAAGGCTTCAGAGACCTGAAGTCAAGAACCAGGTAGGCAGAGACCAGTTCCGGAAGAGTGCAGGACCAAGTCAAGAGCGGCTGCCCGAAAGCTTCCAGCGCCGGGTTTATCCTAGAGTTTCTGACGTTTCTCTTTAAAAAACGATGAATGATGCCGAGGGGGAAAGGTCTCCCCTCCGCACACATCCACAGCCCTACTTCCCCTAATTCTGATTCCTAAAATCGTACTTTCCAGGTAGATCCGAACCTCTTGTTTTACAAGAGCACTCAAGGGAAGGCAAAATCTTCAGCTGTGGGTAACATTTTGAGGGAGGACCAGGAATTCTTGTTTCCATTTCATAGAGCATACTCTTTTCTGCCTGACCCAAAATCCTCTTCTGCCACCTGCAAGGCAGTAAAGCCTTTCCACTGCCCACCTCTCCTGGGTGCCAACACTTTTTCTGGAGGTGCCATTAAACTAAAATTCACGGCCGAGACTCTGGTTGAGCCTTTGGAGCAAAGAGAGTAGCCAACCAGCGCTGGAGGCCCCTCTGTGTGCGACCTCCGGCTGAAAGCACCACTTCTTCATTGTTTTTTTTTTAGCTCACGCGTGGGTCGCGAGCCTTCTGCAAAGCAGAAACCCTGTGTCACCGTCGAGACCGCAAGCTCTAGAAACTAGTTTTAGTCAAGATCTTTCGTAGCAGGACAGGCAAACACGCACGCTTTCCCATCCGCTCACCTGTACACGGGTGGGTCACGAAAGGAGAGCGTGTCGATTGTTGCTTGTATGTGAGTTTTGTGACTAGAAGAGGTAGCCTGGGGGAAGGGAAGGAGGAGAGAGGCGCTGGACGGTTTAATTCAATCAATAAATTGTCTGAAAGAGTTGTCCAGATTTGATTCTCCCCCTTAGATCTTTTGACTCGCTTTTTAAGGTTCATGTGTAACATCTGGTAGTTGTGTGTGTTTCGGGGGTGGTGCGGTTCGCATGTTAAGGAAAGGGATTATTACCAAGGTAATGACACAAAAGAGAGAGTTTTCAGACGCTGCGGCTCCCTAAAGCCATGAGGTTTTACAACCAGCCCCGAGCAGCAGTGAAACAAACTTTATGCCAGAAGTTTCCTGACTCTCAGAAGGGACGAGCCTGTCCGGCAGCCCGGCCGGGGACCCCGAGCTTTTCTCTCAGCCCCCAGCATCCCTGGCCAGGGCTCAGCTGCTTTCCTCCGGGGCGGCCCGAGGCGACGGTGAGCGCCTTTTCCCCGTGGAAAGAAGCAGGAGTACTTGTGCCAAGAGCCCGACTGAAGGGACAGAGGGGACTTTTCTGGGTGGTTTCTTGGCTAGACAGGGAAGGAAGGTGCCGTCTACCTTTCCCCTACCCCGCCCGCGCCCGGCGCTTCTCCCCAGGGTGCCGGGGGGCTGCAGGGCGAGGGCTGCAGGGCGAGGACCGTGCGCTCCCTCTCATCTCCCTCCATCAGGGCTCTCCGTGATCCGCTCTGCTGCTTACGGCGAGCTGTCCTCGTAAGGGAGATGTAGAGTTTTTATAAGGTGCGGTCCCTATACATTTTTAACTACAGTGATTACTAAATTAATAGCAGACCCTAAGACAGATGTCAAAACGTCTTGAAAATGTTTATCTGTGAATAATTGAGAAGGTGCTAAGGCGCATTATCTGATTGTGTAATGAAATATGTATGAGGAACAGCTGTTTGCGATAGTCACCTCCCGTTGTTTCATTAGCCTGGAGCCTCCTCTTTAAAGCCGCGCGTCCCCGAGGTTGCCCGGCCGAGCCGCGCCCGCAGGAGCTGCCGAGGGGACCGGGCAGCCCGGAGTTGTCCCCAGGCCGGGTCGGGGGCTCTCGCCCTGCACCTTCTCGCCGGTGGTTTGCTCCGAGGGCGGGTCCGAAGATGCCTTGCCGGGAAACCTCAAGCTGAAGAGGATGCCCCTGGAGGAAGGATCCTAGATGCCCGCTTATAGAAGCGCGGCAAACAGCCATTTATTAAGATTTCATGCCGAGCATCAACAGCCTTCTCGATTGCTCAGTGTTGACATAAACTTCCAGACGTCGAACATATGCTGTTGCACAGCGTTGTTTATGTGCGGTACCAGATGTTGCTTTGCATCCTATTGTCTGGAGACAATGTTTAGTTCAGGTTAAAATATCTTTACTTAAACCGCTCAGTTGGCCATTGTGTGAGCATTAGTGAAGCGTCAGGGAGAGGGAATGGGAAGTCCGGGGAGGTTAGCGCTCCGAGCGTGGTCAGGAGGTCCCTGGTTCACTGTGGGGTTACAGGCACCACTGTCATCTTTTGTTTTCCCTCCTCAGAGAACCCTTGTCCTTCCTCTAAAAGGATGTGCCCCGCTCTTTTTCCCCTCGGAGCTTTCTCCGCCGGTTCCATGAAACGGCCCGATGTTTGTTTTTTCTAGTTCCCCTAAATCGCCCGAAAGAGGAAAGAAAAACGCGTTTCTGCGTCACCGCCGCCTCGGGCAGGAGCGGGCGATGCTGGCGCCGCGGGGAAATCAATTCCCCCACCGAGCAGTTTACCCTCAAAACACCCGCAGCCCCCGCCGAGCCTCCCAGGGAAGCCCCCCAGCTCCGGGCTGCACCTCAGCAGGGCAAACTCCTCCGGTGGGAGCAGCTCTCCTGGAGCCTTTTCTTCCCTTTAACCCCGCAGCCTGGGTCAGGCTGACCTGTGGCAAGACTTTTGCTCCGGGAAAGAGAAGGAGGGGGGGAAAAGTATAGACTTTAATCGGATTTCTCCCCAAACACTTGTGGTATGTTGTTGTTATGCATCTATATGGAGATCATTATTTATAAATGAGCTAGTACAATCAGTCGCAAAGACTTTAAGAGGCCCGGATTTGTGTCATTAATTTGAGAGGGCGGGGTAAAGTGACTTAGCGGGGGGACGGGACGCGGGACGGGGGTGCTGGTGGCGAGGGGGAGGTCACCTGCCCTGTCGCTTTCCCCTTGAAGCCACCTGGTCGCTCCAGGCCACTCGTGGTTTTGGGGAGCCGGGGGAAGCCCTCAGCATCCGCTCTCTCCTGCCCCGCTCCCTCCGCTTTCTCCCACCGCTTCCCACAGCACAGGGGTTGTTTTTCCTCTCGACTGGATGCTCCGCTAAGAGTGGAGGCGAGGACGTTTTATAGGTCGAGATAAACCCTCCCCACTCCCTGGCATTTGCGGAACCGCTTCGGGATGCAGTTAACATCGTTCCGAATGTCCGAATTCAGCCACGTTGTGTATCTCAGCACTGAAAGCAGAGGGTTTGCGCTGCGTCACCTAGGTGCATTCGCGTTATTTCTGTTATTTCTAGCTTTTGGGTTTTTTTCCTCTTTTTCTCTTGTGCACAATCCCTTATGCCTTTTAATATAATCCTGCACATCACAGTTAATCTGTGATGATACTGCTTCGGAGGGACCTGTTGCACGCGGTGGTGGTAATTCGTAACCTTGGTAACAGTTTTAGATAACGATTATAACAATGATGTCAACTGTTTTTATTCACCAAACCGTAAATGAGGTCTCAATATTATCACGCCTGTAGAGGACAGAGTTTAAGAAACAGTTAGGATGTTCCACTTTACTTATTACAATGTGAGCTATCACTTTTTAGCTTGTCCGTAGTAAACACGATCATGATTCTAAATAGTATAAAGATTTTCAGACTGCTGAGGACACTGTAAACTTTAATTTTCTGAATTAGGGGGATATTACTGTGAATTAGGGTTATCAGGATCCAAGTACCCTTACCAAGAACATTTTAGTCTTTCAGAGAAATATCTCAGAATAAGTACTACTTAGAAACCCTAATGAATAATGCTAACGCTGACTACCATTAGCCTTCTGCACAAGCTCTCCCCTCTATTAAAGCTTACAGAAAATGCTCGAAAGCTGAAAGCTAAATTAAATGTAATTGCTTTTATTTACCTATTGCTTTTATATCATTAAAAGATTTTTATTTACATTTATTGAACAGCATCCACTTCGATTATTACCTGCCATATCTATTAATCCATTTTTCTGTACTAACTACACCACTGTTAGCTATTAAAATATGTGTACACACACATATTTGTTATATATTATCTTTGCAGAGATGCATTTCAGTTCTCATTAACAAAAAAGTCTTGTAGAAAATTCTATGAAGCGTGTTTTTCATGCATACTTATTAACAATCACAATTGTCAAGAATTAGATATGCACAGATTGCAAATGGAAAGGAAATGTTAGATGCAAAATGAAATATACAGTAGAACTAAAGCATAACTATTTTTCCTCCTTAAAATAAAAAATTTACAGAGTGAAAAACTGAGCTATTAAGCTTACTTAAAAGATGGCTTTGTTGGTTTAATTATACTGTAGTTATTTTATAAATATGTTTCAAAGGAAGCTTGCCATATTGAATGTCAATGAAGCCTGTAAAGAAAAGACTTACAAAAGCTAATGCATACCAAATACCAAATTTTAGTCATTAGCATTCCTATTTATTACAAACTAAAGGAACCTATTAACAGACAAGAATTTCTGTTTAGCTAGCATTACAATGTTTAGCCATTAAAATAAAAAAAGGACAAAAAATGATCCCCTGCCACTTAGAACTATATGTTCACTTTACTTAGAAAGACATATATATCAAAACCCTCTGATAACAGAAACTATGATTCTTTGTTATTACTGACTGTATCAAACCAAATGCCGTACTGCTTTGTTCAGGCAAAATTTCTGCTTTTTCCAAAGGACAAGATCTCTTCGATTAAGAGCTCAAGATATTTTGCACATATCTTAATAGCTGCATTTGAGGGACTTTGGGATATGGGGAAGCATAGGCTGGCTGAGGGCTGCTGCAGGCCTATGGGGTCAAGTCTGAAGGCTATAGAGCCCGATCTAACATCAGTAGGAACTTCTTTATCATATTCAGTAGTTTAGATAAAGTTCTGGAGTGTGGATAGTAGCTTTCATGCTTAGGTCAGAGGGGGGAAGGACTAAACCATTCATTAGGTTAGGCAAACTGCTAACCAGAGGTTTCTTTTCAGGTACTTGCCACAAAATCAGCATATTTATTCATGTGCTGCCTGTTCAAGAATTGCTTTAAAACCTCTCAGCCAAGCATTTCCAATTTTCAAATATCAATTAAGAAACTACATTTTTGGAATTTTTTGAAGACAACTCGTGTGTATGTTATACTCCTCAGAGTTTCTAGAAAACCTTTAAGAAGTATTATTATGTGACATATTAAATTTCACACACAAAAGGTAAATAAGCTTGCCTGTGTTTTCCACTGAACCACATGGTTTTATGTAAAAGGAGAAACTTTCAGGGGGCACTGATATAACAAACAGGTAGGTTTTTTCCCTTTGTTGCATCTGACATACTCCTTACCTTCTCTGCTTGTGATCATCACTCCTTGAGACTCTGTTGTTTCTATTTAAACTGACAGAGAACTTCGAAGCAAGTGTGAAGAAGAAGTACAACTGCTACAGAACTTCTGGATGATAGATGCTGCTAAATGCCTGTTTTGCCTCAAAGATTACTTCAGTTTTCAAAGAATCGAGGTGAGAGGAGGTGGGGATCGGTTCAGGAAAGTTCATGCAGTGCTGAGCACAACCTATCAATTTAATTTTTGTTTTCTGGTTTTCATTGCTCATTTTTAAATCAGGCTTTACATTTAATTTATTAAAGCCTTAAGTTTGACTAATAAGGACCACTTTTGACTTTGACTATGCAAGAATAGAGTCAAGACTTGTACAAAGAAAATTCACTGTGTAAATATCCTGCCCAAGAAAGGAAGGTTCACCCTTAGTCCATCTACAGTATCTGTAAGTATGAGAAATTTGTTCTCTTCAAAGATTTAAACTCCCAGGATTTAGGATGCTATTGTAGACCTGATTGTTTACAGCTTCTACATGAACATATGGGGAGAAGTTTGACTAAAATGTTTCTACAATCAGGGTATCCTAGCATGTATGAAATACTTTGAATAAAGGAGTTCCTCTATGACCCCGTTTATGTGATTCATATTGCTGCTTTTCACTAATGAAAACAAAACTGATCTGAAATTTGCATGAGTGTGGTGTCTGGGAATAGCAGTCTCATGAAATCAAAATGACGCAGGCTGCCTCTGATTTTGCTAAGAAAAATTAGAATTTGGGAGGAAGAATCTCATGGAAAATTAACTATAAAAGCAATCAGAGTTTTCTGAAATTTTAAGAAGTCCTACTTTTCCTTGGAGATATTTTCTGAGTCAAGGATCTTCACTTCTGTTTATTATCAAGGAGGACTTGATAATAAGTCAATAAGTTCATGAGGTTGCAGACAGATAACCCAGATTAAAATAAGCCTGAAGGAGTCCTGGTGATGTCTCTCAAGTATTGTAACATTCACAAAAGGAGCTTTTTCCAGGTCAGCATGTCTATAAACCAAAATGAGGCTGATCCATAGATCTACAAATGAGATGGCGCTGGAAAGATAGCAGTCATCTTGCCAGTCTTTCACTTACACTTAGATAGCGTATTAGATATCTAGAAGTTTTTCAGTAGAAACGATTTCATTTGCACCATTTCTGCCTACCAAACCCAAACTGATTTAACTTTAGGTCCTGTTGCTAAAGTGGCAAATATATTTAAAGGAGAAATGGTAATAATACAATAGTTCGAAAAAAGAAGTTCAGACAAAAAAAAAGTGCAGGCCTATCAAAGGGAAAAGTGGTGTGATGAATCACTCCTTTGTTCAAACCATTCCTTTAGTACAGGGCAGAACATAAGAGTTTGAACAAAAATGTTTAAAGTTTTGCATTCTAAGCAATGCTTTCTCTTTTTTCACTTTAAACCATCTGTAGTCCTTTGTGGCCGTATACAGTATGCAACAGAGCTATTTGGAAAAGATTCATCTATCAAGTTTAACAACTTTCTGGTGTAACTTCAGAGAATTTTATTGCTTATTCATGTGGAAGTGAGTACACCCAACTTGTTTTGCCTGGTTTTTCTACTTTTGCTGGTTTGCAAGGCTGTTCTGGTAGCTGCAAATGGCTTCTCAAGTGACATTTGCTGACATTCAGTGGTGTATATTTATCAGTATTCTTCACCGCACTTCTGTATGCGTAATCTATTTTATTTTGTTCTTCACAGCAACCTCCTTTTCACTGTCCATGCCTTGAAAATGATAAATGGCAGAGTGGCATATTTCCCTAGCTGCACTAAAATGTCACTGTGAAAAATCTTTAATGGACTAAGTGTAGCTTTTCAGGTTGTAACTTGTCAAGTTATGGAGAAATTCTAGAGTTTCTCCTTAATCCACCATTCTTTGGAACCACACCACTGCAGGCAGAGACTAATTATAAGTTACACCAGTCAGAGCAGGACAAAAATAAGTGAAGTAAAAACCGTTTGATCAAGATTCATTTTATACGTGCTTGTCCTGTATTACCTGATTTCCTCTGTTTATGCTTAATACCTGAATGTGCCTTACCATTTATATAGGAATAGGCGTGTATGCTGAGATCTGTGTTAATTTAAAGACTTCGGTTATCACTCTAGCGCTGAATGCATTCATACAGCTCCTACATCTAAGGGTGCCAAAAGAAACCCTCTACGCCGACCAAAGTAACAGTACACATTAAGAAAGAGTCTCTGTTGTGATTAAAATGAATACTGAAAATGGATGGCTGAGAGGAAATATAGTTACTACTATATTTTAGATCAAGTACCAAAAAAATGGAGTAAGAATAGGTGACTTAGACTTTAAGGCAGACTCAGAAATAAAATGTATCTGCCTAGGACTCAGGGACCTAGGAGACTGTCCTGCTTTCAGGTGTCTGTTCCTATTTTAGTGCTCCCCTTTTATCTTTTTGGGTATAGTGCTCAAGCCCACAAAATGTACGTGTAAGAGAAAAGTTTTTGAGAACATTCACCTCAAATCTGACAGCAGATGGTACTTGGGAGTCACTTTTCTTTAGTTTTCCCTGGCTTTGCAATGACTACTTAGAAGAAATATCTTAGTTCCTTGGAACTAGAGAGTTGTCAAAAGAAACCCACTTCCCTTTTCTGTGATCCTAAAGCATCATCCTCAGATTTTTCCCTCATCTAAGAGCTAGATAATGCAAAAGGAATGAAATGCTAGAACCAACAAGAATGTGTGTTTTGTAGAGAATAGTCAATGGTGCATTTTATCTGACAAAACATAATTATTTTTGATGCTGAGGGAAAACAGCACCACTCTAGTTCTTTCTACAAAGTAGGAAGCAGCCAGATTTATTTGTATGCAATTTTTCTGCTACTCATGCACAAATGGCATTTTCTTTAACAGTGAGGACAAGGGGCCATAAATCTTGAAGTACCATGGAGCATAGAATACTCACTTAACTTCTTATGAAGAGACAGTTTGCAAGTGCTTTAGGGTAGAATTTGCCTTCCTCTTCTCCCATTCTGTACAACAACTTCCACCTTATTACAAACTTGCTATTATCAAGGCCTACGCATGCTTATAAGCTTACCAATTCCACAGGGCCCACATTTTCATCCTTAGGATTTAAGTGTTCAAATACTCCATGATGGCTTTTGTTGAGGATGTTACTTTAAATCAGTATGCTTACAAAGTCTAGCTACTGAGGAAAAAACTCTTTTCTAGCTAACCTTAAAAACCATGCCAGTCTTAGAAAAAAGTGTCTTGTAAGTAACATTTTCAGTGCTTATTTACTGTGTAGATGTAGATGTATTTTGCATTGGAGCAGAGTTCAGATCTCATTTTGTTTCAAAGGCAAAATTATAGAGAAAAGAAACATCTACTACCTCTGATACCAATAGCAGGGGGAAGGTTTTTGCATACCAAAGAGAACTTGTGTCTACAGTTGGTCTAAGAGAAGGTACTGCCTCTTCCTGCAGTACTTATCTTATTTTTAGACCATACAGTTACAACAGCAGTGGTATTATCATACTTTGCATGACCTGTAGATGCAAGCAAAATAAACCTCTAAAGCTTTTGAGATTAATTCTTATCATGCCTGCTCTTTATCTGCAGTTGACACTGCCCTGGAAGTCAATGGAGGCTCCATGCTTGGATCTACAACTTTATAGGCTTTCCCATAATGCTATCCCTAGAGGACCAAGTTCATTCTGTGGCTGTCAGCAGTTTACCTTAAGTTTACTGGGTTTGCTACCTGTTATAGTGAAAGCCAGATGCATATATTCTGCTACCACTACATGCAAACATTTGAGGAGCTCTCAAGAGCCTTGAGGTCCTCTATTGCTTTCAAGAAGCTTTCTGCTCACTAAGAGGAGTGTAAATTCATCTACTGACTAGGGTCAGAACATGACTATCAGAGTTTAGCCTGTAACATCCTGGCACTGCACCAGCCTTTGAAAAGGTAGCTGTCTGCTCCACGCGCACAAGTCAAGCATAAGCTGTACTTTACTTTTCTTCAGAGACATTCACTGAAAGCTCTTTGGGTCTGAGGAAGCAAATCAGCATAAGCCTTCATGCAGAAGTTGCCAGTTAGTCACCTGTTTTGTAGCATGGCATTGCAAAGATTTCAGCATTTCACATCTACTTATTTGGTTTGACTCCTTATGGTCTTTCAAATACAACTGTCTTCTGGGTGCCAAAATGTCACAGGGGATGATTTGGCTTTGTGAAAAGACAGGGAAAAAGTGGAAATAAAGCAGCTTCCCTGAAGGCTTATTTAGAAGATACACTGTTGCTTGTAGTTTGTTTCCCATGGAGGACATCATTTAATCTAGTGTTTGACATGTATGAAGATACAACCCCTGCTCTTTACCAGCACCAAAAGATATACTCAAAGATCTACAGCCCAAGTTGCATGCAGAGATTATGAAATGCTTCAGATTAAGCACATCTAATGTTGCTGAGACCAAACTGGGTATTGTATTATCCTTTTTATCATCCTTTTTATTCTTGCATGTACATGCAATACTTCACTTGAAAAACAAAATACTGAAAGAAAACCAGCACACATTTTTCCTTCTGAAGTGGTCTACCTGATAATAAAATTCAAGTACTTCCTTCTAAAAGATATTTTAGGAAGAGTCAAAGCTACAGCAGGAAAAGAAAATTCAGTCTGGCCTTTTCAAGAAAACTTGGCTAGGTGCCTTATTTTACTCCATTTTGGTGGGAACAGAGCTAAGGCATCACCACAACCCAGAGCAATTTCACACATGAGCATGGGTAGATTTCCTGGTAAACATTTAAGGGTGTTACTGCTCCACTCCTGCATACTCGCTAGATTACAGCCTAAACTGTGGCCAAGCCTCTGCTGTGCTCTCTACACATGTTATAGG
This sequence comes from Coccyzus lansbergi, assembly GCA_033558105.1. Classification (NCBI taxonomy): domain Eukaryota; kingdom Metazoa; phylum Chordata; class Aves; order Cuculiformes; family Coccyzidae; genus Coccyzus; species Coccyzus lansbergi. The sequence continues at coordinate 180,594 of JAUMJK010000418.1, read as the reverse complement.
TGCAATCATCTCTGTGTAAATCCCTTTGTGAATCTTTGCCTGAGTATTTTTGAAAATCCCACCCACATGGGACACCCGTAGGTCAAATGAAAAATTGCATAAGCTATTAGCTAATGCTATAGTTTATGAAAAGTTATCCACAAGAAAAGTACACAGGTTAGTGTTGCTCCAGGGCATCCTTAAATCACACTTCAGAAAGTTATAAAGTTATCTTTGGAGAGCAATCATACCAAGTTGTCAGCCCTATAAGGATAGATTTGTCTGTCTCTGACATGTCAGTTGTCGTCTTTGCAACTTCATTGTGGCTATGATATTTCAACAGGAGGTAACCACCGCTATTTCTCTGCCTGAAAATCCACAGAACTTTCCTCTGTAGACATTTTTTACCCTGGGTATTTCCCCATCACAGGGCTGCATCTCTGAATTCACCTACATGTTTGCTTAACTCTCACTCACAGGTCACTGCTTGTTTGCCTCAAACGTTTCTCTTTTTAATCTCAATTTATGTAACAGAAGGCTCATTAGTAAACCTTTTGCCCACAAAATACTCCATGGTTCATTTTTTTTTTTTCTAGTCATGTCATTTAAAATGAGATATTTTTTTTTGTTTGTTTCCAAGTAACACAGGTTATCAACTTGCACTGGAGAATTAACTGTCTTCATCAAGGTGCTTAATCTAGTGTTTTGTTAGTAATTTGTACTGTCGATGCAATATTTTTGTTGAGATTTCTTCCAGGGTTTGACTCATTTCTCCATATATATTCCTGGAATATTCTTTGGCAAGCTGGAAAAATGATTTGTTCTGGCTGATTCTAAAGTGAACAGTTAGAGAATAGAAACTCATGGAGTGAGCTTAAGCAAAATTAACTCCCACAGAAAGAGGCCTTAATTTCCCTGAAAGGTCAGCACAGTGGCAATGCTGATACCAGGCAGCAGACTCTGTCTTGATTTCAGTTACACTGAAGCCTGAACCCTCACCCCAGGTTCACAGCCAGGCACACAGTATTGGCATTTGGTAGACAAAGCCTACAGACAGAGTAGTGTGTGATTCAGTGCAAATCTTCAGTCTACGGTGATATGATATTCCTGACAGTCTTAAGTTTTGTACAAAATGGCTCCTGAAGACACATTTACAGAGTTTCCATTTCAGCAAATTATGCTTGGCATGGCTTTTGGAGGTGCCACACAGGTAGTGCCATCATACTCAGCTGCAAAGTGACCATGTGAATTGAATATGACTCTTGGGGTTAGACACAGGCTATTTTAGGCTGGTAACCAGTAAGAAGCTGAAGTCAGGCTAGTAATGGGAGAAAACATATCTTCCCTTCAGTACTGCCATTCTGGTGTTTCTGCAGTATTCTGCACAATTAACAATTTGTGCTGGCATATAGCAGAGGACTGCTTTGTAACAACAAATATTTTCTTACAAAACCCAACCTTTCTAAAGTGTTTCTTTCTTCAGAGTGTTCCACGAGATTTAATATGGAATTAATGTTCTAAAAGCTGCAATAGTATCACTTTTGGAGATTCTTGGTTATTTCCTTTCTCTCATTACAGCACACCAAAACTTCCTGAAGTCCCATACCACTTTCCCCTTAATTGCATGCTGTAATTTCCTGTGGTGTCCACTGAACTTTGTTACTATTTCCTTTGGTTTACTGATCACATTATTCCTTTTGCCCACACCTACCTACTCTCATCGCCTTCCTCCTACTGGAGCCAACTTATTTTTACTAATCACCTGGAAAGCCTTTCTATTTGTCTTTGAAATTATTGGGGAAATAACTTCTCTTTCTTTTCATCATTAACTATCCTCAAATATTTGCTCATGATTTATTCTGAAGTTGTCTGTCTCCTCTAGACTGTAACTATTTTACAAGATAATATGGCTGATCTCACTACTTGCCAGATTCAGAGCAGAACTGAGACCGAGTAAACCCACCATGAAACTTCCCAGGATTTCACTGAAGCTCCGCTTCTTTCCTGTAGCAAACTCAAGTGCTTTTAGAAGATTTGTTTTTTATAGAAGCAAACAAACACAACAACAAAAGAGAAGTACAGCATGTGATCTCCTCTAGCATACTCAGCTTCAAATTCCTGACCTGCTGTCTCTCTTAACTACAGATGACTGACAATTCACTCACAGCCCTGCAGTTATCCTAGGGCAAGGTGCACTCCACAGCTCCTGCTGGTGATGATCTACTTCCTATAACAATGCATTCTTCAGAGTTGTTATCTGAATTTGCATCCTCACAACTTCGCTGCAGAATTATACTCAAACTGAGCTGCACTTTCTAATGAAAATTCATTTCATTGAACAATTCCCAATCAGCTCTAATTTGGAAGTGCAAGCTGAGCTCCCACTGTAAGATACATATCATAAGAGACAGATCTTGCTGTGAAGGGCTGTCAGGTTGGAGAGATGAAGGCTGAGAGGAAAAGCACAAAAGAAAGGTGAAATGGCTTCCTCAGAATCATACGATGGGTCAGTGGCAGTTTTAGGTCTTCCTAGTGCAAACCATAGCCCATGCTACCTCTCACATCCTAAGCTTACAGACAAACTGTACTTTCCCCTGGACATCTTTTCATTAACTAGATTATTCTTGCATGTAGCTTAATGCGTGAGTGCGCAAGTTCAGAAGGTCTGAACTTTATTGCTTATGTGGCATCATGCACACCTATGGCACCATCAAGAACTTTGAGGTAACAGATAACAAGGATGTCAGAGTAAAATGCTAAAAAGGCAAACCCTGGTACACCAGCACAGGCAAGGAGACAAGGAAAATCAAGTATTGTCCAAAATAAATTGTCAGCTGCTTTAAGCAAGGTAAGAAATATCACTCATGTTTCACAGTTTGGAAAATCTTGCAGAAATTGATGCATCTGAGCATCTGTGCATGTTGTTAAGCCAATGTTGTGGTTACAATATGATGCCTTACTTAAAATTAAACTCCCTTCAGAAGCTTCCCTATGTCCCTAAGACTCTTTGAGAATTTTTATTCTAATAGCAGTTTTTTCCCCTTCTGGTCTTGTACTGATTAGTAACAACATATTAGGGAAACCTTTTGTATATTATAAATAGTGTAACAATGCATTTTGTATGTTTTTCCCAGGAGCTTTCTGAAATGAATATTTCTCTTTGAGGACAGCTGGTCCATACCCCTGAGGAAAAAGATGCTTATGGCAAGGCTGAAGTTCATGATTTTAATTTACGTTTTTTGTGGCAATAAAATTTCTCCTTCTGCAGAAATCTCTCTCTGTTGCATAAAAAGAGCAAAGATAGAAAAATAAGGCTTTACATTTTATTACTCCAAAACATGTTTAATTTTGTTTTATCAGATCATGTTGGTATGTTAATAAAATAATTGATATTCTAAACATGCATGGTGAACTTGAATAGCAAAGTGAAGTTTATATATGTAATCAAATCTATTCAGTAATTCTAGTGGAAGACACAGAAATGTTTTCTGTGAAATATTTCCTTGACTTTTGAAATTAATATACATTGCCTAAGTCCTCATTCTTGTATAGAAAACAGATCCAAACAATTGAATTTCTTTGTGTGAATGTTTGGAAAGGTTGAAAAGGAAAAATTCACCACAAGGTCACATGGGCAAACTCTTCTTGCTAGGAGTGCTTTTTCAGAAGTTGTAGTTGGGTCATAAGACCAGTTGTATTATGATTTCCAGAACCATATAATGTATTTTCAGGAATATTTGAATGTATTATAAGAATGCTACCATTTGTCATTTTTGCCCCTTACACAACACTCAGTCCTTCCTTCTGCATGAGATCACAACTTAAAACTTGTCTAGTTTCTTTGAAAAGTTTTAACAGGAAAAAAACCCCATAAAAACTAAAATAAATGATGAAAAGCCTCTCCATAGTGCTATGTGGTTTGTAAACCAGACAGGAAACTGTGATGTGACCATGGCTTGTAGACAGGCATCACTCAGGTGTAGGAAAGCAGCAAGATTGCATGGTAGGAATGGGAGTAGGGGCACTGGTGAGCAGTGGAGGTGCTGAGGAGACACTTGAAGAGATAACACAGAAGTGAGTTATGGAATGAAAGAAGCTGAGGAAGAACTGTTGGGAGGACACAGGAGCAGAACAGGCAGTTGTGAAGAGCCTGTAAGACCATTAAGTGATTCTGTGAGGCTGTGCTGCTGTTAATTCTGGATAACGTAACCTCTCTGGGTAACATTCTGGGAAGTTGCCTGAAGAGAACTCACAGAACACAGTTTGTAATCTTTCTATATATTTATCACTAAACTCTCTATATTTTCTTTAAGCAACTTTCTCCAGTAGTTACTACTTGGGGACCTGGCCAACAGACAACAATTGCAGATGGGTTTTCAGTGGGTAGCGTGGTTGGCAGAGAGGAGGTGAAGGTGGTGCCCCAGAGTTCAAACGCATCAAATCGAGTCTGCAGTGTGTATCAGGAGTGACTCTGAAACTTTCCACCCCTTGGAAGATTTTCTGTCATCAGGAAATGTGAATAACACTGGAGTCCAAGAGGGAGACTTGCAGGATTTGACCAGGAAGAAAAGATGAAGATGTGAATACTCCTGTTGATTGGCTGAGAATTTTTTTTACGCTTTTGCTAAATGGAATAGTTTTTTTTTCTTGCTAATAATAGAAAAAGAAGTAGTAAAGTCACCCAGGTGTCACAGCATTTTTATATATTTTCTCAGATCATGTTAGCTGGAAATCTCGTTTGAGATAAGCCCTACTTTTCAGTGATGTGGCTCCTATTAAATTATTCTAGAAACAGGGATACGATGGTTTTACTGTGAACAAACTTTCCTTCTAAATTAAAATTCAACATTTGCACCATATTTAAAAAAACTGTAGAACTGCTGATGGAAGAATGTTATTCTTGCTATGAGATAGAGAGCAGCAAATAAGCTTATTTAACATGGAAATTAACCTTTCCCAATGTAGTTTTCAAACTCTACAAGTATATGCAGGGTATTTTGTGTAGTTTCTCTGCTCTGAAAATTCCATGGGTAAATTTACATGATTTTTTTTTTCTTTTCAGGGGGACTTTGCAGCTGAACAAAACTTGTTCTTTCAACCAAGCAGCAAATGAACAGTGTAAATCCAGAGCTGGTAGTTCTTATGCTGTAAATCCATCAATTCATCTAAGATCAAGCACTTCTGAATACTAAATTCACACTAGTGTAACTGAGAGTAGAAATGGGCCTTTCTTTTTGAACTCTCTGGAGTCTGAACTGAAAAAATAAGTAGCAGGGTTTAACCTTTAAACTTTTCACTGACCTTTAAGCAGTTCGTTGGATTATACCTGCCCTTGTTAATCTGAAGCCACTTGCAAACATAACTGGCATTCCTGTTTTTTTAAGTATGCCTTACACACATTATAGAATGGATTAACTTTTCAGAAGTTTTGTTCCAGTTCATTATAAATTTATAATAATTTTAAGTGATATTCATATTTACAAACGATTTTATATAGTTAGCAGCAACACAAGCAATCCTTAGTGTCAAAGTACATTACTTAGGTGGTAGGCAGATGTAAGTCTAAACTCCTGGAGTGGCAAATGCAGACATTGATCAACATTTTATTTTCTTGTGGAAGTTGTTTATTAATGTAGAACTCTAGGAGGACCAGATGTCTTAATACCTCTTTCCAGCAGAGCTAAGTAGAAAATCTTCCACTGATACCTCAAACTAACCAGACAGGTTTTTTTTCCTCTTCAGCTTTGTTTTCTTTCATACTATTCACATCACTGTTTTGCATACACTTTTTCTCACATACCCTCCCCAGACACATCCCCACTTTTGCCTACTGAGTTTAAACTACAGGTGCAAATGACATAAAAATGAACCACCAATTTCTCTTGGACAACATTTCAACCTGCTCACATACTTGCAATATTTTAATTAACACCAGAAACATCTACTGCTTGGTACAGATAAAATAGTCTAAAAATGATGACTGGCATTTCCCTTTTTAGTTCACACTGTGATTGCAATGTATCTTTCCATTCACATGAAAATTTGCCTTCTAAGTGTGTTTTTCCTTAGTGGAAAAATATTATGGGTGGAGCACAAATTTATGAGAGGATGTATATGTTTAAAAACTAGCTGCTACACCATGCTCTTATTCAGATCAAGAATTTTCCTCCTGGAATGTTACAGCAACACAAAGACACATATGCATCATCCCTTACACTCAAGTAGCACGGAAGTACTGGGCTTAGACATGGGAAAAATTTCAAACATGCAATTTTGCATTGAAAACCAAAATTCTGCAAATTTCTGACACAACCTAGCAGAGCAGAAACATTCAGTCTGAGTCAGTGTGAAAAGCACCATTGTAGCTTTAGAAGACTAAATATCTGGGATTTGCTTCCCAGCATAGTTTTGTCAGGACCTGACATTGTAAAGACATTGATTCTCATAGGATTTTAAAGAAATAAAGAGTTTATAAGCAGAGAGCAGACACTGAAAGGTCTTATGATACAGCTGGTGAAAAGCATCTGTATTTTATGTTGGATATTTATTTATTTAACAGTTTGGGAAGTGCTATACGTTTTTTAAACATCGCCTTATCTCCTGCTGTTACGTTTTGGAGAATGACTAAATCTCCGGAGAGGGGTCAGATGTGTAAATATTGTATGTTGCTAAGACATGGTATTCAGTGAACAAATGAATTACTGTTCTGAAATCCTTTACTGAGTATTTCTACAGCACTGCTTTAGTTAAGCATCAAGAACATAGGCATTTAACAATATTACTTTAAATTCAAAATGCATTGAAAAGGCTGAGATTGAATTTGTAAATGCAATCAAGAATAAAAGATGTGCCTTGGATTACATGTCACTTTTCGGGATGTTTTGACATAACACATTTAGAAAATACTCTCCTGTGACTGAAATGATTAAAATAGATTTCAGTTATCTATGACTTGTAACAGAGTCAGTCCAGTTCTTGGTTAATTTGTTCTCTGCATCACAGTAAGCACCAGCTGACATGCTCACTTGCATATCAGTGTGAAGGCCAGCCGCTTAAGGCTAAAGTGCTATTGTGTTACTTGTGTGAGTAATCCTATTAGCAGCAAGAGAATATAGGCCTGGATATATTGTAGGATGGTCAGAAGTGAGAAAATAACCTAACTTCCTTGTCATTTATGAAAATGATCTGTCCGGCTATTTTAGACAGATATGTTGTGTGATGGTACCAATATCTTCAAAGCCCCCAACCTCTTATCTCTTCTCAGGGCCACCAAAATCATACTTGCTTCTCCATATGTGTTCATATAGGCACATTTAGTAAAGGACTCGGTAGATACTCAAATCCATTCGATAATATAACAAATACAAGGGTACACAGGACACTGTATATCCCTAAAAAGTACTGATTCAGGAAACCCTGTATAAAGCAGGGTCACAGAACACTATTCCCAAAGAACAAGCATGTCCATAATGGAAAATAGACATCAGAAATTTGGGATTAAATTTACTTTTTTTAAATCTACAAAAATTACTTGTATTAAATTTATAAAAAAATACTTTTCTTAAATTTATTGTTAAATTAATTACAACTTTTCAATATTATATTTTGGTACTAAATGTAATACTAAATTAAAAATTATGTTTTAATCTAAGTAGACAAATCCTATCATAGAATCATAGAATGGTTTGGGTTGGAAGGCACCTTAAGGATCATTCAGTTCCAACCCCCATGCCATGGGCAGGGACACCTCCCACCAGACCAGGCTGCTCAAGGTTCCATCCAACCTGGCCTTGAATAATTCCAGGGATGGGGCAGCCACAACTTCCCTGGGTAACCTGTTCCAGATCCTCACCACTCTCATCATGCAGAATTTCTTCTTGATGTCTAATCTGCCACCTTCTAATTTAAAGCCATTTACCCTCATCCGCACACTACATACCCTTGTAAAATGTCTCTCCCCAGCTTTCTTGTAGACCGTTTCAGGTACTGGAAAGTCACTATAAAGTTGCCTTGGAGTTTTCTCCAGGCTGAAGAACCCCAACTCTTTCAGCCTGTCTTCATAGCAGAGGTGCTCCAGCTCTCTGATCACCCTTGTAGCCCTACTCTGGACCAGTTCCAACAGTTCTTTAACCTTCTAATGTTGAGGATTCCAGAATTGGAAACAATACTCCAGGTGAGGTCTCACCAGAGCGGAGTAGAGGTGAAGAGTCACCTCCCTCAACCTACTGGTCATGCTTCTTTTGATACAGCTCAGGACACTGTTGACATTCCGGGCTGCAAGCATACATTGATAGCTAATGTCGAGTTCATACTCAAATTTGCTGCTGATGCTTGTGAGGTTTGTAGATATCCAAGAATGTCAGTGTTTCGTTTATTAAAAAAACACCATACTTAAACTGATCCAGGAGGGCACTTTAGTAAAGATTCCTGGTTAATAATAACTTCCTCAGAACAGCATGGTTAATCCACCAATCAAATCACCTCTCTGTCCACCTAGGCCAGACAAATACGAGAAATAGAAAAATATTATTACCTTTTGCAAAATTCTTAGTGCATGATGGGACAATTGCAAAAATAATGAGGGATAGAGATAGCTTCCATGAAAAACACATTGCTTCATGCTCTGTGACACATGATGTAATAGGAATAGGATAGAGGGAAAGAATTTGATTGTTATGGTTATGAAATTCAGAGCCTGGTTGTATAGCCTCATGATGACATGGACTTTGGCTGTGATTATGTATTCACCCTCTTATTTAATAATTCTGGATGGGTTAGTATTACATGAAGTTGCACCCTATCTGAAAAGAAAATGAGTACTGACATGTCAAGGGTTCAGCCAAAAGGTGTTTTGATTTCTCTCTCCTAAGTGCTGGATCTCAGTGTTCATATACTATGAACAGATGAAACTAAGTTGGAAAAAGACAACTTCTCTTTCACACAGCATCCTGAGACTGGTACTAGCTGCACAAGGTGATTAATAAGATGCAAGATAGGTTTAGAAACGCACTATGGCAACCCCAGCATCAGCTATGCATTACCCACCTCTCCTGCTCTAAACTTTCAGCTTTCCATGGGTTATACCTGTATTCACAGGGAGACAGAGAGCAACACCAGTCCCACTCCTTAGGCAATTACATTTATGGAACCTATGCATTTGAAAGCTTCATATGGGAAAATAAATTAGAGCCTGATCGCTCATACCCTAGGGAAAAGGCACTGACAGACAGGTGGGTACACCGGGATGAACAGCATCATCATCACCATCACCATTCTCTTTCTGATAAGTTTAGTCTGTGTACAACATTTTGGCAGCAGCTCCTCATGTGAGTTAGACATTCTCCTGTCCTCCTCATTATTCAAGGCAGGAACAGGGCATGAGGAAGGAAGAGGAGGAGAAAGAGAGCTGCCCTGCTCTGCCAACCAGGTGGTTTTTCTGTCCGCGATACAGTAAGTACCCCAAGAAATTAAGGATGAGAATTGAGGAGCTTTAACCTGCTTAAGTCTCCAGTTCATCTTAGTCTTTATGTCCACATCTGCAGAGACAAAGGGTGTAAGATTCACTGTTCAAAAGACAGATACCAATAATACTGGGGTTTGGTAATTGGTTCCTGTCTTCTCATAAGCTCCTCTGAAAAAGAATAATAAATAAATGAAAACAACAAAAAATCCCACAATTAAACTTTGTTATAAGGCTTGACTTCATCCACTTAGAAACATTAAAAACCAAGTACATTCCAGGAAAATGGTTTCAGGAGACAGTATTCAATACATAAAAAGCTATACAAGTAAACTTCAAATATGAAAGTACCAGATCTTAAAGCCTGGAATTTAAAACTGCAGAGTGCACGGAATTAAAACCCTTATGGAGATGCTAAAAAGTCTAATTCATTATTATTTAAAAAAAGATTAAAAAATAATTTCTTAACATTAAAGTGCAATCAAGCACTGAAGAAATTATTTAAACTTTCCATAGGACAAAAAGCACACTCTAAAATGCTACAAGGGTATTGATGGCTATTAAATATTTACTTTTCTCTCTAGCTCACACTAGAAAGAGTAATTTGTATTTGGCAGAAACTGGCTGCAATTACATTAGTCAATCCAAAAGCCCAACTTGCTCATACAAAATGCAAACAAATTAGTTAAAATGGTCTAATTAGCAGACTGTAAAAATGCAAAGCAAGGCTGGCATAAAAATGTGTGCTAGGCAAGTATACTTTTACAAAATAAACAGAAAGACAAATATGAAATAGTCTAATAAATCTTAACTAAAGGACCATAATATAAACCCAAACATTTAGGGACTACATACTTAAAAGAAAAGTTTCTATGGACTCCTATTTTTTTGCAAGCCACATTCAGTCATGTATACATGATTAATACCATACCTGAAGTTCTACTGGGATTTCAGCTATGTGAGGTCAGGTTATAGATGTTTTGTGTGGGTATATACATGAACAGAACTCCCAGTCAAGTTAATCAGAGTGCAAGGTAGATTTGGAACATGCAAAGAATATAGGATGTAGCCTATGGACGGAAGGTCAAGTAATTTCTTTACATGTTGTGTGTTTGGTTTTGTTTACACAATCAAAATAAATAATTGGAAGTATATGGAATTATGGAAACAATTAAGGTAAAAGATAATACATATTTGTTCTTATGGAAAGTATAGTCATCTTACTGGTTAAAAAGAATCACTACAATAGCTGTATTATTGCTGTCATTGATATACTAGACCAAAAAGGGCATTAGCATTTCTCACTTTATAGCATTGTTGCAATTTTTTTAATCTGTGGTGTTTTAATTCCTTAGTATATATAGTACAGATATAATAGTCCATTATGATTTGTGGGCTATCATATGAAAGAAGTCGTTGTGAGATGTTGATCTGAATTTGTCTTCATATCCTCTCACCTCACCACATGTTCTTCTGTGCTTCAAAATGTCTAGCTGTCTGGAGCCACATTCTTTCTTCTTGCCACCTGACAGATGGCAGAAGGTAGGTGGCTTTGGCAAAATTAATTAGAAACGGATTGAAGAAACAATAACCATGAACACCCTCCAGCAAAAATATGATGTTATTTGGCAACAAGAACCATTGTGCAAATGCACTGCAGCAGCAGAAATATCCTGACTACCCTGAAGAAGAGGTCACCCAATAGAAAATAATCCTCGGCAAAAGGAGAGCAGTGTGGCCACAAGGTGTGGTCATTAACGCCATTACCACTTCTAACACATAACAGCTGACTCATTCAGTTATTTTCACTGGAATGGTTGATTGCAGCACCTTAACTCCCCTATGTTGTCCCGTTCTGCATATTGCCTCACTGTGCCAAATATGTTCAGTCCATCACTCTTTCTCACAAAGTGTATTTATCTGGTGCAGCAATATCTCACTCTAAAAAATATCCCTGCTGGTTTCAGTGCCTTTGGAAGAGTAAGATATTTTTTAATGTAAGAACAAAGTCCAGTGGTGATAGTTGAAAAATATGGATACTTCACAGAGAAGATTAAAGAACAATGTCTTGTTATCTGTTAGTTGACTTAGTGATTGACAACTGGCTTTGAGACTGGTAGAAGTAACTAGCCACAGAAATTATGTTTTCCAATTTCTCACCTATCACCACATATTCCCATGTCACAGAATTTTCCATATACTGTGAATCTTGAATCCCACAGAGCTCCGTGATGATAACTGGATAAACCAAGGATGCTGGATATATGTGGAAGAAAATTAATTACTGGCATCATAAAACAGCATTTAAGAGAATCAAGGCTTGAGGTATGAGGAAAGAAGAACCACCATGGGGAAAGTTCCATGATGTAGGGAAGAAGTTCCACTATGGTGTTTGAATATATATTGCTTCACAGGTGTCATCGGTGAAAGACAGGAGATAGGACAGCTGCTCGATCTCTGCTATGATCACATTAACACACCTAGGTACTGTGTTTGCTCCATCTTTGCAGGAGTCATGAGACTGAAGAAAAAAATTCATCATAGCTCTCCAAGCTAGTGACTGCAGTGCTTGGTGTCCTGCCTTTTGCTGCCTCTACTGGTATCCACAGTGAGCCTAGGTGAGCTAATCAACTTCCTGCCTGGCACACTGCTTTGTTCATTCTTCTCTATAGTGCTGGCAGCTCTGTTACCCCCCAGTTGCCAAATATTAGGAGTGCCACAGATAGCTGCACATTTACAGTTTTCCCGGTAGAGATATGTACCCTGTGCATGGAATTCACAGAATCACAGAATCACAGAACAACCAGGTTGGAAGGGACCCATCGGATCTTCTAGTCCAACCATTCCTATCTAACACTAAACCAAGTCCCTCAAGACCTCATCCACTCGTGTCTTAAACACCTCCAGGGAAGGTGAATCAACCACCTCCCTGGGCAGCCTATTCCAATGCCCAATGACCCTCTGCGTGAAAAACCTCCTCCTAATCTCCAGCTTAAATCTCCCCTGGTGGAGCTTGAGGCCATTCCCTCTCGTCCTGTCCCCTGTCACTTGGGAGAAGAGGCCAGCTCCCTCCTCTCCACAACCACCTTTCAGGTACTTGTAGAGAGTAATGAGGTCTCCTCTCAGCCTCCTCTTCTCCAGGTTAAACAACCCCAACTCTCTCAGCCACTCCTCATTGGGTCTGTTCTCCAGCCCCTTCACCAACCTCGTTGCTCTTCTCTGGACTTGCTCCAGAGCCTCAACATCCTTCTTGTGCTGAGGGGCCCAGAACTGGACACAATATTCAAGGAGCGGCCTCACCAGTGCTGAATACAGAGGGAGAATCACCTCCCTGGACCTGCTGGTCACACCGTTTCTGATACAAGCCAGGATGCCATTGGCCTTCTTGGCCACCTGGGCACACTGCTGGCTCATGTTCAGTCGGCTGTCGACCAACACCCCCAGGTCCCTCTCCTCCTGGCAGTTTTCCAGCCAGGCTTCTCCCAGTCTGTAGCTCTGCATAGGGTTGTTGTGCCCCAAGTGCAGGACCCGGCATTTGGCCGTGTTAAACCTCATGCTGTTGGACATTGCCCAGCGGTCCAGCCTGTTTAGGTCCCCCTGCAAAGCCTCCCTACCCTCCAGCAGATCGACACTTGCACACAGCTTTGTGTCATCTGCAAACTTGCTAAGGGTACCCTCAATGCCCTCATCCAGGTCATTGATGAAGACATTGAACAGGACTGGACCTAGCACTGAGCCCTGGGGGACACCACTTGTCACTGGAGGTAAAAGAGCCAGGAGGAGCGTGACTCAGTCTGGAGACTTTCACTCTGGGAAAATCTCCCCATCTTCTTGTTAAGTCCAAATCACTTGGTTAAACAGCCCAAGAGGAGACATGGTAAACACCCTACCACAGAATTCTGCTGGGAATAGCAGTGCAGTGTCTCTTCATAAACCAGCCTCATACATAGCCTACTTTCTGAGAAAACTTTACTCCAACTCTAGTTACTCCAGTGGGGAGACTTGCACTACATTCAGTGACTTTGGTTCATGCACAGATTGCATCTGATTGCTTCCATTTTTAGTGAATATCTGATGGATAGGGTAAGGAGAGAAATGATACATACATGCAGTTTTTATAGCTCTAATAAGCCTGTACGAAAAGATGTGATTAGTGAGGGTTGAAACCCTGCAGGAAAGCTGAACAGGAGAACAAGATGTTGAATAGGCAAGTGGATGGATGAGAAAGTGAAGACAATGACACAGGGAGGGAAAGTGATAGAGACAAAAAATGAAAGAAAATAAAAGACATAAGAACGATATAATGAAATAATGCAGAAAGAAAAGGAAAAGGTAAGTGACAAGGAAGACTAATTGAATATTTTGTTGCCTGAAATGGTGCTTGTAGCTGAAATATGACAGTAAAAATCAGGCTTGATTTCATGGATAAACACAATGGGTTCGCCATTGGGAAAAGTATGAGGGAAACAAATAAGGAAGAAAGAATATATGGGTGTTCTTTTTTCCTCAAGGAAAGGAGGTTACTGCTGGAGACCCACAGGAATTTTTGGCTGAGATCTACATTAACATGGAATTACTCAAGACAGAAAAACTAAAATGTATGTGAAGAATTAAAAAAATCCCCTCTTGAAACTGTCTGATTGACAAAGTATAAGTCAATAAATTTGGGTTCAATAATGATAATGTATGTAGGGAAAACAAATACATCTGCATGGCGATGAGCACAAAATTAGGTATTTCATCTCAGGAAACACGTCGGAGAGCATGATAGAGATGTCAACCCAGTGCTCAGCAGCAGCAAAACAATTAAGGACTATTAGGAAAATACTTGAGAATAAACCAGAAACTATTCTGCTGATATATAGCCTATACTTTACAGTCACCTCATCTCAAAAATTATTATGATAAAGCTAGAAAAATACACTAAAAGACAGAAGGAAAGGTGAGCTGCATTGAATGAGGGCTATTTAAATAGGTAAGAATCATGTGTGGACAAGAAATGACCAAGGGCTAACATAGGGTGTTATATTTGCAGGAAACAGAGAAAAGGTAAATATGAAAGATTGTTATGTTTATCACAACATAGGAACAAGTGGTACACAACAAATTACTGGGGAACAAATGAGATGAAAGTGAGTTTTTTTTTTTTACTTACTGAGTAGCTAAGTGTGAGACTCATTGCCACAAGATGCTGCAAAGATTTAAAGTTAACTAAACTTGGAAAAGACTCAGTAAATTCATGGAAGGAAAGCCCTACCACAGCTATTGAATGCAGCATTCGGATGAAATAACTGGATGTATAACAGCAGCAAATAATGAACCACTGTGTAGTTGCTCTGGTTTTCTGGAGACATAAAATTGGGAATTTTGTTTTGGGGGTTGTTGACCCAATCTGATTAATCTTTTTGGCAAGTGCATGAGATACAAACTAGGAAAGAAAAAACAGTGTTTTTATGTTTGCATGGTATACAGAGAAGCTTTAAGGGATCTTTACTAAGTAGGGTGCTGTGAGTAAAAATCTTGATCCATATTTTTTCATGAAGACAAGGGAGTTGCTCTACCTCTGGCTCTATTGTATCTTGAGAAACCTGCTGTACCAGGCTAGTTTCACATCATTTCATGTCCTACTTTCACAAGTCCTCTTTGCTTTGTTGGTTTCATTAACATTACGCTACTTAGAAAAAAAAATTCATTGTGAAATTACGCATGTGCATAGAGTATGGTAAAATAAATGCTTGCTCCCTAAGTCTAAAACACAACAATTTTTCTTTCACTGCTGTGTGGATCAAGCGGTTCTAGAGTTTGTGAAGTGAGCATAATTTATTCCAGAGTCATGCTGGAATAATTTATGTTCTTGAGCCTTTGCAGATGTATAGTCACCAGAAAACTGTTTTTACACATATTTTGTCTAAATCAACGCTCCAAATGCAACATTGAAGATGCAGTAAGTTTGTGTGGATTTGTAGCACTCCCTGGAGGACTCTATGTCTAAAACCCAATAAACATTTTACAGTTCTCAGTAAGTGGTTTTAATTATTTTTGATGCATGCAATATCGACCAGGTTTCTCATTTTAATGTCAGTGTTAATGTCAGTGTTACCTGTCCACAGGTAAAAAGTAATTGGAGAAAAACTTCTAGCAAATGAATGATAAAAGTGAAAATTAATCTTTCTATACTTAGCTGCTGCTGCTGTTTATTCATTATAAACCGATGCAGCAAACCAGAATATCCGTCTATAAACAAAATTAATTTCGGATTGATTGAAAACTACAGTGAGCTCTTGACATTTGGTAGTCGAAACAAGTAAGAAGAAGACATAAGGAAACAGCTATTTTCTCTCTTTCTAGATTTTTTTTGCATTTGTACACCTAGCATGAGTGTCACTGGTTAAGCTGATAATAATTCTTCATAAATCTCATTGCTACAACCAGTAAGCTTATATGGAGATTAAAATTCCTAATTATTACTCTAAAGACAGTTGACATAAAGGACTGACTGAACATGAGTTCAAGATCTCAAATTTATTCCTTAATCAGCAAAATACTGTTTCTAGAATGAAATGACTATGAAATGTTTCTGAAAGTCTGGTCAGAATCCATCATTGCAGATGCTGAACTGCAAATGTACTGATGGTGTGCATGGCTAATGTTTACAGAGGTCTATGAGTAATAAATAATCACCATAGTTAGAGCTATGCAAACAAGAAAGCAAATAAATCAAGGTTTCCTGCTCATGCATAGATACCCAGCACTGCTCTTCTGCATGTTTTTTCTTTGTTTTGTTTGTTTGTTTAAGTAGGGGACAGTGAACACAAATTTTATCAGACAATATTTTCAGGTTAGCTAGAAGTGTTTTGGAGGAAGATCACAAAGTGGATCAAACCCTCCATCAGAGACTTGGTAATCACAGTCAGCAAAGTGTGTTGCATGTTGCATATTACACACGTACACTGCCATGCAGAGTGGGCCATTTGACTTCTGCAGCTGGTTTATAGCTGCAGCATAGTCCAGACAGAAGATTACATATGACTAATAATATATAATGCTGGAAGTCAGAGAGATTCAAGAGCAACAATGAAAAGGTCTATGGTTACCGTTTTGGTTTTTTTTTTTTACTCATGGGAATTTAATTTTTATTTTATACCAAATTAAATGTGTAGGCAACAGTCATTCTTTTAAATTGACATTGTTGTGTTTGATGTGTTAAGAAGAAGATAACAAATATTACATGCATTGTTTGCCTGTATGAACAGAATTTCATATGAAAAGAGGAAATATAGCAATTGTGTGTCAGGTGTCTGCTTCCCTGTGTTATCCTGCCCAGCATTACTGCTGCTTCTCTGTTAACAAGCTAGTTGTGGAATGGTTATTTGAGTATTAGAATAAGTGAAATGCACTTATTTCACAATCCTTTATTTTATTTCTAGGTATTTCTGTAATGTAAATCACTCGACTATCCAGTTTATACTTAAATATGATACCCTCCTTTTGCATGTTGAGGCTCATTATGTCCCCCATGAATACCAGTATGTGTGCAATATGAATTAGACACAAATAGTGTAGCATAAAAGCAATAGCACTGTGTCCTCTACTCTGCAAGGGAGACTCTCTACAAAGTCTTACAGCTTGGTGAAGAGAAGAATCTTTAGGAAATTCTCACATAAAATCTGGGCAATGGAAGGCCAAGCTTTAATGTGATAGGCATGGTTTTCCATTTTTGTGCTGCAATTTAAACATCAGGCAGTATCCAATTACATAATGTGTACAATTTATTAATTTATTTTCCACACCAGCTTACTGAGCACTTCAGGAGTACTGATGCATTTGTTGATAAATTTACTGTCAATTTTAATGTGAATATATAGGTGTGCAAATGTTGGCACAATAGGCCTGAAACAGGTGCTCAGTTTGGGCATTGAGGTAAAAAAAACTTCAGCCAAAACTAAGAACAATACAGGGTAAGATTCTAGAGTCCAAAATGTCATTCTCTTGCCAACATCCATGTCTTTCCATCTAGCAATGCAAACATTACCACTTTCTTGTAGCCAGCATCTCTATTACTATTGCAACTCTTCTCAAGGCATACAGCACTATGGTGGCCTTAAGAAATAAAGAAACAAATACACCCAAGTTGTTTTCTTTACTTAATACAATTTTCATAAGTAGGGATATAGTTATCCAAAACCTTTCCAATGATGAACCCTGTTGCATGATCAACAACTTGCCTTAGTGTATGGTACATTCTAGGAGCTGAAAATACATGTCCTGCCATATAATAAGAGGTCTACAATGCCCAGAAGTGCAACCTGTTCCAATGCCTCACCACTCTTATCGTGAAAAAAATTCCTCCATAACTCTAGTCTAAATCTGCCCTGCTCCAATTACCCCCAATCTAATCATTACAAGCCTTTGTAAAAGTCCCTCCCCAGCTTTTTTGTAGTCCCTTCAGGTACTAGAATGTAGCTATAAGATCTCCTAAGCACCTTTTCTTCTCCAGGCTGAACAACCCCAACTCTCTCAGCCTGTCCTCATATTGAAGGTACTCCAGCCCTCTGATCATCTTTGTAGTGCTACTCTGGACCTGTTCCAACAGTTCCATATCCTTCTTATGTTGAGGGTTCCAGAACTGGATACAATCCTCCAGATGAGGTCTCACAAGAGAGGAAGAGAGGGGCAGAATCACCTCCCTAGACCTGCTGACCATGCTTCTTTTGATGCAGTCCAGGATACAGTTGGTCTTCTGGGCTGTGAGCACACCTTGCTGGCTCATATCGAGCTTCTCATCAATAAGCACCCCCAAGTCCTTCTCCATAGGACTGCTCTCAATCACATCATCCCCCATCCTGAACTGAAACTGTGGATTGCCCTAACCCACACATAGGACTTTCCACTTGTCCTTGTTGAACCTCATGAGGTTCACACAGGCCCTCTTCTTCAGCCTGTCCAGGTCCCTCTGGATGATATCCCGTCCTTCTGATGTAGCAACTGCACCACTCAGCTTGATGTCATCTGCAAACTTGCTGAGGATGCATTCAATCTTGTTGTCAATGTTATTGATGAAGATATTAAACAGCACTGGTCCTAGTATGGACCTCTGAGGAGCACAACTTGTTATGGATCTCCATCTGGACATTGAGTTGTTGACCACTACTCTCTGAATATGACCATCCAAAAAATTTCTTAACCACTGAACAGTCCACCCATGTCTCTCCAATTAAGAGAGAAGCATGTTATGGGGGACTATGTCTAATGCTTTACAGAAGTCCAGGTAGTTCACATCCATTAGTTTTCCCGTGTCCACTGCTGTGGTTACCCCATCATAGAAAACCACTAGGTTGGCCATATAGGACTTGCCCCTGGTGAAACTATGCTGGCTGTCACTAATCACCTCTTCATCCTCCATGTGCATAACTTCTAGGAGGATCTGTTCCACGATCTTCCCAGGCACTAAGGTGAGTCTGACAGGTCAGTAGTTCCCAGTGTTTTCTTTTTTACCCTTTTTTAAAAATGGGCAGAATGTTACTCTTCTTCCAGTCACCAGGAACCTTTCCCGATTGCCATGACTTTTCAGATATCATGGAGAGTGGCTTGGCAATCATATTTTCAACTCCCTCAGGAGTCCAGGATGCATCTCATCAAGTCCAATAAACTCACACATGTTCAAGTTCCTCAGGTGGTCATGAGCCTTATCTTCCGCTACATTGGTAGTAACTTTACACCCCTGGTTCCCATCTTGTTGTCCATTGACCCAGGAGGGGTGAGGAGAGTGATTGTTGGTGAAGACTGAGTCAAAAATGTCGTTGAGTATCTCAGCCTTCTCCTCGTCTATTGGTATGAAGTTACCTTTTTCATCCACCAAGAATGGTATATTCTCTTTAACCTTCCTTTTTGATGGGTGGCTATAGCGTTTAACGAACAGCTCAAGGACTGAGGAACTCATGCTAGTTGGAGTTGGGAAGCCTTAGTGTGGGTCCTTAAGGTTATAAAAGATTATAACGATGCTGTCATGTTATGCAAATGAGGAAGCTGGCTGTTGAAGGTGGGAAATGTGCCCTGGCAACATGGTTGTGTGGTTGGGCTGTGACCAATGAATGCTTGTTACTAGGACAGAATCGTCCAATCAATGTTTGGTGTGAGAGTTAGCTCAATGTATAAAAGCAGACAATCGACCCTGAATAAACAGCTTAATTCAGATCATATTGATTGTTGTTTGTTGCCCCATTTCTTCTGTCATCACATCTGGTGCTCGAACAGGGACACTCAGATTCATCTCAGGATTTCTCATCAGAGATAAGATTGAGGGAACGGAAAAGCTAACTGAAGGTGGGTGCTGCCCCTGCACTTGTGAGAAAGTTTTTCATATAGCTGCAGCTTTAAGACTTCAGTGTGAAACTTGTTCTTGGCCAGGCGAGCGGTTGGGGAGGATATGGGGTCTGCGCACTCATCTGAAAACAAGGCTTGGTTTGAAGCTACGGTGAAGCTCCTCCAACATATTCTCTCAGTGAGAGGAATTGTTTATGAAAAAACTGCATTGCAGTCTGTGTTAAGATGGGCTAATCAAAGTGGCATTATTCCAACTACCGGTACACCATTTGAAAGAGAGACTTGGGAGAAAATGGGACAAAGATTGTTTGATGAATATACTGAAGGAAATAAGGGCCTTTGGCAATATCTCACCCTCTGAAACTTTAAAGTTAAAGAAACTTTAAAGTTAAAGAAACTTTATGTGAAATGAAAGGGGAGAGAGAGGCTGCAGCGTTGGCTTACGCCATTATGAGTGAGAATCAGAACAATACTGGCAGTACCTCCACATCTGCATTGTCGTTTCATATGTCTAATATGCCTACATGGGGACCTCTTCCCAAAGACTGGTCTTTCCTTTGATTTCCCCCGCTAGAGGAGCGTGAAGAGGCTCCGGATAAAGAAGATGAGAGGGAAAGAGACCCTCCTCACCAGACCTTATACACCCTCTCCAAAAGACCCTCTTGGAGGTATCACTGGATGATTCATTCAGTGAAAATTCCAAGCACTCAACACTGCCTGAGCATGCCACATTTAATCAAGATTTTGAAAAAATGATGGAAAAATTGGAAAAACTTCATATTTGTCAGAAGAAGGGAAATTGCCCTCCAGAACTGCCTCCACCAGACTATCCTGGTGTGTATTCATGCCCTGAACTGACTGCTCTCCTCCAAGCAATGATAGGGTTTGATAGTGTGGGAACTGTCAGGGGGCTGAAGTGTCAGGGGCTGGGAATGCACTGTCAGGGGGTAATAAGTGATGCAGTTTTAGAAGGGGTAACCATGGAAGCTTATCCTGTCTTACTTAATACACAAACAGGAGGGAGTGAGTGGGATCCGATTGATTGGAAATTGTTAAAGGAAGTTAAGACTGCTTGTACTCAGTATGGTTTGCAACCATCGTTTACACAAAGTCTCTTAGATTTTATATTTACAGGTCATACCCTTTGTCCTGCAGATATTCGACAGCTAGTCATGTTGACATTGTCTCCCTCCCAACGTCTTGCTTTTTATCAGACTTGGGAGCATTTGTGTGATCAGGAAGCTGCTAAAGTGCATCAAAAGGGGGATCTGCTTTATAGGGTACAATCCCAAATGTTAATGGCTGCAGGCCCATACAGTAGAGTGGATTGGCAGGCTAGTTTTAGTAAGGAGTTTTTAAAGCTTGTTGCAGTGTTAGATCGAAAAGCGATTTTGAGCGTAAAAGGCAAAAAGCCGAGCCCGCCATTTACATTACTCCAACAAGGACTGGCTGAGGCATTTTTGCAGTTTGTAGATTGATTGCATGTTGATATAGACAATAATCCAGAATTATCAGAAGAAATGAAGACCAAAATGCTAGACATGTTGGCTTTTGATAATGCTAATGAAAAGACTAAACTGGTTTTGGCAACTTTGCTGAAGTGAGCAACTACAGCACAGTTTTTAGATGCCATGGATAGGGTGGCTGTACAAAATCAAGCTGCAGTTATGGCTGCAGCTATTGGGGCCACACTTAAAGGAAAAAAAGGCAGAAAAGATAAGACATGCTTCAATTGCAGTAAAGCTGGTCATTTCCTAAAGGAATGTCGAGCTCCATGCCGACAACCCAGGGTCAATAAGGACTGGTGCAGTAATTGTCAAAGTCCTACACACACTACTGTGGCTTGCAGAAACTCAGGAAATTGGTTGATGAGTGCGGGATGATGCCCCTGTGTGCCAACACAAATGCAAGGGACACCTCAGGGTGTTTGGACTGCTGTGCCGCCGCCACAACCAGCAGCACAGAAGTGGACTTGGCAATAGCAATAGATACTGTGCTAACCACTTCAGATGTAGTATTGATAGATTCAACAGAAAAGGGGCCATTAGGACATGGACTAAGTGCCTTATTAATTGGGTGATCTTCGATATCTCGGAGGGGAATTTTTGTTGTTCCTGGGTTGATTGATTCGGATTACACAGGGGAGATAAAAATTATGGTTTATACTTTAACTCCACCAGTGACTACTTCAAAAGGTACAAAGATAGCTCAATTAATTCTGTTACAACGATAGCTTGAGACAGAATTGCGTTTTATTTTAAAGATGGGACATCAGTCTCAAAACAGCCATATGTAATAAACTTGCTGGTAGCATTATTAGGACGCGACATGTTATCTCAAATGGGAGCATGGTCAGTATGAAATTTTGGGGAGTGATCACTGATAAGGAGCCAGACAAACCCATACTAAAACTAACATGACTAGTCAATTGTCCTGTATGGGTAGATTCGTGGACACTATCTCATGACAGGCTGCTGATAGTAAATAACTGGTCTATGGGCAGCTACAGGCAGGACATATAGTACCTTCAACCAGCCCATGGATCACTCCAAGTTTTACTATTCTGAAAAAATAGAGAAAATGGTGTTTGTTACATGACCTTAAGGCAATTAATGCTGTTATGTAGGATATAGGGGTGTTACAACCTGGACTACCATCTCCAGTAATGATACCCAAGGATTAGAATTTGTTTATAGTAGTCCTGAAAGATTGTTTTTTCACAATCTCATTGCATCCAAAAGATTCGGAAAAGTTTGCTTTCTCGGTTCCAGCTATTAATAAGTGGGAACCTGCAAAGTGCTTTCAATGGGTAGTATTACCCCAAGGCATGAAAAACTCTCTGACGATATGTCAAAATTTTGTTGCTTGGGCGTTGCAACCTTTTAGACAAAAATATCCCTTTTTATTGGTGTATCATTACATGGATTATTGATTAGTGGCTGGAGAGCATTTGGAAGCTAATCGGGTATTAACAGACTTAAAATGTATGTTAGAACAAAAGGATTTGAAAATAGCTCCTGAAAAAATACAAAAATCATCTCCGTAGAATTATTTGGGGTGACAAATCACCAATAACATAGTGAAGCCCCAGGAGGTAACTATACATACTAACATAAAAATGTTGACTGATGTCCAAAAGTTAATAGGAGATATCCAGTGGGTTTGACTGTTAACAGGAATTACGAATGATGACCTTCAATTGTTGATGGAGGTATTGGGAACTACCTATTTAACAGATGATAAATGACATTTAAACCATAGTCAAAAAGAGGCATTGGATAAGATAGTGGAGAAAATTTTAATGGCTAATGTAACTTGTTACATGGCAGATAAGCCCTTGGAGCTAGTATTGTTTAACTCTGGTCAAGATTTAAAACATCCTTTGGGTCTTTTGGGACAGACAGAACAAAAGTTTCAGATTTTAGAATGGATATTTTTACTGCATCAGCCAAAAAATACCGTGGTCACTAGACCGGAACTTTTCAGCCAATTGATAATGAAGGATAGGAAGAGGTGTCTAGAACTATCTGGAAATGAGCCTTTCCAAATTTATTTGCAAATTAGCAAAGGATATTTAGAGTGGCTCATGGAACATTCATATGACATACCAATTGCATTATCAGGCTTTACGGAAGATATTACTAACATGTTTACATCTAGTAAAATTTTTCTTTTAATACAGAACCAAACCTTTGAACAGGTACCAATGTGCTCTGAAACACTGGTGGGGGGGTGTAACATTTTTCACAGATGCTGGCAAAAAGTCTGGCAGGCCTGCCATTACATGGCAGACGCAAGGGAAACAGAATAATAAGTTACTGTTCAAACAACCAGTTGACTTGTTGCAGACTATGGAATTATGAGCAGTGGTATGAGTATTTCAACAATATTCTTCACAGTCTCTCAATATAGTTTCTGACTCATTATATGTTGTGGGCACAGTTTGTAGAATAGAATGAACCATGATAAGAGAAGTTAAAAATACGGTGTTATATGCTTTACTGTTGCAATTGCTATACCTGTTGGAGCAACAAGAGCGTAAATATTTTATTACTCGTATTTGTAGTCATCAGCCTAATTTTGGTTTGGTGATAGGGAATAGTCATGCCGATTGCCTTGTTGCTGCAGTTTGTAATGATCCCTGAACAAATCCCTTTTTGCAAGCCAAAGCCTCACACGAATTTTTTCACCAAAGTGCTAAGGTACTTAAACCTGAGCAATTTAATATTCCTCTGTCTGATGCACAAGGTATAATTAACTCTTGTCTGGACTGCCAAATCCAGGGTATGAGCTTAGGGTTTGGAGTAAACCCTAGGGGACTTCAAGCCTTACAGTTATGGTAAATGGGCGTGACCCATATTCCAGAGTCTGAGTAATTGAAGTATGTACATGTTTCTGTGGATACATTTTCTATGGCTTTATGGGCCACAGCACAGACTGGGGAATTTGCAAAACATGTGATTAAACACATGTATGCAGCGATAATGGCTTTGGGGACACCTCAGGTAATCAAAATGGATAACGGTCCGGCTTACGTTTCTCAAAAATTTAAACATTTTTGTTTTCAATGGGGAATCATATCATCATACAGGCATCCCACATTCCCCAACAGGTCAAGCAATCATTGAATGCTGTCATGCAACCCTGAAGTCACTTTTGAAAAAAAAAAGGGGGAGATGTATTGCCCCCTAGTGAATGACTTGCAAAAGCAATTTGTGTTGAATTTTTTGCATTTAACTGGGACTAGGACTAGTCCTCTTATTTTAATCCATCATCGTTTGCTGGAGTCAGGATTGAATAACCAAGACCAGCAAGATATCAAGGTACAATACAAACACTGGGACTCAGGTGAATGGAAAGGACCTGTTGAACTAAAAATGACAGGAAGAGGTTATGCTTGTGTCCTAACAGATACTGGACCTCGCTAGGTGCCACAAAAGTGGATCAAGCCCTGGAAAGAATGGAAGACGATGGAGCAAGAGGACCTCACATCAGAAGAAGAACCCGGGGTGTTTTTTTGACAGAAAAGGGAATTTGGAATTACGGTTCTGAAAAGGGTCTCCCACTCGGTATTTTCTAATCTGTGGTGACAGAGCATGAGGTGGAGTACCCAGCAGACCAGCTGGTGGACCTTGGTATTTGGGAAAGTTAACGTTGTTTACACCAAATATACAATACATTTTTGGAGTTTTGGGAAAAATTTTTTGCTGATTTATTAGCCCCAGGAGTTGCGGCTCTTGATGCTGTGTCACAAATCAAGAAAATGGCTTGTTGGAGCATTAAAGCAAGGATTGTTTATCCTGATTGCCAATATTGTAGTTTTAAGCATTTTCATGCTTTTAGTGGTGCTTGGGTCACTCCAAAAGAAAATGGGGGAATTGATGGGTGGCTACAGCATTTAATGAGCAACCCTAGCACTGAGGAACTCATGCTGGATGGAGTTGGGGAGCCTTAGCATGGGTCCTCAAGGTTATAGAAGATTATAACAACTCTGTTGTGTTATGCTAATGAGGAAGCTGGCTGTTGAAGGTGGGAAATGTGCCCTGGCAACGTGGTTGTGTGGTTGGGCTGTGACCAATGAATGCTTGTTACTAGGACAGAATCGTCCAAACAATGTTTGGTGTGAGAGTTAGCTCAATGTATAAAAGCAGACAATAGACCCTGAATAAATGGCTTCATTCGGATCATATTGATTGTTGTGTGTTGCCCCATTTCTTCTGTTGTCACACCTTTTCTGGTTGACATACATATATAAGCCCTTCTCGTTTGTCTTCATTTCCCTCACCAAGTTCAGACTGAGCTGTGCCTTGGCGTTCCTAACCTCATCCCTACAACAACCGGGCAGTGTCCCTATACACATTACAGGTTCCCTGTCCCTTGACTCAGCCATGCTGGTCTCTTTCCTTTCCCACCTGATTTCCTGTGCATTGGGACTGAGTGCTCTTGTGCTTTATAGAAAGCGTCTTTAAATATTTGCCAGCTCTGTTCTGCTCTCTTGTCCCCAAAGACCATATCCCAGGGAGTTCAACTGAGTCACTCCTTGAATTGCTGGAAGTCTGCTTTCCTGAAATTTAGGGTCCTGACTATACTCCTCACTTGCCCCATATCCCTCAAGACCTTGAATTACACCAGTGCATGACCACTGCAGCCCAGGTTGCCTCCGATGTTGATGTCACTGATGAGCTCACTTGTATTAGTGACCATTATGTCCAGTATTGTGTCCTCTTGGGTGCGGGTTTCTATTAGCTGGATTAAGAAATTATCTTTCGTGCACTCTAGGAGTCTCGTGGATTGCATACAGGTGGCTGTGCTACTAGTAGATGCTTGGACAGATCATATGCCTTCTGAAGTCAACAGTAGTCTGTAAGAGTCTGTCACTGAAGACTGAGAGTTTCTACCCTCCAGTTCTCCTCTTCGCTCTGTGCAGGATGAGAGGAGGAAGCAGGGTCTTAAAAATTACTGTCAATAAGTCAAAATAAAAGTATCACTCCAAAGGCACATATTTAGCATTCAAGTTAAGTCAGCACTTTGGGAGGCAATGGTATAACCTGGAATGTATGATAAAGATGTGACACAAAAAAATTATTGGCCTCCATTTATTAGCTTGCCTGACTCACCTGACTGGATTCAGAGTTACAGAAGGTTAAATCTCATGGCACAGAGCTTTTGCAGACCACTTCCTTTGTTCATAGTAGATTTCCACTTGGCTATCTTATGATGTTTGGCAGAATTACTACTTAACAAGCCATCTCAGGCATATCATGAAGACATGAGTCTTTACTAGTGACAAAGTATTTTTGCAACTTTGTCCTCAGATAGGAAGTCTAGGTGGTAGTTTTCATGGTGATTTCTTTATTACAGTTTGCAGCTGACTTCCATTTCTTGATATATTTCAGGAGCCATGGGCAAACAAAATCACTCTCTGTCATTTCTTGCAAAATCTAAATTTTCCTTTACATTTTAGAAACAGATGATAGAGAGTGTTTCTTCCACATAAAGCCACCGGTTTAGGTTCTTTACTTATCTCTATTCTTTCTAGTGTTAATGTATTGGTATGACAATAAGGGGCTTTAATTCTCCAGAACTCTTGGCAATCATTCCACTACCTCTTGATTCTGTCTCTAAATTAAGATAATTAAGACAATTTTGGTGTGACTCCAGATAGGAAATCCTTAATGCCAGATTCTATCTGATCTCCAACCCCAAATTATGAAAATTTGTTCATAATGCACACACGGAAACTCAGAATCAAATATCTGAGCTACAAACAGGGAGCAAAGTTGTGATGGGATTATGCATCCCAAAATATTTGCATGGTGACTGTCAGAGACCTGCAACTAATCCTTTCCAGCAATTTGCTGTTGTGCTTCATTTTATGTGAAAGCTTACATTTTGGAATTGGAGTTGGAAGTCAAAAACAGAAACCTTAGGCTTTGATGCCTTGAAAAGCATGTTTAATTCCATATTTTCTCCAAACTAAACTTGCATAAAGCAAAATTATGGCCTTTTATGGTTGAAATAACTCTTAAGAATTTAAGGTCCCCCCTGTTTTCAGTGGTTTTGTTATTGATACCATCACCTCCAATCAGCTACAAACACTGCTAAGATCAAGCCTCTACCCAGTTCTTCTTCTGCCTCTCTCTTGCAAAATGTTGACCATTGTAGAGTCCATTGAATATTTTTATCAAGTATTTTTTCCCCCAAGTTGGCAGATCATCACAGTTACTCCTTCAGATATATTGGAAGCTAGGAGTCACAATGCTGGAGAACCTCCTGCTCTTGAGCAATGTCAAAAGAAAACTTTGCATATATCTATTAAAAAATCCCCCTACAGTTAATGGCAAAGGATGTTGTCAAGTAAGACCACTGAGGCTTTTATTTCATCATTACAGTTTATAATTTATTTCAGAGACAGTTCTATTGTCATATTTTCTGGTTTTTTCAATACTGGAACGGTACTTGAGTTATACTCGGAGATATTTGTTTAACCTGAAATGAAACTGTGGCCTCATTCTACAGGAATTACTTTAACTTAGTATTGGACCTCAAGTGTAGGACCCTAATTGGAATCAGGGAAGTTACATCAAGGAGACCTCATTACTCTCTACAAGTACCTGAAAGGAGGTTCTAGAGAGGGGGAGCTGGCCTCTTCTCCCAAGTGACAGGGGACAGGACGAGAGGGAATGGCCTCAAGCTCCGCCAGGGGAGATTTAGGCTGGAGATTAGGAGGAGGTTTTTCACACAGAGGGTCATTGGGCATTGGAATAGGCTGCCCAGGGAGGTGGTTGATTCACCTTCCCTGGAGGTGTTTAAGGCACGGGTGGATGAGGTATTGAGGGACTTGGTTTAGTGTTAGATAGGAATGGTTGGGCTAGAAGATCTGATGGGTCCCTTCCAACCTGGTTGTTCTGTGATTCTGTGATTCTGTGATCAAGTGAAGCAGAATCAAGACAATAGGGAATCAGGCCCCTGACTACATGAATGTTTACTAGACAACCTATTACATCTTTTTCTACACCGTGAAACTTAGAAAAGGAGTAAGAATGGAATACAAATGAAATAAAGTTGTCCTCTTTTCAGTTCATGCATGTGATACAATTTTTAGTGGAAATCAAAAATGGAGCAAAGTTTGGGGGTTCTAGCATTGCTGGTTCTCTGCTTATTGTGTATGTCCTACACAATATGTGAAAACGTGGAGATGCAAACTGTCTCCTTTTAAAAGGTCACATGCAGGAGCAGCTGCTTGGGCCTCATACTCTGTCATGTTAGCTACAATGCAAATTTTTATTGCACTCTTTGTTCTACTAAGCACTTGCTTCATGCATACAGTGGTCAATAAAAAAACCCAAAACACAGCAAAATAAAGAACCTCCCAAATTTTCCCATCTCTCCATGGTCAATATAACTAAATCATAAGCAAAAGCTTCTTTTATGACCTCAGTTAGCTTGTTTACATATAATAGGCACTGCTGAGTAGTACATCTGGTTAATGATTATCTTTTATATATTGATATTGGTACCTGAAGTGGGAACATGTCATTTCCTGAATATGATTACCATTTTGAAATCTTATGTGCAAGGGAAAAAACCCCAATTCTATAAATTAAACAAGAAATTCTGAGAACTTATATCCCCCAGTTCACATCCAGATACTAATGCATCTCATTTACTTTGTTGCTATTCCCTTGAGTTATCTGTGTCATGCAGACCAGTCTTGCATGTCATGTTAACTATCCACTGAAAAAAGCTAGAAGTGTACTTGTAACAGTGCCCTAAGCTAGCATACAAGGCAGGTAGAAGTACATAAAAAATTCATCACTGTTACATTTCAAGTTGCTGGGATATTTTAATTCCAATAGGACAGAACCCATGTCAGCTAAAGATGGAGCTATAATTAAACTGATATGGCATTCACAATTGCCTCAAAACCCACTGTAGTTGTCATATGTTTCTTTTCCCCATCTTTAAACTATATGGAAATCAATTATCTCAACAAACCAGCTGTAAGGACTGTATGCCAACCACTTACACTTGAAGTGAATAAATTATTTGAAATTCATTATTGATGTGAACAACTCTCCAAGATTTAAAGCACTAGTCCATTTTCTGTGCTGAGATTCACATGGAATTTTAACAAGTTCAGCACCATCCTCCGTCATAAATTCTTATAGCAAACTGTTATGCAAATAGCTAGAGTTCAGGGATGGGCAAGCCATGCACATAAAATTATGCTTTGGATGACAAAGTGCCTGCAAGTTAATGGTTCTTTACATTTAGTGACAAATTTGTTCCTGATTTACCCCAGAGTGACAGACACAGGGTAAAAGGGGGACATCGGAGACTGAAAATACCATTTGTGTGTCAAGGATGTTAGCAACCTGGAGTGGTGATAGGCACTGGTGTCTACAGGATATGAAATTGAGTTGATGTGATGTCATTTTGGCTCTACTGTAACTTGGTTATCTCTTGCCAAGACTTCATGTATGATTAGTCAGCTCAGAGAGGACAGCAAACCTTATCAGGCACACTTCCTGACATTCCTGTCAACTTAAGAAATGTGGTTAAGGAATTTAAGATGAGGTGTCACATCTTCATATCAAATTCCATTGAGTCACCACCTACAAGTTAGAAGATTCCTTCTAAAAATATTAATGAAAAGGAAAAATGAAGTTTGGTCTGGATTTGACCTTGTAATGCATTTTGCATGCTACATCCCTCTATGTTAGTGTCTTTAATATGCATACATTTTCTTTGTATACAGGGAATATAATTTTTATGCAGGCTGTAGAAAAATAATATTAATACTAACGCAAAGGCATATTCTGAGTTCACTAACTTCTAGTCTGAAGAATCAGGCAACCTTTTATGTGCCTAAGCAATTTTAGAAGAAACTCTTTGTGTAAAAAGCTTTCAGACCTATATATTTAACAAGGACTATATTTGGAATAGTTAATAGACAGATGAAAATACTAAGCATAACAATATTTTTTCATCTTTTCAAATGAAAAGCTTGTGCAATGTGATGTTCACACTGTATACAGTCTTTCAAATTTCTTTTCAAAAGCAAGTTAGCAGCATGCTATTTTTTTTGCTATTACATTTGTCCAACTGCACAATTCATATTAATAAAAGCAGTTGCATTCTCTTCCTTGCAGTGGGGCTCAAAGTTAAAATTCATTCCTAAGCTGAAAAAATTCCTTATATGCTGCAGACCAAAATACTCAATCAACAAGGCACACTAAAGGGTCTGTTTATAAACTACCATCTGGAAGACTGAACATGTGCCCAGTTTTTCAGCTATTGCCAAGTTCTTCTTCCTTGTATTTCAGGGCCTGGTAAGCCCCAAAAAGTCTTCTCAGGCAGCGTACAACAGCTTCACAACACTTGAAGAGAAGCTTACATATTCCTGTGTCCTGACACATAAGGTACACATTCCTTCAACATTTTTACATTTAATAAACAAAACTATATCTGAACTGAATAAGAAGCCCTGGAAAAAATTGTTCTACATGGCAGAAATATTAATGACTCCTTCATATAGAGATGATTCTGGTGCTTGTAATGCAGATCTAGAAGACACGATGACTTTGTAAGCACATACAAGAACAGCTACAAAAACTAACCAGCTGCAAGTGCCCCCTTAAAAGGAACATAAAGCTATAATTGCATGATAACCTTTCTGTTACTAAGTAGAGTAGCAATACACTTCTTTTCACACCTTGTCTTGTTTATTTTGTTGATTTCACTTCTCACGAACAATCACTATTTGGTTGTACAAGGGCTTTTTTGCTCTTTCAGAACCAGTTTGTGATTCTGGAGTTGCGTCCCCATGAAGTCCATGAATTTCAGGACTCAAGTCCTGTTTTTGCCTTGAAGAACCATCCAGCAGCAAGAAGAATTTCCCGCCAAGAAATAAATGGTAAGATGTGGATCTTTTTGTGCATAACAAGCACAAAGCTAGACAGCTTCTTCTTTGCCAAACTCTCATGACTATTTCAGAGTAGACAAACATAAAAGAAGAAATGATTTAACACCTCAGTTCTGTCAAGCTGAGTTACAGGACCAGTGATTGGAAGAAGATATCTACTGCATCACCTAGTTATAGATAAGTGCTGTGTGCACACAACTTCCAGGTTTTAAAGTCTAATGAAACAATTAAACCAACAGATGATTGGTTGGTAAATGATGGAGATCTCTCTTGCTGAAATTATGTCACAGAGGGAGAAGGCAAGAGTGTGAGAAGAGAAAGGTAGTTTATGGGAAAGCAAAAATGATATTATAGGATAGTGATAAAGGCACGGAATGTGGTGAATGTGGGAGATGGAAGTTACAGTAGTGGAACTTCAGTACGGGATAAGACTCAGTTCATCTGAATATTTAATGTTGAACTTATATATTGCTCAGGTTGCCTCTGAGGTCAAGCAAATGAGACAGGCACCCCCAAAAGGCAAAGCACCTCCTAGAATTATCCAAGATCAGAGGAAGTGATTCCATACCAGGGGTGACTATTATCCTCCTTTGACAATGGAGCATGTTGAAGGTGTCAGGTCAGGCTATGACCTTCTGATTTCTTGCTCTAAGATTTTGAGAACAGTTTTTTCATCTGAACATCTGACTAGGACTTATCTTTATTTCTTAAAGCAAAATCACTCATTAGAATGGAAATATTTCTGAAGATTTCATTTTAAAAAGTACCTTTATAGGATAAAGAAGTAGCTGATGATCAGTGCATAACACAAGGCCAGTTTGTGACACAGCTTTGCAAGAGACAACTTTAAGAGGTACATAGACATTAGCCTTGATCTCCTTGAGGTCATTGGAAGTTTTACAACTGACGTCAGTGAAAAGAAGCTCAGGCGCAGTTGCAGTAGCTGTTGAGCCCTGGTCTTTTTCTCAACAGAAGAGACAATTGCCTTGAAGCAATTGTCTTTTTAAAAATTTATTTGCCTCTATCATAGAATGTTTTATTTTTTAATTCATGTCCTCCCCTCCTCCCCAATTATCCTGAAAGAGCTTCCTTTTCTACCATTAGGCCCAGTGATTGTTTATGCCTACAAACAACATTCAAATTCCAATAAACAATAAAATAAACAAACATATAAGCAACAAATAAATAAATAGGAGATACTAAGCTTCATCTGTATCTGGAATAAGTCAGCAGAACTTGTTTGTAGTCAATGGGAAGTATCATGATAAAAAAAGAGTTCCAACTGGTCTTTTGTTGATGGTCAGGGACAAAGAAAAGAATTCGACCTCATTTCTAACAAACTTGTGCTTCATAGTAATGAAATTAATTTAAATGTTTGTGTTATATTTTGCTGAGATGAGATTAAAAGAAGGTGCCAGGAGAGGGGGCCTTCTAGATAAGACAGGTGAAAAAAAAAGCAAGCTGGAAGAAGAATGGAAACAATTGGAAAGTTTATGGAGATAGGGAGAGAACAATTGAAATGGAATTCTGAAATATGTACATAGTATCTACTTGTGCTGGGGACACATACTGGAATTTGACTTTCTAAATATGCAGCTTTTCCTTTACCTGAATTATTTCAATCGTCAATTATCCCTTTTGAAAATGGGTAGGGGAGCCACTCGTCTTTACCTAAGAAGAAAAATAAGTTATTATACAATTTATAGTCATAAGCTGCCCTGCAAATCCCTGTAATTAAATAGATGCTTTGCAGACTCCAGAGGTTTTGTCATTCTAGCTCATGCTCTTTTTTTTTCTGGTAAAAGTTAGCCAGAGCTCTGGTGGAAGGATGTTTGTCTTTTACAGATGGGAAAAGAAAGAACCGCAGGGTCCTGGCCAGATCTTATTATGCTGCTATCCATTCCTGACTCCTAGTTTTCTTAAACAAGGTCTTTCAAGGGTGTTTGCACCAAACCCATCCCCTCTGGGAATGTCGTCATCATATATATGTCCTGTAAAACACACTAGGTTTTCCTAAACACAGTCTAGTTCTGCTGTTTTTGCTAGGCCCTTGACAATATGTCATCTCTGAAATGTCATTGCATTAACCTTTTGCTATGTTTGGGGTGCCAGTGTCAACTGCAGGCGCCTCCAGAAGGATGTGCATTTGATTGGTAAAGACAGGATGATTGACACTGGGCTAGTATTCTGTCAAAGCTCAAGTGTATCACTGAGTGGCAAAGCTGTTCTGCTCAATGCCACCCATCTCCAGTATATATGCCATGTTGGTGTATTTCAATCCACTGTCAAAGACAGCTAACAACTGGTATTGGTGATGTATGACAAAAGGCAAACCTACCAGTAACCAGTGTCAGAAATGGCTATATTGAAGATAGTAAAAAAATACATTTAATTTCTATCTCTGTGACTATCAGTATATTTATACATATGTGTACACTCTCAGCTAGATGATTCTTCAGTATGAAACTGTAAGCTTTGAATAATTAATTTGTAAGGTCTGATTCTTCAGTCTTTATTTTTCTGTCTTGGAAGTTAATAGGAGTTTTCCTAGATACCAGTCTGGTAGATTAAGTGCAATTATCAGCAACTCTGATTTGGATACCTGCAAAATTTTAAAAAGTTCTAGTTTGTCAGTCTTACACTTAATTTTCTGCCTTAAAACTGCAGATATGTCTAAGAATAATTAAGAAAATGTTTAAAGAGGAGGATAATTATTCAAGTAATTTGTCTTTTAAAATTAACAATGTGTTCTTATATATTGGCCTAAAAACCTATGTGAAATTTTTGTACCATTCAAGGAAGTAATTCTATCACCTTCTCAAATGAGAGGGTTCATTTGCATTCACTGATCACCTCATTACATTTTGCCTGTAGACCTTCCTGCAATTTCAGTTGGATATGTTATTCTTCACTTACTGTCTTAATGCCTTGAGTGGCAGGCAGTGGCATAAAAAATGCGATGCTTCTCAGTTACACCTGGCAGCCAGTGAAACAGTGAGTACTGAACAGTTCCGTATCATGTACTGAACCAAGGATGTAAAAACGTATGGATTCCACATTTTGTGCCTTGTAGCTCTCTCTGTTTTTAGAAGATGTGAGGTTTTAGAAGCATCCCAGCTTTTGCATTCAGCAAGCGTGTCAATTTCCAATGAGAATATTTCTTCAAACACTGGCTGGGTGTTTTCTTTCTCCTTTAGGAAAACCTGTTTAGTGAAACTTGTTGTGTGAGCAAATTGATTTACGGAGAAAATGCTGTCAGGATCCTTACCTGAAGTACCTATGGAGACAACAATGAAATATATCCAACTGCATAAAGTGCTATTTTCATCTTCTGAATCAGTAAAGTTCTGTTAGTTTGGAAAGGATGCTAGGTTTTCCCTATCCCAGGGATTTCCACCTATGGAGTTTTTTACTCGGTTAGAGAGCGAAACTGATAACTAGAATCATAGGACCACAGAATTGTAGGGCAATTTGTGTTGGAAGGGACCTTAAAGATCTTCTAGCTTCGACACCCCTGCGATAGACATTCTACTATACCAGGTTGGTCAAAGCCTCATCCAGCCTGGCCTTGAACACCTCCAGGGAAGGGGCATCCACAGCTTCCCTGGGCAACACACTCTAGTACCTCATCACTCTCATTGTGAAGAATTTCCTCCTAATTTCAAATCTAAATCTCCCCTCTTTCAGCTTAAAATAATTTACCTCTTGTCCTATTGCTGCAGTCCCTGACAAAGACTTCCTTCTCAACTTTCTCGTAGTTCCCCTTTAAATACTGGAAGGCTACTATAAGGTCTCCGCAGAGCTTTCACTTCTGTAGGCTAACCAAGCCCAGCTCTCTCAGCCTGTCCTTGTATGGGAGGTGCTCCAGCCCTCTGATCATCTTTGTGGCCCTTCTCTGGAGGTAATTTGGCAGACCCACATCCTTTCTGTGATGATGATTACAGAACTGAACGCAGTACTCCAGATGAGGTCTTAGAAGACTGGAGTAGAGTGGAATTACCCACCTTGACCTCCTCCTTACAAGTCTTTGGATGCAGCTCAGTGTACTGTTGGTTTTCTGGGCTTCAGGTACACATTACTGGTTATGTTGAGCATCTCATCCAGGCCTATGTTGTTAAGGTTCCTCTGGATGGCATCCCTTCCCTCCAGTGTGTCAACTGCACCACACAGCTTGATGTTTTCAGCAAATTTGCTGAAGGTGCACCATATATGTTTACATCAAAGATGTTAAACGACACCTGCCTCAATACTGACCCCTGCAAAACACCACTGCTCTCCAGTCTCCACTTTAACAATGAGCCATTGACCACAACAATTTGAATGCAACCATCCAGCCAAAACTCTTGGTTAATTCCTCACAACGCATGTAACTCTAGTTTTGTACTTTTTTTCTTTCATTTTTTCTACCTCTGGATGTCTTCTGCTCATATAGCCTCCTGTCTTCTTCCTTTCCTCAGCTTTCTGTTGAATTGCCATTACATGCTTCCTGCCCAGGGACTCATCTCTTGAATACAGTCTCCAACTATAAGTTCATGCTCCCGCTGCTTAACAAAATTTTAAGCCTTCCCCTATGATCCAATAGTCAGCTGTTTATGATCTGTTGTATCTCACAGAACTGTTTTCAGTAAACTCTCTGCTGAGAGTTTCTTACCCCTGTATCCTTGGAGAGCTTCAGACATTCTCACAAAGTGACTTTTCCCTTTGCTTTTATATTCTTATAATTTACCAGTTCTTTCCTTATGTCTCTCTTTAGCCTGATCTTTTTCCTTCAGCTACCTGTGTAATAAACCCCACTTCAGTGGCAATGGCTCAGATATTTACCTCTGCTAGGTGTGATTCTGCCTTATTTCCATCCACATAATCCTGTATCCTACTCTGTCTCCAACAAAAACCAAGCCTCTCATCTTTGCTTAAATATCTTCGATCTTTTCCACATTATTTGTGACACCATTTTCACTGACATTGAGACTTATAACTTGCGGATCCTCTTTGACTTCCTCTCCAATCACACATTAGAGCTACTTTACAATTCTGCCACATCTGTCTCCAGATCATTTACAAAATCTTTCCATTTGTGTCCAAACCTCACATCAAAAATTCTGAACCGTCACCTGCTTTGCCACTGCAGCCTCCTCCTCCTCTTTGGTACCCGTGACATTCAAATCACTACTTCTGCATCACACAAGACAATTCTCACAGGGCAAATCCTTCTCATAGGTTGGAGTCTTTGTTTTAAATCTCTTCACGAAAGTTCTCCTCCCCGCCATATCAAATTCCAGTCATTCCAGTCCTTGCTGTCAGAGCCAAATCAATCCCTTCTTAATTCTCTGTCTTAATTTCTTCACATTGCTCACACTGTACCCTACTGACTGCTTACTGCCATTGCCTGCCTTCTTTTTTTGATTACCTCTCTGCTTGCGATTGGTGTCTGAAATGTTGTTCAGAATCATTAACCACCTCTACTTTGAGCACAAAAGCAAATAATGATTTGTGGCATGGTTATTTGATACACAGGGATAGTCTATTTGCATACTGATAGATGACTAATTGCTTTCATACTTACTGGTAATAGTTCTGTTTTGCCTTATCAGATCTCTCTCCATTTCACCTGCTCTAAATATCTCTTCCTTGTGACAGGGTCTCTGTAGACCTTGTAACTTCAGAGAGCATTTTGTAAATTTGAAGGAACATTGTAATAGCATTTTATTAGGCAATAAAAACACAGATAAAACTCATAATTTGTCATATTCTTAGTATCTTCCTGCATTTGTAATCTCCTGCAAAAGTTCTCCCAAAGTACTTTGCCTTGAATACTTTCTTGTTTAAAATCTTATTTTTAAGCAAACAACAAGAATAGACAAAAAAATGCTTGTGTTTGTATTTATTAAAGATCTATAGCCTTATTACTACAGGAATTACTACTCACATTTGTATGCAGTACCTAATTTCATTATTAATAGCATAAACAGAATTTTTCAAATTCTCCCTTTGCTCATTAAAAAAACCCTATGAACAAGGTTTTGAACTGACATAAAGTTTAACAAACACCCAAGAAAAACTCACCCATACTGTTTAACAAATGCATCACTGAAGGCAACTGTTGTTCCATGTGTTGAGCCTGCATTTTTGACACAGGGTATATGATTAAGGACTGATATCTATGTGTAGGGAAAGATATCTGATTAGGAACTAATAATGATGAGCTTTGTGATAATATGACAGATTCAAGATATCTTTGAAGACTTCCTGGAAACAAAAGTCAGTTTCAATACAGCAGAAAATTAATAAGTGCTCTAAGGAGAAAAGATCTCAGGTAGCCTGTAATTCAGGAGAGGAAGGTCTCTGCCTCTTCAGTAGGGCTGTGGAGGGAGCTAAGGATGTTCTTCCCAGAGAAATGGCAGGGGACATTTTGTCAGAGATTTGATGAGGTCCTGCTGCCAGCTGTATTACTACTCATGTTCTAGGGAGCCCACAGAACTTTCAAATTCTGTTATTGTTATTTAAACACAACTAACAAAGAAACAATTCTTCTTTTTCCCCCTTCCTATTAATTACATAGCTGACTGAGGGACAGTGTAGTTTGCATATAAAAATTAATCTTAAATTGGATTTCTGGCAAAAATCTGTGATAATTAGAACTGATAGAATGTACTTATTCATTCTAGAATATGTTAAAAGGCTTAAAAATTTCCTCTGGTGAATGATATGAAATGTTCTGGGCTTTTTTTTTTTTTTTCATGTATCAGCTACTGTCGTGGTCGGGGCAATCCATGACATGTAGAAGTTGTGGGCCAAAAGACCATCTTTATTGATTTTACAAGACTTTTTATACCCCTTCCTGAGCCCATGTACAATTGGTTTAGCTAAAGACTGACAGTTCATAATTGGACATCTCCTTCTCAGTTGTAACTTCATAATTGGCTGATTCCACCTGTGGCCTGGCAGCTTCCTAATCTTGTTTACTCAGCTCTTCTTGGCACTTTCCAGCTTCTCCAAGGATACACAGGCATGTATGCAAGGCCAATGTTTAAGTTCACACACTCTAACTCCTGGGACCAGCCGAGGTTACCCACAATTCCCCCATTTTGTATTTGTGCTACAAAAATCACCCATGCCTTCTGCTGCAGGACCCTTGCAACAGAGACACAAGACATGGCAACACAAACACAACAAAGAACAAAATAAACATTCTAGATCTTATCAAAGATAACAACTACCTTGACAGTCCCCATCCTTTAAGCAAGTCATTCAACTAATTCCAGCCATTGACTCCTTATCCGATACAACACATTCCCTCAAGGCCTTCAAATTCATGTCCTTAACTAATAATGAGAATCTATTACGGTTCTATTTTGTGATACAGCATGCCTAACACTATCAACATCAGTTAACAAACCACTCAGTGAAATCAATGTAGCATTGGTTTGCTTACCTAGCCAACATTCCAAGTTTATTAGCTTTTTAAGGCGGCCGCCGTAGCAACCCCAGGTGCCAATACTGAGGCTGCTATAACTTTTTGTAATATGGTTGAATGTTGATGATGTAAGCTTCCCAAAGCTACATGGCCCATCCTTAAGTTTCAAAAGAATTCCACCCCCCATGCTCTATCCCCACAAACTAAAAAGATCCCTACAAGCAAAACCAACTAGAATAGAAAAAGAACATGACATAGTAGAGGAGGTGTATCTGCTTCGGTTGTGGAACAATTCATTCTTTGCTTGCGCGGACCATCCACAACAGGTCGAATGCAGTGAGCAGGAACCCACTGAGGGCCACTATCTGTGGAAACACAAGCATACCCTCTTCCCCAGGTTAATAAATCACACTGTTAATAAATCACATTGTCCACTTTGCAGGTTTTTAACCGTAAGCTTAACACTGGGGGAAATAGTGGTTGTGCTACATAGGGATTCAAAGTGGCAAACCATAGGTGGCTCCTGCATATTCTCTGTGATGGTTCAGCATGGTTGATTGATGGAACTGTAAAAGCAAACTTTTCCATATCATTTACATCTAATGGAATGGTAAAGAAACAATCTTTTAAGTCTATCACAACAATTTCCCACTGCATGGGGATCATTGTAGATGAGGGCAATCCCAGTTGCAGAACTCCCATTGTTGTCATCACCTCATTGATACAACATAAATCATGTAATAATCACCATTTTCCTGATTTTTTTCTTAATCACAAACACTGGGGTATTCCACAGGCTATGGGATGGTTCCGTATGACCTGCAGCTAGTTGTTCTGTTACCAAAGTCCACAGGGCTATAAATTTTTCACAATTGAGGGGCCACTGAGCCACCCAAACTGGCTTCTCTGTTAACCATTTCAAACCCAGTGTAGGTCTCTTCATGCCCTGCAACACAGTGACCCCCTAATGAAAATCTGTGGTTATCCAAATCCCCCATTGTAACAGTCTCTTCCCCATAAGTTCAAAGGGGCCACAGTCACCTAAGGCTATGAACAGTAGCCTTTTATCCTTCCAGGTTGTGATGAGTACTGGTTTCGCTACCATGAAACCATTGGTGACTCCGCCCAGGCCCACAATGCCTTGAGTGGTAGAGACCATGGGTCAAGAGGAAGGCCAATCTCATTGAGAAATAACAGTGACATCTGCACCTGTATCTAATAGTCCATTTACCTTCAATGATTTTGGTGATGCCTGATCCATAGATAATGTACACACCATTTGTGGTCAACTGTCAGACAGCGTTTG
Source organism: Coccyzus lansbergi (assembly GCA_033558105.1). Classification (NCBI taxonomy): domain Eukaryota; kingdom Metazoa; phylum Chordata; class Aves; order Cuculiformes; family Coccyzidae; genus Coccyzus; species Coccyzus lansbergi. The sequence goes on along the minus strand of JAUMJK010000418.1, from coordinate 140,684 downwards.
CATCCAAAGCACTTGTGGTTGTCCAGTGGATCCAAACGCCCCAGTGCCTTCCGTGACCTGTTCAGTCCTAGGGACACAATTCATAAAAGGTACAAGTTGAGCAATGGGAGTGCCTTTTTCCACTGTAGCAGGTGGAGTGGATGTGAAAAACATAGCATAAATTTGCCCCTTATAGTCAGCATCAATGACTCCCGCATGTACCGTAAGTCGTTGTATAGTAGCACTTGATCATCCAATTAGTAATGCACTTAGTCCATTTCTGACAGGTCCCCAAGCATCCAAGGGAACCTAATGCACCCCCTGTGTTGTTAGAGTTACTGTGTCAGTGGTGGATACATCCATGCTGGCTGATCCCTTGGTTTTCCCTGACAGCCGGTTGCATAGACCTGTGTTTGAGGATGGTTGCTGATGTGGCAGGCATTTTTGTCTGCACGCGCCTCCTTGTGCTCTTCTTGCCATTTCCCTGCAGCAAGGGCTGGTTATTTAGATAACCTCTGAACCAACACTGTGTCGCAAAGTGGTCGTTTTTCCCACACATAAGACATGTGATCCCTGCTGCCCCCATTGCTTCAGCTGTGTTATCTCTCTTGTTCTTTTTTTGGGCACTCTTGTTTAAAAAGCCTGACCTGGTCGCAATCAAAACATCTTAAATCCCGTGTTTTCGCAGTAGCTAAGGTCGCAGCTAGGGCTATTACTGTATGCCCTATGGATCCCACCTTGGCACAAGCCTGTATCATGGTGTCCAGGATGAGGTCCCCTGGCAATGCTTCAATTATCTTCTGGCAATCATCATTTCACAGAATCACAGAACAACCAGGTTGGAAGGGACCCATCGGATCTTCTAGTCCAACCATTCCTATCTAACACTAAACCAAGTCCCTCAAGACCTCATCCACTCGTGTCTTAAACACCTCCAAGGAAGGTGAATCAACCACCTCCCTGGGCAGCCTGTTCCAATGCCCAATGACCCTCTGCGTGAAAAACCTCCTCCTAATCTCCAGTCTAAATCTCCCCTGGCGGAGCTTGAGGCCATTCCCTCTTGTCCTGTCCCCTGTCACTTGGGAGAAGAGGCCAGCTCCCTCCTCTCCACAACCACCTTTCAGGGAGTTGGAGAGAGTAATGAGGTCTCCTCTCAGCCTCCTCTTCTCCAGGCTAAACAACCCCAGCTCTCTCAACCAATCCTCATAGGGTCTGTTCTCCAGCCCCTTCACCAACCTCGTTGCTCTTCTCTGGACTTGCTCCAGAGCCTCAACATCCTTCTTGTGGTAAGGGGCCCAGAACTGGACACAATATTCAAGGAGCGGCCTCACCAGTGCTGAATACAGAGGGAGAATCACCTCCCTGGACCTGCTGGTCACACCATTTCTGATACAAGCCAGGATGCCATTGGCCTTCTTGGCCACCTGGGCACACTGCTGGCTCATGTTCAGTCGGCTGTCGACCAACACCCCCAGGTCCCTCTCCTCCAGGCAGTTTTCCAGTCAGGCTTCTCCCAGTCTGTAGCTCTGCATAGGGTTGTTGTGCCCCAAGTGTAGGACCCGGCATTTGGCCGTGTTAAACCTCATGCTGTTGGACACTGCCCAGCCGTCCAGCCTGTTTAGGTCCCTTTGCAAAGCCTCCCTACCCTCCAGCAGATCGACACTTGCACACAGCTTTGTGTCATCTGCAAACTTGCTAAGGGTACCCTCAATGCCCTCATCCAGGTGATTGAGGAAGACATTGAACAGGACTGGACCTAGCACTGAGTCCTGGGGAACCCCACTTGTCACTGGCCTCCAGCTGGACTTAACACCATTTACCACCACTCTCTGGGCCCGGCCATCCAGCCAGTTTTCTACCCAGGAGAGTGTGCGTCTGTCCAGGCCAGAGACTGACAGTTTCTGTAGCAGAATGCTGTGAGAAACTGTGTCAAAGGCTTTACTGAAGTCCAGAAAGACCACATCCACAGCCTTTCCCTCATCCAGCAGCCGAGTGACTTTGTCATAGAAGGCGATCAGGTTGGTTTGGCAGGACCTGCCTCTGGTAAACCCATGTTGACTGGGCCTGATCACCCGGTTCTCTTGCAAGTGCTTCATGATAGCACTCAAGATCACCTGTTCCATGACTTTCCCTGGCACTGAGGTCAGACTGACAGGCCTGTAGTTCCCGGGATCCTCCCTGCTACCCTTCTTGTAAATGGGCACTACATCAGCCAGTCTCCAGTCCAGAGGTACCTCCCCAGTCTTCCAGGACTGCTGGAAGATGATGGAAAGGGGTTTGGCCAATACATCCGCCAGCTCCCTCAAAACCCTAGGATGTATCCCATCTGGCCCCATGGACTTGTGGGTGTCCAGTTGGCCAAGCAGGGCTCTGACCTCCTCCTCATGGACTATGGGAGCCTCGTATTGCTCCTCTGTTTCCCGGGTGTCTACACAGAGGGAACAGCTTTCTTTACAATTAAAGACTGAGGCAAAGAAGGCATTAAGTACCTCAGCCTTCTCCTCGTCCCCAGTCACTGCTGTTCCCTCTGAGTCCAAAAGGGACTGTATGGTCTCCATTGTCCTCCTTTTACTGTTAATATACTTATAAAAAGATTTTTTATTGTCTTTTGCAGACTTAGCTAATCTGACCTCTAGCTCAGCCTTAGCCCCTCTGATTTTTTCCCTACATAGCCTTGCTTCCCTCCTGAAGTCCCTCCAAGAGGCCTGCCTCCCCTTCCAGAGCCCATAAATCTTCCTTTTTTTTCTAATTTGACTCAAGATTTCCCTACTTAACCAAGCTGGTTTTTCCCCCTGCCGGCCTTTTTTCCAGAACACGGGGATGGCTTTCTCCTGAGCTGCCAGGATCTCCTTTTTGAAGAACTCCCAGCCCTCATGGGCTCCCTTGCCCTCAAGTGCTGTCTCCCAGGAGACATTGCCAACCAGCCTTCTAAACAGTTCAAAGTCTGTCCTCTGAAAATTTAGTGCTACCGTCCTGCTTAGCACCCTCTTCACTTCACCTAGGACAGAAAACCCTATCATCTCATGATCACTAAGACCTAGGCGACCCCCTACTCTCACATCCCCCACAAGCCCCTCTCTGTTGACAAACAGCAAGTCCAGGAGGGTACCTTCCCTCGTAGGTTCGTTGACCAACTGTGCAAGGAAGTTGTCTTCCACGCACTCCAGGAACCTCCTAGACTGCTTCCTTTCTGCTGTGTTGTACTTCCAGCAGATATCAGGGAGACTGAAGTCTCCCACAAGGACAAGAGGCACTGACTTGTGGGTGTCCAGTTGGCCCCAGCTGTTTAAAGAAGAGCTCATCAGCTACTTCTCCTTGGCTGGGTGACCTGTAACAGACTCCCATCACAAAGTCTCCCTTGTTATGGGCTCCCTTGATCTTAACCCACAGGCACTCAATCTCCTCATCGCCACAGTCCATCTCGGAGGTGTCCAAGTCCTCCCTTACAAAGAGGGCTACTCCACCCCCTCTCCTACCCTTTCTATCCCTCCTGAAGAGTTTATACCCCACCATACCCGAATTCCAGTTATAAGAGTCATATACCCGAACTCCAGTTATAAGAGTCATTTGCATTGTCCTTTGCAAGCTGAGTTACTAGGATAGTTCTTAGATTCACATCAAACACTTGCCTTTCCACTGCAGCTTGTAATTTTTCAACAAACTGTAAAAATGGTTCTGTAGTCCCCTGCCAAATTGTAGTGTATTTTGCTTTCGGTTCAGCTAATTCAGCCATATGTATTAGTGCTTCCAGACCCACAGCCTTGACCTGCTCTAAAACCAGTGGATGCCACTACACCTAATGCTGCAGGTTAGAAAACTGTACTGTCCCTGTTAGTATGCCCATGCCATACCAAAACGCACATCATCTTGTGGAAACTAAATTCTGAAGTGCCTGAGCCTCAGCCTGCTGTGCCCATATTGATCTAAAACCAGCGCACTGTACTGGTTGAAACATTATCTGCCCTAGCATAGTAAAATCAAAAGGTGTCATTTCTTCCATAGACAACAGCCTGAGTAACTGCATAGTTGCCAGACAATTCGGACCATATTGTGCCACAGTTTTCTTCAAATCTCGAATCACTTTCCATGAGTATGATATGTGCTCATCCATTGCCCCCTTCGCTGGATCACCCCTCACAATGGGAAATGCCAGTGCCACAGAAGGATCAGCAGAAGGCTCTACTAAAGGGATATCTATCATCTCAGACAGCTTCCAATTCCCCTCTCGTAAAGCCAGTGCTTTTAACTTCTCCCAGCAAGATAGATGATGGTATGCATGAATAGTAGCATGTGCAGGAGGCAAATTCCCTAACTGAGATGTTCCTCTGCAAGAAGGACCCCCAAGAGGTTTTCCTGGCTGTTGTTCTACTCTGTGTACGCTTGTTCTACTTGTGAACTTGTACGTTTGTTCTAATCTGTGAACGCTTGTTCTCTTTCTCCCCACCCCAAACATCTCATCGTCCCATTCATCAAGCCGTTCTTCTGGGAGTGCGGTGTACCTTGACGCGAGAGGTACAAAATGTTGTATGGTATCAGGAGTAGGAGTGATGCCCTCTGCCTGATCCCACTGCAGCTTAAAATCATTCAGAGTCTCATAAAGGAGATGCCATGTTGGTAAAAGTGCTGCTGCGTCTTTATCTCCTCGTGTAGCAGAATCAACCAGTTTATTGCCCACCTCCTTCCAGATAGTAATATTAAAGGAAGTTACAGTAGTTGCTTCATATCCCTGTTCTTTAAGCCGTAGGAGCACGTTTTTGCAAGTCTGACTCTTCTAACTTAACTCCCCATTTCTGCAGGTTTTCCACATGGAAATGATTGTTGTCTCCTCCTTACTTAAGGAAGTACCCATATTTCCCAGCATCTCACCTCAAGCCAGTTGTTTTCTTCTGCAAGCAGCTCTGGAGACTCTCTCCCACACCAGTCAGCTGGCAGTGTTGGAAAGGCTTTTCCTTCACTGCTCAGATTGCAGCTCTAGACCCCCACTCCTCCACTGTTCAGCAGGCAGCTCTGGAGAGTCACTCTCTCACCGGTCAGCCAGCAGCACTGGAAACTTTCTTCCTTCACCACTCAGCTTGTAGCTCCGGAGCCCCACTCCTCCACCACTCAGCTTCTCTGGGTACTCATGGCTTTGCAGATCCATTGTCCAAGTCCTCACAGGTCTCCGGTCCACCCTCTACTGTCCAAGAGTCACGATCATATCAAGGATCACCAGATGTCGTGGTCAGGGCAATCCACGATGCGTAGAAGTTGTGGGTTGAAAGACCATCTTTATTGATTTTACTAGACTTTTTATACCCCTTCCTGAGCTTTGTGTCCATGCATGATTGGTTTAGCTAAAGACCAACAGTTCATAATCGGACGACTCCTTCTCAGTTGTAACTTCATAATTGGCTGGTTCCACCTGTGGCCTGGCAGCTTCCTAATCTTGTTTACTCAGCTCTTCTTGGCACCTTCCAGCTTCTCCAAGGATACACAGGCATGTATGCAAGGCCAATATTTAAGTTCACACACTCTAACTCCTGGGACCAGCCGAAGTGTCCCACAAGCTACCTCTCATTGAGGTAGTGGCTTTTCTGTAGCAGATATCTCTTCTTTAACCATTTGCTGCTCCATAGATAACTTATAACAGCAAGTTACAGGAAGAAGAGGAGGAGAACATGCTTGAGAAGCAAGAAGTGAAAGTGGAATAATTGCAATGTAAGAGTGGGTCTTGCTTTTTTTCTTTTTTTGCCCATTGCTTTCTTTCTATAGGATTGATAGCTCCATTCTGAATCATTTGTCTCTGTCATACTTCAAGATGAATCACATTTGCTTTTGACAATTCCTTCACTGTAAGCTCACTGCCTGGCTATCAACCTCTTCATGGCACACATTTGTGCACTGACACTCCTTGAAAATGTTGCAACATTGTCACTGGTGGTAAAAACTCTTCGACTAATCCTCTTTTCTCCATATCTCACCTTTCTCAGCCCCCTGTGTCTCCTGCTTTCTTTTAAGCAACATGTATGGACTTGTTGTCCCACGCATACACTGCCTCTGCTCATCATACCATCTCAACGTCTAGATTGCTGCTGTTGGTTACTCTAGTTTCTACCATTTCTGAACCCTGTTACTGAGGCTCTGTGCTCCATCCATCCATCCATCCATCAATCCATCCATCCATCCATCCATCCCATGATGATATCTTACTCTCTCTACCACCCTACAGAAAGAGGTGGAAACCCTTCATTGCAGTTACAGTTCCCTCCATCTAGCTTTCCCATTCTATGTGGTAATTCAGCCCCCACCACTTCCCATGGCCCCTTGACTTTTGGCAGCTGAGGTTACTATATATTTCCCATTAGGGAATTAAGCTCTTCAGAGGCAATTGTAACTGCACATACAAAATATTTTTCATGCTAATATAGACCTCTCTGTATATTTTTGATCCCCATCAGATAAGACTATAAATACCTGGAAAACTAGACAAGCTTGTACAACCATTTTTGGATTACATAGTCTACAGGATTAGATGTCTTGCAAGATTTCCAGAACTTCCTGGTTGGCTGAGTGGAAATATTTTAAAAATAACATCTTACTGTATTCCAGTGTTTCTGTTTCCGCTGTTGGTCAAAAACAGGAAATGCAGAAGCATGCGAATCTCAGGTTTTACTAAACTTAATAAAAAAAAGGTTCAGAAAGAGAACACTTAAAAAAAATGGATCAGATTAGAAACCAGTTTCTATTTTCACCTAAACCAGTTCATCCATCTGCTTTAACTATCCTTCAAAAACAACAGTGACTGGAGTATTTTGCATATTTGTGATTTCTGATGGGGATAATAGGCAGAGAGAAGGCTGGTTCCAAAATAAGCTCATGCTCTTTTTGTAACCCAGTGAGTGAACATCCTGACATGCAATTATTTGGTTTTTTCTCTCTTTACCAATGCAAAACATTTGGATAGTCAGGTTTTAATTTATTTCCATTTACAATGTTACCTAAGGACATTTCTTATCTGAGAAAAGCATTACCATTCAAAAGAGCATTTCCCCCTTTTAATAGCTGCCCGTCCAGTGCTAGTTACCTTACTGCATACATAAAGTTAGGACCGTTTCTTCTCATATGTATCACTGTATGCTGATCAACACTGAGTTTCATTTGCCATTTTATTGCCACTTCCACAGCTCTAAAGGAGGAGCACCTAACCTTTTCCTTATCATATATTCCACTGAAAATGCATTCTGCAAGACTATCAGTTAACTCTTTCCCCTCACACTATCATCATACTACAAGCTCGAGCATAACACCACTATGGAAGAAATTGGCTCATATTTTATCCTATTTTTCCAAATAGCCTATTGAACTTTTTTTTTAAGCTTTAGAATTAATTTCTCCTCTCTCTATTCTTACTGTCAAGTTTTATGACTTCTTACATTTCAGAGAACTTGACTTAGGATATATCAAACCCTCCTGTCCTGCTGCATCTACTGACATAGAAACCAGCCTTGGTAAGTTATGCAAGGGAGAGCAAAGACAACAGAGAAGATGTGTAGCTCCTGTACCCATTGATGTTTTTGTGGCTAGTAAAATTTCACCTTCTTCAAATTAGGAAATATTTAACATGAGACACTGTTTGTGCAATTTGCTGAAGTCTGACTCAGAAATGACCTGTTCTCCTCTACCTACTCAGTCAAGAGGGCACTACAAGAATGTGTAAAAAGCTCATCAATAGATTGACTAGAGGTCAAACTGACTTATGTTCCCTTGGCACTTTCCCTGAAGTTGCTCGGGCACCTCCCAGTTCACATTGTGTAAGCTGATGGCATTGCTTTCCTGATGTGCTTTCTCACCTTAGCAAAACTTGCAACTCAGTGACTTCTGAGCCAGAAGTGACACATCTGTGTTAATAGCTTTCACGTACTGATAGTTTTTCATGGACTGTTCTTCTGTGAATTTGTCCAGGTGTCTTTGAATCCATGTGAACACCCACAATATGCTGTAGTGATGAGTAAGAATGGTTTATAAACTGAGAGGGAAAAAGCATATCATTTTGCTTTCTTTCTACTCTCATTTGATTATTTCATTTGTTCGTCTTAGCTGTTGCACTATGGAAAACCACAAACATGCACCACAACATCTGTAATTTTAAATATTTTGACCACATCCCACTTAGTTATCTCCACTTAAGCTGAGAAATTCCAATCCATTTCTAGTTGTTCCAGCACAACTCTTAAATTATCCTTCCCTTTCCTTTTTTCTTCTTCCCTTAGACTGGGTACAGGTGAGCTGGGGTGGGGGTCAAAACTGTGGATGGTATCCAGGATGCTTGTACACAGGAATTTGCTGTGCAACTGAATGATCATCATAATGTTATATGTAGAGTCAGGACTGCTTTTGAAGTCCATGTGCATCACTTGTTATATTTTTTTAATATCGACTTTCTTTTAACATTTCCTTGCTCAAACAGTTGGTAACATGAACTCCTGAAGCTCCTCACACACAGTTTGTTTTAATATTCCTGAAAAAAAACCAAACCAACCAAGTGCTTTGCCACTTTAGTATCCATCTCTTTACTAAATAATTTACAAATGTGTGATGACTTACTAATAAGTCTCTGTGAGTCTTCACTAGAAATATTATTCTATTCAGCAAATTTAACATTTATTCTCGCACTTTGTTCCTTACCCTTTAATCATAAGAGGACAAAATTATTTTCCTACCTCTTATTTCACAGCAGCCTAATTCTTTAAGAGCTTCTGTTTAGGGACCCTGTTCAAAATGGAAATCCCAGATTTATCAGCTGATCTCCACTGTGTGCATACTTAACAACTCCTCCAAAAGACTTGAACAGATTTGCAAATCTGGTTTCCTGGCCACGTATGCAGCACATACATGGGAACAGTTCTGACCCTATGCCTACAGGTGCTGCTCTGGTGCAAGTGAAAGCAGAATAAGACCATCTGTTACAAATGCAGTGGAAGATACTTCCTGTTGTGTTAAAGTAACTGGGTGTTGATATTTCAGATGTAAGAGCATGCAAGTATTAGCAACAGCGTTGCTCTCTGAAAACGGCTTAATGAGATCATGTTGAAGAGATGTGCCCTCAACAAGAGACAATAGCACTGAGCATTGTTCAGTAGTCAACAAAACATTTATATGGAAATGAAAGCAGATTTTTGCAGTTGATTAGGCCTTAATTTTTTTAAACAACACGTTAATCACCTAGATATAAAACAATCAAAAAGAGTGAACAAAATGCCAAAATACTTAAATGATTGATAAAACGTCTTTAAAAGAACATCACAGAGCTTTAGCGAACTTCTTACATGTAGAAATTCTGTGGGCATGGCATAAACATCATAATGGGGATTCTGAGGTTAGCATCTTTTTAAATGTTAAAAGCACCGTCAGGGTTTTGAATCAAATGTCTTTGCAACCATAGGCAAGGCTTGTTGTAAAAATGTTTAATAAATGCTCAGTCTTACATAATTTATGGCAGCAGCTAATATTGGTCTCATTATTATTGTCATTTAATTATAGTGCAATTCTCTCAAATATTTTTTAAATGTAATTTAACAAGTTATATGTCATTTGATAGTGTCACAAAATGTGCCATTACAAAAGCGATTGACAGCTATGCTGTTTTAAAAAACATTGTCTATCCAACAGCATAATTTATACCAGTGTACAATAAAGTACTAATGCAAAATACATCTTTGTTAAATCACTACAAAACAGTTAAGGGAAAGGAGTTCTCCAGTCACAACTGTGTACTACTTTAATAGCTTGGGGACACTAGGAAGTCTGGATTTTGTTTGCAATCAATATGAAAAGCAGAGACCCTCATCTTACCTCACTTTCCGGTAATGCCTGCCTAAAAATGTCTTCCAGAGACACTTGTCTACCTAGTATCCTAAGAGCACCATCACCCTACTAAAGAAAGGCACATATACTGATAGTAACACTACCGAAGTGTACAAAAAAAATTTCTATCTACAGTCCAAATTCTATCCAGGGAAAAACTGACATTAGAGTACTGTAAAACATGTTGTCTTAGAAATCACAGAGAATGCAAGAAAACATTTTCAGAAACAAATGTTTCTGAGATATCCAGAGAGACAGATAGGCAAATTCAGTCTTTATTTCCCAGATTAGATGGAGACTTACTCTGAGGCTGTACAGAAGGAACTCTGGTGACAAGAGTTGCATTCTGTGCTCTGACACACTGTTTCAAAATAAAACATGGGTATTTCCAAATTTCTCACAAAGAACTATTTAAAAACACTCAAGGTCATTCATAATATCCCATTTTGATGTTAATGTTTTATTTTGTACTGCGATATATAATCTATTGTGTTAGAGAAAATATAATAAACTGAAAAATAATTTCAAGTAAAAAATAAAACCCCAACAATGCAGAAATGGATTATTTTGACATTTTATCAGTTGTTGTATTTTGAAAGAAAATATAGGTGAAATCAAGTTGGATGTTTGCTCTTGGATTAGGTTTCAGCAGAATCATGACTTCTCAAAGAGGTAGTTTCTTAAAAATCCTTGTGACTGATTTGTAACATGAGGTCCTGTCCCTCTTGACTCGCAGATGTCCTCTGTCCCAGACCCCTTTGGATGGCATCAGTGTGGGGTCAGTGCTCTCTGCTCACTGAGCTTGCAGTGATGCGACTCTGCTGTCTCATCAATGTTTGCACCTTTGGGCTACCATTGAAACTTGCATTCAGAAAGCTCGCTTATCCTGGGGCAGCACTTCACGACAAAAATATTCTTCTTCAAAAGCAAGATACAATGAAAAATACAATCCTGATGTCTAAGAAAAAGCTAGAGTCTTTTTATCATTAATGAGGTTGAGAACTTAGGTAGCAGCCTTGTGTTCCTGTGATTCGCAGGAAAAAGCAGTAGTGTCACACTAGTATTACCATTAAAAATAACTGACACACATGAAAATAAATAAAATACCACTTTACCTGATATCTTTTAACAACTACATGAATACTTGTGCAGTAGGTGGTAAGCTGAAACACATCATATTTTATGTGAGAACACTTAACATCATGGGGACTGAGACAAAACGCTATACAATCATGTCTCTAGGGTCTAATTTGACTGTAAGATTTGAATAACAATACTATATCCCACTTGAACTTGAATGTGTTCTGCTCAGTGGGAAAGCAGCAGAAACTTCAAAGTTCAGGAAGCATATGCAAAAGCTGTGTGCTCACTCGTTAATGTCACCTCTGACATCTGGCAAAGTCCCTGTAAAAATATGGGGACAGTGTAGTCAGAAACAACATTTGGTCCTTAAATATTAGTCATGATCTTAACTTTTCAACACCCACATTTCTGTCAGTACTGATTGTGCTTTAAGTCTTAATTAAAGGGTTAAACACAAATTGCTAAAACTATTCCACAAAACAGCTTCATAACAAAAGTGCTAACCGTACAAAAGGGAGTGCCTCCACACACACATCTGAAATAGGAATATGTCAGATACAGGACAGTTAATTTTGACAATATTGAGCTGCTCATAAAAGCATAGAGTGCACTGTGTTGGAATAATTTTGCTTTTGCAGTGTATCTTCCTGGCTGGATACCAGCTAAACCTCATTCACCATCTAATGAGAAGTCAAATTCATAGCTTTTGATTAACAACTTACTGCAGGGCAGGAGGTCAATAAAACTAATCAAATAGAGTAGCTGAGAAAAAAATAAAATAAGAAGAAATATTTGTAAGCATATGTTTAAACAAGAAGTGATTTCTATTCTCCTTTTTGCTAACCGTCCACAAATACTAGAATGGAAAGAAACTGTGTGAAATCTGAATGAGATAATATTCGAACCAGAGTAGTTTATGTGGAATTTTCAAGTCAGAAGAAGTAGTAAGGTGATTTGAGACATCAGTGTTAGTCCTGATTTTCTGTTCAAGTATTTCCTTTTTGCCTTTTGTGAAGATGAATGTCAACCACTGCAGATGTTCAGTAAATGACGTTTCTACCTTACTTTGGATAAAATCTTAAACAATTGCATGAAGTATCAATTTGAAAATGTTGAAAACTGCAGGTTTTTTCATGTTTTCTTAGGAAAACATCACATTTCAACTCTAGGCTCCCTTTCCTTCACAGTCACACACCTGCTACCCTTGTATTTCTCAATTGCAGTTGTCTGCATCATATCACTAATGAAGAATGAAGAAAAAAAATACCTCTCCATCTCCATGCAAGACTCCAGCACCCATCATCAAAGCTGTTATGGGCCAATGGAAAACCTGGCTATGAAAGATAAAAGTGAGTAATAGCTTAAACAGTTTCAATCAGATGACAGAACTTTGGAAAAGCTCACAACTAATATTGTACAAAGATTAATAAATTAATGCAATTGGTTACTAAGATCATGTGGAATAATTAACTCAGAGACTTGAATTAGAATTTGATCTTGAATCACTGAAAGTCAGAAAATTTGTCTTTCAAGGCAAAAAGGAGAACAAAATGAATAAAGGCAAAGATAGCTTGGAGAATAGAAAGTATCCTAAATGAGTAAGAAAATAAGAACATTTGGGCAAATATTGGTTCGTTTAACTAACCTCTAATGTATACAAGGTTTTCAAAAAGATTTTGAAGGAACAGATAAATAAAGATGTGGAGATAAAGGAAATGTTAGGTACAGCGCAATAGGAAATACAAAAAAAAAAAAAGAGAAGAGATATCTAGGCAGGCTAACTTAATAGCTTGCTTTGATAAGATAGCTGATTTTCTAGACAAAGGAAATGGAGTCGATCTCATCTATCTAGGCTTTGGTAAGTCGTATGGTATGGTGCCACATGGGAAATTATTTGTTAAGCTGGAGAAGATAGAGATTAGTAGAGAAATTGAAAGATACGTAAAAGTCTGTCTCAAGAAATGACAGCAAAAGATAGCATTGAAAGGAAAAGTATAGGGAGGGTTACCAGTTAGCAGTGTATTTCTTTATGGATCAGTCTTGGATCTGATCATCTTCTTATTTCAGTTAAGACCGTGACACAAATATTAGGAATGTGGTGATACTACATAGACTGGCACTATCAATACACAGGAGAGAAGGATATCATGCAGAAAAAGGCTGGATGACAGTAAGGACAGTTGTAATAGGAATGGGATGAGAAGTAGTATTTTGAAGATAATGAAGCTAGTCACTTATCCCCAAATGAAGATAATGCATTTGGAAACTACTAATAAAAATTAAGAATCAGTTAGAAAAGACTGAGCTAGAGAGGGACCCCAGGTTAGTTGTCAGTCACAGTACAGCTGAGAGCGACCAGAGATATACTGCAGGAAAAAAGAGCACATGACAGATGCATCAGGAGGTGTATTTTAGGTGGATATAGGAGGACTAGCTCCATTATGAAAATCTCTGATGAGACCTCACCACAAGCACACTCTTACACAGTCTCAGGCATAAATTTAAACTGGACAAAGTGCAGAGGAAGACTAACCAAAAATGATAAGGAAAACAGAGAGTAAACTGACAAGTGTACTGTCAGGGATACATGTAAATATTGAGGCTGTTATCAGAAAAAAAACATTTAGCTTAACTCATATTCAGAACAGATGTTTTCTTCTTCAGGTCTTTTCTGGTCTTTTGTGCCTCCTGTGTGATGGATATTATCAGTAGTCAGTGCTGACAGTTGGACAGACTACAGAGAACTATGTACTTCCTTCAGGGAACTCGTCCCATTGGTGTGTATAGAATTTTGACATAAATGTTAACCCACCAGGCAGAAATCTTCTATTTGCCCCAGTTTCATATAGTGTCTCCTCATAAGGAACCTGGGCGCTCTAGCACACCTTTGTAACTGAATGAGTAGTGGAAACAATAGCAACAGTAGAGGTAGTTGTAGCCATACGGGTAATAATACCATCAATAATAATGTCCTGCCTTTGATTCCCTACGTACCCTGTTTCTCAGCTATGCTGTCTATTCCCTGGAAAGAGCAGTGAAAGAAGGCCAACATAGCACTAAATACAAGAAAAGTCCTAATGTGTGGGCTAAATACAGGGCCAGTGTTGAATAGTCGAGTCATGGACCTGTTTTGGGGCTCTGCCAGTGGTTATCTATTGGCTAAGATCAATGCCCCACATCTCATGACAACCACACATCTCATTCCCCACCTCAGTTTTGTACTTGCTAATATAACAAGCCCTTACCTCTATCAGAGTGGTACAAAGATGACAGTTTATCTAAACAAGGTAGTTCCTCTTTTCCATAATCCTGACAGGGACAGTGATGCTATAGGTGATCCACTATTAAAAAAACACTACTAGCACTTCAGAAATGTGTCAGTAAGGTTTCAACACTGGAAATTAGATCTTATTAATTTGTAATGAATATATGTAACCTTGCTTCTGAAAAACAGTTCTACAAACTTTGATAAATAATAGTGGTGTAAAAATGACCCTAAAAAACTCTCCAGAAAAGTAGTGGGACAGACCCCCTTTTGCCACATATTAAAAGAAATTCCACAGAATTCTACCCAGGGATAGAAATAGCATTCCAGATACACAGTGTCTACAGAAGACAAATGCTTATTCTTTCCAGCAGCAACACCTAGACCATATTCTGCTATAGATTTTCTGATTGTTTTCTCTGATAAGGGAACTTCAACATAAAAATTGCTGGTGTGATATATCCCTCACTCTGTCACATGGCAGTGGATGAAAGCAGGTTTGGTGTAAAATGACTGAGTCTAGTGTTTACTCATATAGAGGGTTTGCCATTTTAGGACAGGTACACCAAATGACTGTGTCAGTCAGTGGGCAGGATACTGCTGAAATAAACTGGTCATATTTAAGTATATTGTTTCAATTTGATCACTGCAAGCAGAAATCCTGCTATCCAGCTTTTTTCCCTGTCATTCTCTTGGCAGTATTTTTTTGCAGTTTAAGAAATCATATAGAGATAATTAATAGGCTACAAAAAAATCCAAGGACTTAGGTTATTATTTCCCTTGTTTTAAAGATAACCCATTGCAAAGGAAAGGATGGAAGTGCAAAGACAGGATTCTCAGGAGAAGTGAACTGAGACGACATCCTGTGGAAAAAAAAATGCCTTTTGGGCATGCTCTCTGTTAAACACTCCTTTTAGGTCATTTGCTAGAGCAGCAAACTTTACAGCAAAATTAAATTAGACAACAATAATTTGTCATCATTCAAGTAAACAAGCCAGGAAAGAGAGGAGTTACAATATCTGAAGAGACAGCTGTAGTCAACGGATTTATTCATAATATTATTTGGAAGCAAGAAACTTACCATGGCTGAATGTAAAAAAGTATTTTTTGATGAGTTAAAGAGATTAAGAAAAATCAGGCAGATTTTGACAGAGAATGGTGTGTAAATGAGAGGTGTTATCAGTCTGAATCTGGCAGCTCCATTTTTGTTATGGTGAAAAATATCAGTATTATTTACTAAGAAGATTAAGGCTGAATTGGAAGAGAGGCTGGTTGTTGTGTGGAGATTGAGATAAGATAAAGGATTTTACCTTCTATGCACAAGCCAAATGCAATACACACAGGACTGTTATCTCCAGCTCAGGCCTAGCAGAGGTATATTAAGATGTACATTGTAATTACCAGTGGCAGGAGTAGATTTCATAAAGACTATTTTAAACCCTAATAAAATGCTGGCCTTTAATTATACAGCTTTGAAATATTTTTCTTAGTTAATTGCAACAGGAAAAAAAAATCCACCTAATATTTGAAACTGATTCTTGCAGTGAAAGCACAAGCAGAGCAGGCAGTCTTTGCCTGATGTGCACTTGTTTTGCTGTCTGGCTTCATTCTGCGATTTGAATCACAGAGACAACTGAGACTGTTAAACACCTTCCTTATTTTTCCCCTGTTATCCAGAAAGCAAGATTAGCAAGGATTGGGGAAGGTGGGGGCTGGAAGCAGGGGGAAGAATAAATCTCCTTTCTGTGACATAATTAATTAGTTCCAAAAATGAGCTGCACACTCATGAATCACTCATGGTTGTTGGTGACGATTTTAGCTCCCCACCATGCATGGAAGGCTAGGGGGCTGTGAGGGACAATATTATTTTTACCACTGAGAAATATTCAAAGGACAAGAGTAAACCACATTTAGTTACATGTTTAGCACAAGGCCAGTTTGGGTCTCTGTCAGAGCTCACATGAGACTTCCTGTCACTAAGTGGAAACTAATCTGGTAGATTTTTGGGGAAGAAAACCCTACCAAACTCCTTCTTTTCCTGAAGATGTTTATTATTGTTGTATATTCTGCAATAGAAACATACTCCACAACAATCCACTTTGGTGTTTAAGGTTGTACTGTTAAGAACCAAGGACTGGAAAGAAAATCAGCCTGCCCAGGAGTTGCTATGAGGCACTGCCACACGGCATTTCCCCTCCATGCCTCTGTTTCTGCTCCTGCTAGGAAGAATATTACTGCTCTTCTTCAGCCCTTACAATGACAATAACTTACTTTCCCACCTTCTCACTAGAGAGAACATGTCTATGTTCAAAAGACTTGCAAAACCACTTCCATGAGGTGAATGTCCAAAGTTATCTTGTGATTTCCATTCCACTGCAGCAAAAATCTTACATAATGTTCACATCTGTATTCTTTTTTTTTTTTTTTTTTTAATCCAAAGTGGTAAGTGTATATAAGTTAATAAATGCACATGGTAATTAGCCCATCCTCGTGTAGTTTACTCATCATATTGCTAAAGGCAAATATATGCCTTTAGACTTCGCAGTCCTGAAGATTATATTTGGACATGTTTTTACACTTCTGTTGGAAACTGTGAGGACTGCATTCACACAGCTAGCTGCTATAAGCAGCTCATTAAATTACTACTGAATCTCTACTGCTCAATGAGTTGCTTTTGGTAGCACCACTTTTTACGACCTTCAGTTTTGCCGCTTCTACAAGGTTGTGCAATCTTGCTCAACCAGTCTGGTTCAATTCCTTGTAACTAGGCAAAAATTTTGACGTGGAGTTAATGAATTAATAATTGTGACACAAAATAAAAAATCTTGTGCAAAACCGAAGTATTTTTCATGAAGACACAATGCAGATGCAATACTTGTAAAAACTAAGCACAGTTCACTAACTTTCTAAGGTACATTTCTCTCTACACATCGGGGGGTCCCTTCCAGTGCATGTGTCAATATCTAGTGTCTCAGAAATAAGAAGATGGGGACAGGCATGACTACAGATCTTGCATAACCCTGTGGCTTCCTTTCTTTTATCTACAATGTTCCATTTCTTGGTATTTGTGGGAAGAGATCCTAAAAAATATCAAAATACACAATTGAACTTTCTCTTGTTTGAAATTAAAAACACTTATAACCATTAAAGTCTAGACAACATTCACTAAATACTCAGAGACACTGATCAAATCCAAGCAATTCAAGAGTATAAATGAAATAGAAACATTATTGTGCAACTGTTCCCTGAAAGAAGCTGGGCTTAGGAACTCTGTCCACCATGGCAATATCTGGATGCACTGTGCCTCCACTGCTGTGATCTGCTAGCCTCAGAAGTAACTGAAATGTTAATTTTGAGGCAGAACCTACAAACTGTAACCACTTGGCTATGTGAGGAATTGAACCAATGACTAGTTTTGGTCATATGATGCTACCTTCAGTATATTAAGGGTGATGCAACTCTAGTCTATGTCTTGGTGTGCTAATTCATGCTTCTTTCTGTCTAGTTAATGGCAAAATAATTCCAACACTAGCAGTAGGTTATAGTGGACTATTGCAGGTAACTGGTTTTGTTAGTGGGTAACTTAATTATTAGAAATGCACCCTGTACATCAAAACAGTCAAACAGTTCTCTGATTCCTGCCTTGTCCCGAAGCCAGTGCCTATACTTCTCCCTCTCCCTTTGTGTAGACAGAAATATTCCTAGCAACATGCTTCTGAAAATCTAGCCCCAGATCTGTTTAGCAAGAAACGTATTTAAACAGAAGTGGCAGATCCTGCTTCATAAATAACCAGAACAGATAAAGTTCAGAACTTGGGCTGCAAGAGGTCACTCAAATCAACAAAGTGATGTCTTGGACATCCAGGCAGGTTATTCTGAAATAAAACTACAGTGTACTAATGGGTTAGGATACATTAGAATTGTTCATAGTTTATCTTCTTTATTAGTTACAGGTAGCCTGGCAGAGTGGAAAATGTGTTGCCTGTACAGTAAATAATATTCTGTTGTAGAAGGGTCCTACATCCATGAACATAATGCTAACCACAGAAAATATATAGTGTTTTTCTAAACTGGATAAATTACACTTCAATGTGTTTCCTAGAAAATGACCATTGAGAAAATAAAGCAACTCACTTCCATGGTCAGAAGTAAGTACCAATAGACTTCTTGCAATGTAGAATATGTTCAGCTTGCTTTCACAGGCAGAATAACTAAACCTCTGCACTTCATCTAAAAATTAGATCCATAAACAAGAAAATACGGTGAAACCAAAGGCATATTTATATCTCCTAGCTATGTTTGCTTTTTTTTTTTTACCAAAATGACAAATTTCTTCAAAAACAAAAGAAAAATATTCCAAACCCAAAATGTATAGTAGCTTTGGTGCTCTGACACATCAAAAAGCTGCTCATGGAAAGTAAATAAACAAATATTCCTCAGGCAAAGTCCTCTTATCATTTCGTATCATGGTATTTCTTTACAGAGCTTTCTACAATAAATATGAACAAATACCCTTCCAGGACACCAGTGCCTCTTAAGGACAAAGGCAAGCAGAAACAATATGACTTAGAATATTCCAGGGGAAAAACTTCTTTCTCAAATACCACCACCCTCCCCAAACAGTTTGGAGAGCATTGTTTCTTTCATCCTCACAGGATCAGCATTTTGTGCAAGTCAGAAGGCAATATCAAGGGTTTCTTCTAAGTCCAGGGTAGTTTCCTCTTTTCCAGATATAACTATAGCATGTATTTAACACTAAGCATTAAAAGTGATGGAAAATGAATATGTTTCACATTGTCATAATTCTCTTAGTATATCCTTGCTGGGTAATTGACATTTAAATTAAAATTAAAAATTTTGCGAGTCACCAATAATGTGAAAAACTGACCCAAAGTGATATTCCTTATAATTATAGATCACTCTTCAGACATTTTCTTCATCTGAGAAACTGCAGTTACAGAAAATTTTTATGCTTTTGGTGGCTGACAAATATCACATCACCTATTGGATCACTTGCAAAGAGACAGAGTCTGATTTGAAGCTCAGTGAATTTGAGTACTTTCTTCTTGATTTCACTCAGCCTTGAATCAACAATACTGTCAACAACTGTGAACTTTCTGTGAGGCACTGAGCACCCATTGATGATTTTATGGTGCTTAGAGCATTCATTAACTTGCAAGATAAAGTCTTTAAAAGAAAGTTACTTTGCTTTCCTCAAAACTGAGCTTTACTGTTAGAAACACAAGTTATAGAGCAGGTATGATTATACAGGAATTATACAGTGAATTCTAAATAAAATATATATAGTCACATAACTTGGTTGAAGCAATTAAATCTTTTCAGCATGGTAAATACATTAAGAATGGTTAAATCCATAATCCTCAGCACAGGAGAAGATTTGGAAAAAAAAACCTAGAGGAAGAAAAATTGTATAAACCTAGACATACTTAAACATAATTTAAGATTACTTTGCTCCTGTTTTGGAATTTCCAGTGACTTGCAAACTTTATGTTTTAACCTTGGCTACACAAATTATTTAGTATGCTTAGGTTGTCTCCAAAATGTCCTGCCTGCACATATGGGAAAAAAAAATCTCAAAGACCATAAGGCAGAATGTCATTTCTAACTTTGGCTGAGAGTGACACTGTTGATTGTGTCTTTGTGGGCTCAATGTGCTGTTTGGTTGTTGCAGAAAAGAGGATTCCTTACTGTTTCAGATATGATTACATGCTCAGCTACTATCTTGATGGCTTTAGGAGACATCCATGTGTGCAGTGGGGTGCCACTGGTTTACACAAAATAATTTTTTTTCCAATTTGTTCCATCATGACAGCAATTCAGGTGAGAAGATGATTTTGTGTTCTACTGTAAACTTACACCTGACCAAGAATACACAATGGGTATTTACAAGGATTTTTCTTTATATTTATATACCCAGGAAGTGAGATATAACTGCTTGTATGCATATATTCTGCTGTGCATAATCTTATTTATTTTATTCTACAAAAATAATAAATCTGTCAGGTTTTGGGGGGGGGTTGTGTTCTTTTGCTTTATGCGTTTATGTACAAATGAATTACACTGGAAATTGGTAACTTGTTGCATTTCGTATACATTTTTACCATTGCTTAAGTAACACTGTTTTTCCCTATGAATACTAGATGTGATCTTGGCATGTGCTGAGCACCTCTGACAACCGGTACTTGGCAGAGGGTTCTTGGGAGAACCTCAGCATTTGTCTAGATTGACTATGCAGCTTTTTCTTTTACACCAAAGAAAAATATGTGTCTTGAAAGGACAGAATAAATCAAGTAATTCCCAATTTAAGTTATTGAATTACCTGTCTCCACTCCCAGTTTCGATAAACTGCAATGAGATTTCTGGGGAAAGTGATATTCCCAAAGAACCACAGCATAAAGAAGACATTTTCCTACTCCAACAGTCTGATACAGCCAAAGGCTGAGTACACTAAAAAGTGTTGAGTGTTATCAAATCCTCAAAGGTTTTAAACATTTAATCATTCATGGGCTAATGGCTATTACACACGGAATGGAGAACACTTATTTAAAGGTCATAAGTGAATTGGAAAAAAATCCCAAATACTGATTCGAATTTTAGAATTTATGTATAAATTTTGTGCCTGAAGATCCCTGGTTATCAAATATAACCAGAATAAATTTACAGCATACTGCCTTCCTGGAGCATGTCATAGACCCCAATGTTTCACTAACATTAACCAAGGTAATAAGTAATAAGTACAGATTTAGCATGTGTTTGTGATAATTAAGATAGCAAATAGGATTGATTTTGTCAGACTCCAGTCAATCTATCTCAACTCCATATTTTGCAGACATCTCTAGTAATGTTACTTCACAAACAGTTGCACCAGTAAATTTCTATACACCAAATCCAGCTATCAGTAACATTTTAAGGCAAAAGTTTTTAAGGATTTTTTTTTTACTTAATGGCAGAAAAATGTCTCACATTTTCAATGCAGTGGGATCCTTGCACCTTGCAAATGTGAGTAATAAATAAACACTCAGCCAAATGGACTGATGTAGCAGCAGTCAGCTCTTCCAATTTCTTCACCTGATTTATGGTTGTTACATCATATTTATCAGAATGTTTCATCTGGATTAGAATCCAGCCTTTTTAGGCTGTAAAGAGATCTTCAGTCGCATTCTTCAGATACCTGAAGTAAAGTCATATGATAAAGACTGATCAGCACACTGAAAACTTTTCGTGTAAGTTTTCTTTTTCTAATAAGCTTACACAGAATTTTAACAAACACAGAACCTTTGCTTTCCAACACATGTAAAATGTTCCAAGAAAGGGAAATTATTTATCCAAGATTGTCTTTTGTTATGTTGAAGAAAAAGGAATGTGATTTTGTACATTTCCACTTAGCACTAACTCATGACTCTTGGTAATGAAAACAGCTGTGAGATCTAAGAGTATTCCAGTCGGTCTTCATCAGTAAAGGGGAGATGAAAGCCCAGGGGAAAAAATGCCCTGCTTAGGATATATCTGTGTTTAGGATAAAGTTCAGGAAATACTGCGAAACTGAAGTGTTCAAGATATTCTTAACACTTTAAATGCTTCACCTTTCATATTCCAGCCTCAAAGCAGACAGAGGGATATTTCTAATGCTGGTGACTTACGACTAAAATAGGTGTCAAATATCTCTCTTCTAAAGCAAGCAGCAGACAGCTATTTGAAGAGCCTGTATCAACGTAAAAAGACTTGATGGTCTTCTCTACCCAGAAGGGCATGAATCTACCCTATCAGTTATGGCATAGAAATTTTGCCTTTACAACTGCTGAGAAATGTTCAGGAAGCACCTCACATGTGTTCTCCAAACAACATTCTGGCTGCCTTCCACGCGTACGGAGAGTTCAGTCAAATCTCATTGGTTTTAACTAACAGCTAGCAAGAAATTTCCTCGCAATGTGAGGAATTCACATCAGCGGCCAAGCGAAGACAGCTAGGATTAACCAGATGTCCACCAACCCAAATAAATCCACTCACCAGGATTTTGCAGAAAGCATAGACACTTTAATTTGCTTACTTGACAAATTGTGCCTTTATGATATAACTAGTTAGTTTCCACACAGTAATTCAATCATAAGTGCTCTCTATTGCTGTAAATAATGTAAACACTTATTGTATAAATTACTGATTGTCATTTTGCAAACAAAACCTTGGATAACATGTTTCAGAATCACCTTGCAGCTGAGGACAAAAGCTTGCTATTAAGATCTACTAAAACAGCAAGAGAGTAGGCTGCTGGTAACAATTTATTTTACCTCAAGGCATTTTGGATGACTTGGTGTTCTATTAAATACTGAGCAGGAGCCATCAAAACAGATGTTGTCTGGCACATATGTCTTACCCTAGTAGTGTTCCAGTACTTGCCTACTTCAGCAGCATCTCCCTGTAGACTGTTTATTGAGCTGGTAACCGGCTCTGTTTGAAATGAGATGAAAGCCAAAGTCTTAATCCATCCACCAATGCCAGTAGAACCCTCTCATGCACACTGCACTCCTATATTATATTAATTACACCAAGACATATAATTCTAACTCACCCAAACATCTCAGCTATGCGATTCCAACCTTGTTTCATAGTAAATGCTAGATCATTTTCAATCAGTAATCAAATATCTTGAACTCAACTACACGATTTGAGAACTTTCATTCTTACTTGGTACACTAACTTGCATGGCAGAATATAAAAAGCTCTGAAGTTGTCTGCATTTCTCAATACAATTGTTTCAGGTGTCTCATCTTACCAACCTTGCTAATGAGTGAGTTCTTGTGTTTTTCTGTCACCACTTCCAGTGTTACTGTTACCTCCATAAGAATGAAGATCTTTCCAGGACTTGGGCACAGACCCTGGCATTTAACTAGGCGAGACTGTCAACCCAGACAACTTACAAACTAGTTAAATTTCACTTCAGAAGGTATTTATAGAAGGGGTAGATTTAACCCTTTTGCTCACTAGGAATAAAGAGGCATTAATATCCATTGCTACTGTGGTAAGGTGTCAGGCTTAAGTAGAGAGTTATTTCAGCAGGCACTGAGAGGTTAGCCACCACCATCTTGCTGACCTGGTATGTACTGGGCAATGAAATAGCAGTGAGGTATGTGTTCACTTGCTTTCATTTTCAAAGATGCCCCCTCAAGTGTAGGTAGAGGGCATAAGTTACCTTTTTCCTTTGTTTTCCTTCAGTTGCTGCTATGTTCCTGCTGTGATTCATGTGCGGCATATTAGTTTGAAAAACTGCAGGAATGTTAGGAAAACTTAGACAGCTTAGCTTACTGAAATATACACTGTCTGCTAGTAAAGGACTTGAAGACCCTGGATGTTGATAAGAGAGAAGCTCATTCACAGACATTCAGTGATAAGAGAGAAGCTGGAATGTGCACAACAGTAGAAAGCTGACTACACCTGCAGCTGACTGCAGCTCAACAAGGATGAGAATGTACCTGCACACAAGATTGGGTTCAGGGACAATTCACGAGGAAGATGAAGACTACTTCAGCCTTGAGCCCCAGACCACAACACCACGCGTGCACAAGTATAGAAGAAGCTTCTTGAATCTAATTATAATAAGAAGCGGGGGAAGGTCATGAATATGTAATAGGTGCTTATGAATCTTCACACTATAACTATCTGCTTGTTAGACCGTACGCTGTGTGAATTAGGAGGATTACCCCCTTGCACCCACCGGCAAATAACCGCATACCTGCTTTATAACCCTTAACAGAGTTAGAGTTTGATTCCGCAAAACAAAGTTGACACAGTCTCATCTTGATGAGGATGAGATGAATCCCTCCTGAGTCCAGGAAGCTTTGGCTGTATACAATTACATTTGATGGAACTCCTGAGATTAGGTTCTGGCTTTGGATGCTCTGACACCATGTTGACACACCACATTCAGCACATGGAAGGTGCACAAATTCCAGGCCAGCAAGAGCAGGTTGCAGCAGTCTGAAACCTACTCACTGAAAACTTCATGAGAAGGGACATGACATGAATGACCAAGACACCCAATGGTGACTGAGCAATGGTATTTATGCCACCTTAAACTCAGTTGAAATAGAACATTGCTGTGCAGAACTTTCTTCCCCAAAATATGTCCCAATCACTATGCTGTTCTTGCTGCAGTTTCTCATAATAGGCAATTCAGAACAGTGATATGCAAAAATATATTCAATAGCATAACCTAAGGAAAATAACCTCAGTTCTGGCATTGTCTTTCTTTACAATTAAAGAAATTAATGGAATTATAATGGAAATAAATATGGAAAAAAATGACTCTGTGATGACTCTGATTGAGCGACTGATTGAATGATTACTTTATAGTACATTATATGCTATGTTTGTTAATCTAACAACTTATTTACAATAGGCACTTATAGGTAATATGAATACATAATGCATGAAGAGTGATTGTATTTTGTTGCCTAGTGCAGAGAAATAGTCTCCTACCAAAATGAGTAGTTATGTGTATTTTATTGGGCTACTATTTCATTAGCTAGATGAGGCTTGGCCACTGGACATAAGAGCTTGCACTTATTACTCTAACAGTGGTACTTGAAAGAACAAAGTTCATTGTAAGATTAAAAGAAACACCTCTTTAAATCTCTGCTCTCTTGCATATATTCATTTGTGCTCCAGCACATTTTTGTTGCTGGAGGTATATCTCCTCTGATAATGGTGATAATGGGAGCCAGTTAGGACTAGCAAAGCTATTTCGCTTGGTGTATTAGCACTTCTCTTTTAGAATAATCCTACTATCATGATTCTGTAGTATTTACAATTTTTATAAGTGCCGATTATATTTTCAAAGTCAAAGTGGGATAAAATTAGTGCATTGTACCATGTTATAGCTGCTTTCTATAGTAGTCAGCCACATATATTGAACAATGCCATATGAATGTAATTTTGAGAGGCAAGAGCATGATTCTTTAAAAAAAACCCACTTACATGGGCAGTATGAGCTCTCTTCATCATGTAAATATCGTGCATACAGTCTAGTTAAAAGAAAAACCGTAAGTTTTGCAGACACACAGGGAAACGTGGGTGGAGTTCTGGCAAAAAAAGCATCTTTTTCACCCCTGAAGTCCATTCAGCAACCAAGAAAACCATATCTTATCAAACTATTTGCACACTCCAGTTCTCAGGGAATAATATCTGTATATCTAATTTGCAAATGTATATTGAAAGTACTTTTAGCCACTGGCAATGAGTGGGATTTGGAAAGAGTGGTTTCTGTGAGGCTTACAGCTCTGTCTGGGAATGATGGATGACTTTCAGGAGCAAAGATTTTCTAACAAATGACATTCCAAAGCAGTCTTACAAAGTACTCATAGCTAATGTCAATAATTCTCTCTTTGCCAGTTTAAATATCATTCTGAGTCTCTCACACCCTCACTGGTACAGTACACTGGCAAAATTAGCAAGCTAATGTCACCACTCCTTGTAGATAAACACATGTGTAAAGTGTCAGGCATAAGGAGGAGATTACAGAACACATATTTCTAAGTACCACTTATGAATACAACACATGTAGCTTGTGGAAATGTTGACATCATCTAGAGAGGATAGCAAGACTTGCAACCACAGTGAATTATATCATTAGCCAAACTGAAAAGTAATCTTTCCTTACAGCTGCCAGAGTCCGTCTCTGTCCCGGAGCTCCTGTTTTCCTGAGGAAAAATGTACCACTAAATTAAGATAAACATCATGATTATCAAAGTTTCATAAAATATATGTGACATACGTTATCTTAAACCTAAGCCTTTTGCAGGCTGATTCATTCAATGGAACTCCTCATCTGGTGCTTGCTTGAGAAAGACATCATTAAGTATGGGAAAGAGGGTGAGCAGTATGAATGAAAACACAGAGGATTTCCAGAATGCACACCACTGTGAAGGGCCAGTGAGGTTGCTGGAGCGATTTATGTAGATTTTGACTGGGATTACGAGCCCACAGAGGTGGCACTGCACACAGCTCAAGGCAGAGAATTGCAGTTCCCAAGAGCTCATAGTCAAATAATTCAGGCAATACATGGAAGTCGGAAAACAAAAATTGTAAAATCAAAAAGTTGTGTACCCGCTCTCATGGTAGACATCTGCACACCTTCCTGCCCCTCTCCTTTCTCCTGATAGTATAAAAACCTTCTGTGATAACCACAACCCCAGGTTGTTTTCAACAGTGATGGCTGCAGCAGATGTGGCTTTTGGAGAAACGGCTGAAGCATGCGAGAGTTTTACAAATGAGCCCACTGGGTGTTATTTTTGCTAAAAAATATGTTGGTGTCCATATAAGCTAATAACCAGGACCAGTGTGCAGGCTGCTGACAGCTAGGAGGCAAGGCAGCTGCTTGGTAGAATTGAAGGCAAGAGCAATGGGATGGCAAAAGAGAAGAAACAAGTAGGACTGAGTACATGGAGTAATGGGCATGACTAGAGCTTGTTTTCTGTGTTTATCAAAAACAAACAGCGTAGATGCGTGTTCAAGAGTGAGAAAGATCACAAAAGAAAGAGGTGCAAGAGACTACAAAGGGAGAGATTTCCTTGTTTTACTGCCAAAAGAAATATAGGTTTGGTCACTATCTTGGAGGGACAAAACGGCAGGTTACTAGGTCTGAGATCACAGGAATGGTAATAATATTGGTCAGTCCAACTAAGACCAGGAGTCAAAGTAGCATAAGAGTACAGAAGAAAAGCACAAGATCTCAGTTTTGACCATGTTAAGTCAAAGCTGAAGATAAAGGATCTTCAAAAGAGATGATAGGCAGATAAACTGAAATGCAGCAATGATTGAAGGAATATCCCAGGAATGAAAATGTAAATTTGTGATTTTATACCATAAAAATATTTCAAGCAAAGCTGTCTGAATTTTTTTCTCCATGTTTGCTTTGATTTTTATTTTCTTCAAGGCAAAAAGACTATTTTTGCTTAAAACTGTTAACAAGATGAGGTGCTTGTCATAGAAGGGAATGTAGAAAGTGAGAGGTCAGAATGGAGCAGTGCTTTGTGGGAAAAGGGCAAAGGATGTAACCTTTGTAGGGATTAGGAGAGCTGATCCAGGGTTTGCTAAAGGCAGAGGAGAAAAACACCAACCAGCTGTTTTGCTACATGCCTCTGCAGCTGAGTCAGGATAAAGCTACAGTAAAAGAAAGGCATCCACAGGGGAGGGAGCAATTGTATAGGTTGCATATGGGCAAGTGACTGGATGTGCAAGATGAATATCAAGAAAGAGTGTGAATAGAAGTTGTGAGTGTAAGTGATGCTCTTCTAAATTGCGTCTTCAGTATGCACAAAGGACCTGAAAGAGAAACATAGAAAGACTGAGGTCTAAGTCTGAATCCCTAGTGGACAGGAAGAGTTGACACGGCTGGAGGCAAGGAATAAGAATGAGAGGAGAAGGTAGTGGGGAAGTGACAGGTAGCCAAAGGATGCAGTGATTGAGGAGGGCAGGTGACATGATGGGATAACAAAATGGCTAATATGCTAGCTTACAAGAGCGCAGTATTGGCACCCGTGCCCTACAGAAACCCAACATGTATGCAACACTAGTGCCAAAAATCATGGCACAAGGGGTTTAAACAGACCTGGATGACAGTGAAGAACATTTGTGATTAAGAGAAAATAAGGGAGCAGTGTTTTACAAGATTCTGAGTAAAATAGGGGTCAGTAAAAACTACCTGGGATCTTCCACAAATTACTTGATGTTTCGGACACTTCAGATTCTAAATCAAAGTTCAAAGCCAGTATCTTTGTACACTTCTCGGATTCACTCAGGATTCCTAGGATTCCTCTCTCTAAGCTTGCTCTCCCAGTCTTTTTTTCCTGTAGGTTTGTATTCTCATTATTTGTGTAGATAATAGCAAAGACCTCTTCAAAAGTAGTAGGCAGCCTCTGCCATCACTGGGCATTGAGCAGTCCTGGAAGTCAATATCATGTTTTTCTTTTTCATACTGTGAAACATGAAACTTCACAGTTCATTGTTTCTGCCTACCTGCTAGCAGACAAAGAAGAAAATTAACCTGAAATCTCTTAGGTAAGTTATTAGGAGGTACTCCGGTCTGTACTTTTTACCAAAAAGAACAATGCAATTTCTTTTGTCAATAAGTTTCATAAAGCCCAAAAGAACCATGCCAAAATCCCCTCTTTCTGAGTGAATAACATTTTCTAACCACTTCATTTAAACTGCTGTATTGGGTAATAGTGGAACAATTTCCAGATTGAACAAAACAAAAAACATAGAAGAGAATTTGGGTACTTTGAGTCTAACTCACAATCAAAATCTTTTTAATGTCACAGGAGGTTTGGACCAAATGTTTGTATTTGCTAAGCTTGATTACAGACCAGTAGGAGATTAAAAAATACTCCTGTTTCTTATACTCAAGCCATACTTTTCTTTCTAAGACAGGTATTTGCAGATGAGAACACTTGTGAGATGTTGTCATAAAAATGGAAGAGGCAGCACATAGCTGGTATGATGGCAACTTCACCCTTTTATACTTCAACTTAAAGACATACTGAAAATACATTTTGACTCAAATAATTTGGTAGATGTAGGTAGAAATGTTTAATACAGGGAAAATCTATGTGGGTACAAAAATTTATTTTTTAGTTTATATCTATATTTAAACTCACTTAACTACTGACCTCTGAGTTTAGTAATTATCCATGCATTTCCCAAGTGTTTCCAGTCCTTTCATAAAATTGTAAACATCAGTTTACAGAAACTCATGCTTACACTGCAGGTATAGCCAACACAACTTGGAGGTTGGTTTGGGACATCTCACTTATAAAATACTTTGTATATCTTGCAGGATCCTATACAAAAAATGCATACAAAAATTCTCTCGAGTGTTGGGAAACTTCATGCAAACACCACTGTAATATGCATAAAACCTTTTCATCACTGCACTGTAGCATTTATGGAAAAAAATCTTTTTTTTTTACGTCTCTTGACATATAGAGCTACATCAGTCTTTAAAAAAGCAACTAAATGATTTGGAAGCCCAAACAATATTTTAAAAAAAGCAGGTCAAGATGCAGTTTATCTGTCACTGAATCAAACTTGACTTGTTTTGTGCTGTCTTTCTAACTAGTGCAATTGCTGACTGGCAGGACACCATGTTTCATGTTGTATTTTCAGCTGCAGCTATTTGAAGTAAGCAAGGCCAGCAATGCTGCAGAAGGAACGGGCTGCAGTGTACAGGTGAAGTGGTCAAATATGTGTGTCGAATGCAATTCATATGTGTAGTTCCTCACCCTTAAGTCATCACAAGCGAGTGATTAGTTTCCCTGAAACCAGTGTACTTATCAAGTATACAGAGAGCTTTTTTCCTTCTGCACCATGGAGAGATCAGTATTTTTGGGCACCTTGGCTTCAAAAGGAGGTGTTTAAGGCACGGGTGGATGAGGTATTGAGGGACTTGGTTTAGTGTTAGATAGGAATGGTTGGACTAGAACATCCGATGGGTCCCCTCCAACCTGGTTGTTCTGTGAAAAGCAGCTATATATTTACACAGATTAATAAAACTCAACAGTTCTCAGATTGTTCTTTTAATTTGGGAGACAGTTTCAGGCAAATGATGAAACCATAGTGTGAATCTGGCTTTAAAAAAAAAATCTTTTTTCCTATGATTGTTTGTGATCAGGACAAAATTTAGAGAAGAAAAGCCAATTTAAATTCTGACTTCCCACACCTTTATGGGAAATGCTTTGCTTTTACTGTAACATATAAGGTTAATGGAATATCAACAATGAGGAACTAATAAGCAAGTGATAAATGACAAGTATTAACATGGTAAATAGTTCATTTAAAATTATTATGGATTTATCAGATATTTCCTCTACAAAAATAAACTATAACATAAGAAATGTTTAACTGATAAAACATGACTGAATAAGGCATGTGATTTCTACATGTGAAATTTGATAATAATTTCCAAATGCATAGATAGATATGTATTCAGGAATGATGCTACAGAAGTTCTGCCTATTTCGGTTTTGGTTAGCAAAATTTAATTTTGCCTATGGGCAGTATATATTTCAAAGATTGTCAATTATACTTAAGACACATTAATGCATTTTAAAATAATTTCTGTGTCAGTGAAATTACTGTCTGATCCCCATACCTACCCTTTACCCCTTATTATCACATAGAACTATAACCAGTACTTACATGGAAAAGTAATATTAGAAAACACATTAAAGATGATTTATCAGCTGGAAATAGGAAAGACAGCCAAGAGTATGGTATGAATTCCTCAGAACCACTGTGTTGAGCTGAGATAGAAAAGGGTGTTCCATTGTTTCAACTAAACTGAAATATATAATAAATTAGGACCAAGTTCCAGTCTCATCCACCATAGCCTAATTACATATTATTTAAACAGCATTGCTCCTGATTTATACTTGTGCAAGTGATTGTGAGCATTTGGCTTTTATTTGGCCCCCATGGAAAACATGATAAAAGGATCTTATAGAATTCATGCTTTACTGAAGTTCCAGGTATGCATTGCTCTCACTTTTAGAGGTATGGTCTTAAATTAAAGCCTTCGCTCTCTGAAAATATAGCAATGTGTTAATCAGTAATGTTGCTCTCTCAAACATGTAGGATTTAGAGCTAAATGGTAAAATTCACAAACTCCTGAATCTCCATGACTTAAAAATCAGCCCAGATATCAGTAAACAAATTGTACATGTTGTTCAGGGCTGCTTTAATTTGCTCAAGGAAGGGATGTTGCTTAACAACTAGTCTGCCAAATCTTGTATTAGCTGCAGTTTCCAGATAGAAGTAAAGCACAATCCCATGTTGAGCACATTACAGTATCTAATCTGGCAGTCACAATAGGTGACTGATGCAAGATTCCTTCCCAGCAGAAAAAGTATTTGACACAGGAGGTTACTTAGCAACATTTAGACATAGGGTTAAAATGACAATGGGATGGAAGTTTAGTAAGGGGCTACAAGAGGACCATAATTCAAGACTGATCACAATGATGGGAGGAAGTGCAAACAGTATCTTTCCAGAGAGCCAAGACTCCCACAGGGTATTTACTCATGAGGAGGATAGTCCAAATCACTTCTTTGGGCTCCAGCTGCATTTGGTCAGCAGTGGCTGTGATGGGAGCCTGTAACACGCTCTTCAGCCCAACTATCCTACTGAACCATCTCCGCCATTCTCTTTGTCCACTTTAAGGTCATGCCTGAGGTCAGTGGCAGAGTCAATCTGTGGTCACCCTGCACCAAGTAAAAATCACATTCTTTGATAGATTTTTCTTTCCTGTGAGTCTGGAGATTAGGCTTATCCCAGTGCTCAACCCACCACTTTCCTTGTCTGTAACCTATAGCTCAGCAATGCATGCAAATGTTCACTTACACGGTGATTAACCCTGGGAAAGTAGACAGTGTCAAAAAGCATATCTTTTCATAATTCCTTTCATCAGAAAGGAAACCAGAGGATCCCTCTCCTACATTCTGCAGCAAGCCTGATGAGTAAAGTGTTCCCTTCATGCTCTGGTATTCACTGGGCTGAGTCTGGTCACAGTTACAAGAATGCCACAAAGCCAGAATAGAATTTCAATAAATTATTTAAAAAGGAGAAAGCCCACAAATCTGGTTGGTAGTGGACTCTTTTGCACTGTTTGTTGCGTAGCACCGCAATAGCTTCCAATGCTTAAATAGTCATTCATCTTTTTGGCAAAAAAAATGGCCTCCCAAAAGGCTACAAAGCATCCCCTAAAGAAAAGATTTTTCCAAAGGCTACAAGAAATACAAACCTACTCTCAGGGTTAATGCTTGATACTAGAAAGTTTAGAGCTGGTGAGAGATCCAGCATCCCTTATTAATGCATGTTTCCCCCACAGCAACTGAATTTCACTTGCAAACTTTGTAAAAAGCTTTCAACTTTAACCATTTAAAGAGTCAGTTCAAAAATCTGCTTTACTTGATGTGTTTGAACAACCACACTGAAAAACAAAATCTCTTTCACTTGAATAAGTAGCTGATCATTTTTCTGAAGTAAATATAGAAGGAATTTGAACTCCAAAGGAGCTGTATGTGGCAATCAGCACATTACTCAGTGTAATGAGAAAATCATCTGTTTTCTAGAAGCGTCAGATGATTGCATGATAGTGGTATTACACCTTATCAGATCTAATACATCAACTGTGTAAGTGTACTGAGGAACACAAAAGTTGTTCCTGTAAAAACATGGGCAGCGTCTGGCATTCCAGGGCTGTTTATGCTCCCAAAATATCTCGCGAGTCAATTTGCCAGTCTCATTTTTCCGATGATGCAACTATTTACCTCACATGACTTGGTCTATAGAAAAGTCCCCAAAGAGGAGAGGCGGTCGCACTGCCTGCCGTGTACAGGGCCAGATCCCCACCACAGCACCTTTGCTGATGAAACTCCACTGAGTTGTTGGACAAGCCTTGACTGAAAAGGTCTGGTTTACCTAGGGGACCGGTTTCTCCTCCTCCCCATTTTTATACTACTGTGGGGTTAATAGCTATGTCGTGTGGGGTCAGGGAAGACATCTGTGTCTCAGATAATATGCTTACGGTGATTACCACACATAATTGACTGACCTTCCCTCATTCTTTTCCTGCTGCAGGCCATGGCTGATAGGGTGAGATGCTCTAGAGGAGTTTATTTTCCATCACATACTATTGTGCTGCTGAGCAAATATTTTAGCAAGCTTTGAATGAATCACCTTTCAGGCTTTGGGTTTGACAGTTAAAATATGAAGGCTGTGACCAATCTAATAATATTAGATTTTAAATCAGCTTTGGGATGAAACATGGGAAAATCCTACTTAAAATCCATTTATAGACACCTAATAAAATCCTGGTTTGAGTGCTGAAGTCAATGTAAATTTTTGAGAATTCTTTATTTTGCTCTTGCTGCAGGCTTCATCTCCCCACCTTACTTGGAATATTTTGAAGTCTTGTGTGGGTTTGTCTCAAAAAGTATCTGCAAGCCAGGGTATAATAAATACATAAATATTCATGCACTGTAAGAGCCAAATTTCTAAGTAGGAAATGCTGAGGTCTAATTTAAGACCCTTCCTTTAATAGAGAACATTAAAAAATCTTTCTAGTTCATGGGGCTCTGTGGTAGGAATATATGACTATGATGGACTATTCTGCATGAGCATGTATTCCATTTTATAATAGAAAGGAAATTAAAACCCAAAGTCTTCACTGTGTAAAAGCAAAGCAATATTTTCCCCTCTTTATATTAAAAAAGAGCAAGATTATTTTTTTTATTGCCAGTATATATTTACATAAGGAATGGAATAAATATGAGAGGAGAGATTTTAAAAAAAATTACCAAAGGAACGCTTAATTTCTAACATTAGATTTTAACTTTCTAAGACTGTTTAACTCTGTTTTATCTATCCGGCAATTAGTCTATCAGTCTGTATATAATACACTCCCACAGGAAATAGTCTTTTTAAATATATGTATGTCCCAGGTTAGATTGTGAGTGTTTAAATCTTTGTACCAGAAATATTAATGTCTATTAAGGAAACAAGTTGATACATGGAGTTGTCTGTACACACACGTACACACACACGCCCCCCTACTTTCTCCCTCCTTTTGAAACCCCTTTGTCACATGGAAAATAATCTTTACCATGCACCACCAGTGAGTATTTATGGCCTGTACTCAGAATTTCAAACTGCAGCAATTTCACTGGAACCTAATGGGTGGAATGATATGATACATTGAACAAATACATCTGTTCTTACTCTTGCGTCTGAAAGCTAGCATTTGTTCAAATGAATGTTCCAGCAGTAGAGCCAAAAAGTGTTTCCAACCCTACTAGTTCCTCCACTTTAATTTGTGCA
Source organism: Coccyzus lansbergi (assembly GCA_033558105.1). Taxonomy (NCBI): domain Eukaryota; kingdom Metazoa; phylum Chordata; class Aves; order Cuculiformes; family Coccyzidae; genus Coccyzus; species Coccyzus lansbergi. The sequence goes on along the minus strand of JAUMJK010000418.1, from coordinate 106,624 downwards.
ACAACATAATCTACATTTCTAGTTGCCATTTATAGAAATCCATTTGGAACTGCTGTCTTCTTTCAAACATTTAATATAATTCGTCCTCCCCCCAAAACATAGCAACTGCTTAACAAGGAAAAATATACATATTCTAAACATATGGGGGATCTTTAGACAAATCTCAGCATCACTTCATAATTATATACTACAAGTTTTAATTAACTAAAGCTCTGAAAATCATAATGCCTTATTAAAATGCAATTAATCCTTTGATTAAAAAACAAAAAGCACAAGTATTTACAACAAAAACACAAGTAGAATAATTACAAATATCATGTACCCATTTCTTTTATTTGGGTGTCACTTATGATGTCTCACGTTCCCTTCATTAATTCAAATACACACATTATCTCAAATCCACAGCAGACTGACTGACAGTGGCCACCAAACATACAGCACTATATCCTATTGATTTCTGCAAATCCTGAACAATGCCATTTGCATGCTTGTTTCTGTAATAATAAAGATATGCCATTCAGAATTAAAGCACCGGCCAGACTAGTGGCAACTAATTGTGTTGTGTGTAATGAGTGCAATTTCAATTTGATATAACCCTCAGCTTTTCTTACAGGACTCGCTAAGTACTTTCAAGTCTTTGTGGGGAAATAATTGATTTTTTTGTGCTGTGGGCACAAGAAAATTATTATGATCTTTTGAATAATGCCAAAGAAAGGACCATGAATGATTTAAATTGGTATATGAAGAAGGCTTCACTGTGGATTGCAGTTTGACTGACATCCTACTAATGTAGTATCTAGATTAGCAATTTTTAAGGAGGCAGCTAATATAAAACTGGTAAAATGGAAAACATTGCTAACAGGGATTTTGTATTTGTTATTCAGTGAGGAATAACAATATGGGGATTTAAGGCATGTCAGGCAAACACTATACTATTACATAATTGCCCTTGCTCTTTCCTTTTATGGTACATGTACTGAAGGGTATGTTTCAATTGATAAATTACACATTTAAAATATGTAGATACAATGGTACTGTACTAGGTTATCACAGTAGCTAAAGTCCATTGGATGTATCGGTCTGTAACCACCATGTACAAAACCTTTTGTTTTGCCTGATTATGACAGGAAGGTTAGTAAACTTCCAAAAAATTACTCTCCCAAAGAATTGAGATAATTGCCTTTCCTTTCAAAGGAAGGAAATCTTTTTCCTAAACTGCTCCCCGTACCAGAGATGTTTTATGCCCTGCACTGTAAATTTTTATTTAAGAATGAAAAATCAGAAACTGGTCTTTGCCATCTAAAGCAGCACTTCAAGCCAAATTCAACCAAGGAGCCTCCTGTACAAAACTAATTGTAGATTGTTTCCCCCTGAAATCAATCTCCCTCTCTCTCTTTTTTTTATCTTAAATGACAAATGCATTTTATGTAGCAAAAGTTCTGAATAAATGAGGACATTAGCCACATTCCACCTTAAAATGCACACCTTCCAAATCTTATTCTTCAGAGGAGGGAATGTTGTTAATTTAGTTGGTCATAACTAAATAGTTTCTAATCTGGAGCAGGAGTCTGCTGAGAATATTGGACAGTTTAAAGGTTAATCACCATTGCCTGGTTACACAAGTGAGGCAGAACTAATTCCTCCAAAGGCAAATGGCTTGCAGTTTTATCAGCAGTGCAGATTAGAAGTGTTAATATACAGAATAGAATGGATGCTCAAGGGCCAGTTTTCCCTTATCGGCAAACTTTGCAACAGAACTCAGCTACTGCACAACCTCTGCACTTTCTATAATAAGGCCCCTCATTTTGCCTCTCGAGCAGAACTATCAAACAATCCTCCCCAAACCACTGCCACCAAAATCAGGGTATTACAGACCATAGCTAATTGGAAGATCACTATAATGAAGTAAAAGATAAAATACTTTGGCTGCTGGCCTAAAATGTGGATCAGCACAACATAGGAAGCTATCTGGCTATGTCACATTCTGAGAGATTTACATAAACAATAAACTCAAACCAACTGCCCCTCAAAATACATCTTTGTTTACAGTAAATGCAACGTAAAGCACTCATTATAAAATGGGGGGGGGGATTTACATATTCGGTATTATTGTTAACAGAGCAGACTATGCTGCCACTGTACCAGATATATGTAACTTGATGTGTATATTTTAAATTTATGCTCTGCAAATAAAAAAAATATAAGGTAGGATATGGAAAGGAGCTGAGCGTGTTTAGCCTAGAGAAGAGAAGACTCTGGGGAGACCTTAGAGCAGTCTTGCAGTACTTCAAGGGGGCCTACAGAAAAGATGTGGAGGGAATCTTTTATCAGGGAGGGCAGTGATATGACAAGGGTTAGAGGTTTTAAGCTTAAATAAGGGAGATTTAGATCCAATGTTAGGAAGAAATTTTTTACTGTGAAGGTGGAGGGGCACAGGAACAGTTTGCACAGAGAAGCAGTATATGCCCCATCCCTGGAAGTGTTCAAGGCCAGTTGGATGAAACTTTAAGATACCTGGTCCAGTAAAACCTGTCCCTGCCCATGGCAGAGGGATTGAAACTAGGTGATCTTTAAGGTCCTTTCCAACCTTACTATTCTATGACTCTGTGTTACGTAAGTACGCATGTTGTGAAATATTTACATATTTATGCTGCTTGGTATACACTAGAGTATATTTACCACTACAGCACATTGTAGCACACAGGTTCTTACTTAACATTTACAAGGCTGTTCTTTGTTGTATGTGTTATCCATCAGGAAAACAAAGGGAAGATCCATCAGTGCCACATTATATTTCTCAAATAAAACATGTTAACAGAAAATCCTACCTAAAAAGTCAAGAAAAAGAAAAAGTGCTTTGCATAGATGCATTAAGGAGAAAAATGAGCAATTCTGCTCAAGATGTATGAACAGTCAGTTCAGAGAAAAATATTGCAGAGATCATCTTTGTGTAAGAAACCTGTGGATAATGAACCTAAATTTTACAAACACTGGGCCTGAGCCTACTGAATGAGTGGGGACTTCTCCAACTGACAGCAGTGTCCTCTGGATAGGTTTTATAGGTCTTCTTGGAGCTCTGCTAAAATTATCCAAGGTGTCCTCTCTGCACACCTCCAAGTCACCAGCACATTAAATTTTTGCCCTGTCCATCCTGTTACTCCACCCTACCTGTGCTCCAAAGTATCTCACTTCAGGACAAGAAGTATCTAAGTCGCATTCATATCTAAGCTTGGTTCAGGAGAGGGAAGTAGAATGCTCTGAATGCAGATGTTTTCCTAAATAAAAGGGCTGCTAGTTCTAATGTCAGACATGTAGGTCTTTAACCAACTACCAAAAAAAAGAAAAAAAATCCAATTCCTTCTAAGACTCCCACAGAGCAAAATCTTTTCCTTGGCCATAAGCCCCTAGAGGATGTACACCACATCTCTGTTATGCTTTGCCAGGGAAGTAGCAAAAGGAATATGGAAAAGATGTAGAAAATAGACCACTCAGTCTTAAATATTATCTATGATAATAAATATGTTTGAAGCTGGAACTGGAGAACTATAAAATCTTGCTAGCTAACAACAGAAAACACCATCTTTCACACACATACATTTTGATTTTCTTTTTCACACACACATATTTTGATATTCTTTGAGAAGAATTCATTTGTATAAATGACATTACAAATCCAAGAATGTTAGGTGTAACAGAGGGAGAATGGAACAATTAGCTTTTGAGAAGGATCTGTGATTGGACAGAGAGTGTCTCGCACTTATTATTTCACATTATAAAAACACAGCCTTCTAGACTTGTGTTCAGTCATCACTGACTATCGGAGTAAAGATACTCCTAAATCCTCACAGTTCAAAACATAAAAATGCCTGGTTGTCATCATACTCTATTGGCATTTCCCCCCTCTTCCCAAAGCCTGGGTAAACTCGAGCTTTACAGTGTCACCTGAGAGCCTACAGCTCTGCAGAAACTATAAGATGCACAGTTCCACCAGCCAAGGAGCCATTCCTGATCCCTCAAGGTACATCAGCTCATTTTCACTGACAGAATCACACAAAATAGGAGATAGTTTCTATAGCAAGGATCATAACTATTTAAGGAAAAAAAACACAGTAAAAATTCTTTTCAAGTAACAGAGTGGAGACATTGCAGGCTGCTCATAAAACACTCCTTCATATATAAATCACAGCTGAAGTTTGGCCCTGGTCTCATGGTGTAACTCGATGTAGGTGCAGTGCAGAGATCTAATCATGAGATGAAATTGAATATAGTTTCATCACCAAGTAGATTAGATAAAAACATTCATAGCTACTGCCTTGGGCATTGGCAGAAACCATTAAGGACTCTAAAGGACTTGCAGATCAAGAATGTCGATACTAAAAGCTTGGAAAATTTCATTAAAAGTGAACACTAAAATCTAGCACTGACAATTCCCTTCCTGCACGTGTGTGTCACCCCATCAAAAAATTTTACCAATTACAGAAGGGGTCCAACACCCTCTTGCAGGTTGGTTTAAGAATTTCTCCAGCATGTTAAACATTTCATTCAAGTTAAAAATGATGTTTACCATCACTCAGAAAAATGACTCAGTTGTTCCAGAAATTAAGATTACAGACCTTACCCGGACTGAAACAATCTTATTAAAACTTCTCATTGGAAAAATAGCCAGCTAAGTGATCAGTTTATGTCAGTATTCATAAGTTATCAGGCATCAGGAGCAATCCATTGATCAAATGAGACATCCTTGGAAGAATGCATCAAACCTAACTGGTAACAGAACATGTTCCACCCTACAAAGCCCACACATATGCTCATAGAAAAAAACCACAAAATATTATAGAAAACATGCAGATGTCTGAGAAACATTTCATTATGGTTACCTTAGAGCAATCCTCACTACTCAAACACAATGATAGCAACACCAATTCATAAATTCAGCAGTTTGGTGTCTACTGAAGCATTCCAAAGAAGCCTTTCATTTCCTGTCATTCCAATGCAAGGAATAAAATTAAAGAGAACACAGAATAAAATCACAGGCTACAGAGGAAAGTATCCATTGACCACATTCACTGGTACCATCTTTCTGCTTCTATGTTTGTGGACAACACTACCTCATTTGTGGATAGTGTTGCTGTTCATCAAGTACTAACATAGCTCTGGAGGGAATAATCATGTCCTGGCAGGAGGCTGTCCAAAACGATCCATTAGAGTTTTTCTGTCTTCAGCATTTCCAACAACAGGATTCTTGGAAGCCAATGATTTGAACCTAGTGATTCAGAACAGCAGGAGATATAGTTGGTTACAGTAGGCTCAGAAAATATAAGATTCACTTAGTTTAGCCATGCAAGTCCTTTTACAAGCCCTGTCATCAAAATATTCAAGTGCTTTTGTTGTTTGTAAGCACTTACTATCAGGAAGATTTGTTGTGTATATCTTTGCATTTGATTAATTTTGCATATTCACCAAATACAGGGAAATGCAAATGGGCAGTATGGTCTCAGAAAGTTAATCTGTAACAATGTAAGTATTGGACAAATTTCATTGAAAATAAAAAAGAAAATGAAATGTTTGAAAAATCAAGGAAGATAGATGCAAGAATCTATTATAATCTGTTCTGAGAGCAATCTAAGTGGAATTTGCCACCAAATGAGTACATTATTTCATGTCTGCTCTTTCCTTGGCAAGGCTGAAAAATGTCCATGGGCTTCTGTCAGTTATTCTTTTATTCAGAACTGTGTAATTCAGAGGTAATCACCTATTTCTTTGCCTCTAGCACCCTGCCAATACAGTTTGAGTATCTCTTCATTCAGCCCATAGGCTAATCTTTTATCAACAGTTTATGAGTCCTACCCTACCAAAACCCATTCTTTTTTTTTTTCTCCATTCACAATGCTTGCACTGATATTTTAAAGAAAATGTAGTAAGATTTTGAACATATGCTTAGTTTTTTTTCTCATCAGATACCCTTAAATCACAAGATTTGTTCTAGAGCTCTTGTATTAATACAAATAAAGTATTATCCATGAATATTTAATGACACGATTCACTTTTTGTCACAAAATCCATGTGCCCAACTCCCTTTCAGCATCACTTACTAGATACTGAAAGTTTACATAGCCAAGGGGAGGTTTGGCAAGACCACAGAACAGCAACATATAGAGTTTTAAATACTCTGGGACTACACCTATTTCAGGGAATTCTTCAGATGAGAGTAGCTGTGAACCGGGAAAATACTTAGGGGGAGGCATCAGATATGCAAGGCTGGTTCTCTATTTTTCCCTGCATAGACACTTATGGCTATTGTTGGGCTACACTGACCTTTGTTCTGAACCAGTATGCCTCTTATGTTCTTATTATGTTCTTATGTTAAGCAGGAAAAGAATTTAGCCTCTGGATAACACCCAGTTGTGCTTGAATGCAACAGCAAATTTCCTTTTCTTTTTATTGTTTCAGATTTGAAAAATTAATTAAAAAAATAAAAAAAGAAAACAAGTGTGAGTTCCAGTATATGAATATGTGCTGGCACCAGATACAGAAGATTGATTTTGCTATCATTAAGAACTTTGCAGGATTTTTTTATCTACACAGATAGGGAATTTTTCATTCTGGAAAACGTTTTAGCCAATCTGTGCTACAGACTCAGGTGAAAAAGATAATTAAGAAAGCATTTGAAACAATTACCTGAACCATATTCCCCTCATCCCACCCTCCTCAATCCCCTCACCCCGATTTAACATCAAGAATCTCTGAAGTCCTGAGATTTTAGTCAGAATAATTCTGTTCATGACCCTGCAACCTTCAGCAGAACATATATGATGTCTAAGGCCTTTAGATCCAGACTTCAGACTCATCCAGACATTGACAATTCTGTGACAATTCTTACAGTGTTGTTGCTGGCTTATAATATTTATTTGAATTAAGTAATTTTAGAATGACATGATTTTAATGATGTCTGTCCAGATGGAGCTTAGTCCTCTTCATCAATTAAAACCTTTGAAGAAGCATAATGAGTTTTGGAAATACTTTGAATCTCTCAGCGATGGTCAAGCTTGATTTTCACACTGCCTACTACAAATTCTGTCCCATAGATTCTACATGGAAAGACAAGAATTTAAGCATATCCAGAAGAGCAGAGAGGGGGGAAAAAAAAGGAAATTATCTACTTTAACACAGCAAATAAATACTGGGACATGTTGAAGACAAGAACTTGCATCAAGGGGTCAGGATGCCTTACAGAAGGTTTTGAAAATATACAGAAAAAGGGCAACAGGAACAACAGGATCTAATTGCAAGACTGGGATTCTGGGGGCTTATAAGTGTCCAATCATATGTTAAAATGGAGACACAGATATCATCTTTTAGCAGAAATGCATTGGGAATTGTATTTCCTCCACAAATCACGGTTTGAAGTTGGAAAGCAATCATGCACAGTTGCTTATTTCGATGAAACTGTACAACCTGAAGTGAAATCAGACAAACCAATATGTAATAACAGCAAAACAGAAGAGTCTTAATTCTAAGTGGTTCTGAGCTTGGCATAGGAATAAGGAAATTAGAACATGATGAATATTAATATTTAGATTGCCTGTGCATCAAAAGGTGAAATATCTCAGAAAAACTACCTCTGCTGTGCATATCAACCTTTTATTCTTTGAAGCTTTAGTTCATACAAATAGCAGTGAGATAAATATACATGTGGAGTTCAAAAAGCTACAGTATTTCACAATGTCACTTCTACTTGAATTTTTCTTTTTTACCAGCACTATTCTGGTGCACAATTTCTTTATGCCTCATTTGCTATAAAAATATTGGCCAATGAACAATGAATAACTAGACATTTTTCATTGTATAACTGAGAGTGAACTGTCTATTTAGGTTTGTTTTAATTTCCCATGTATCTTAACTTTCATAATGCCCACTTACATCAATACAGTAAATTAATTTACCGATTTATATTTGCATCATTACTTAGTCATACTTTAATCATTAAAAAGCCAGGAATTCACTATAGTGAATTTGAAATTTTCACTGACATTTCAAATGTGAATGAATCAGATATGCTATGTTTAAACACGCTTCTAACTTCAGGCACATCAGTGGAGCTGCTCACATTTACGCAGGACATCTTCCGAACGGCAAGTATAAATCTGTGAGATGGTAGTGGAGGCTGTTTAAGTTCTTGAAAGCCTACTACATCCTTAACCTCTTCCTTTAGAGACATAATACAAAACGCAAATTTTATGTGAACAGATTAAACTGATTTATGGAAAACCCAGAGACAAAGCACACAAAAGCCATAAATATTGCAATAGGTATTTTTTATGTTTTAGGAAAGAAATACAATGTTTAAAAAGCCCATTTCCAGCTACTTTATTCTTGTTATGGTCATCCCATTAAACTTCCCCTAAGGAGAATTATCAATATTGTCTGGTACTATAAACTAGAAAAAATAGTCAGAATGGGAATGACAGGGAAGACAAAGTGATACGAAATGTTTGCTACTGTTATCGATCAAGTAATCAGGTAAAGCCCACTAGTGGGTAAAATGTCTGGAAGAGGGAGGTGGAATTTACAGCCAAGATGGTTATGATTGCAATAGGAAAATAATCCATGTATTTCTTGGAAAAATATGATGAAAATGAGCAGCCCCTTTCACCAGGCATTCCTGGTGTCGCTAAGATACTGATTGGAGCAATAGCTAGTATTCATTGTGGGAGTTCTCACAGATGTTATAAAAGTACCTGCCCTGTGTTTGATATCTAATAGGTAACAGAGAAACTCACAGTTTCTTGAAGCACTTCTCATGTTCAACTCCATTCGTATTCTGGTTGAAGAAGTGGAATACTTAACCTGGCACTCAGAAGAGGATTGCATATACATAGCAGCTCACTAGCTGAACTTCATTTTGGTAAGAAAGAGTCAGATGTAACAGAAGGGAATGAGAAGTATGGCTTGACCCTTTGTTATTTGTGTTGCAGCCTGGCTATGTGGTTAGATTTTAAGATGGTGGAAAACTGGGAGGGAGCAGAGGAAAGTTGAACAACATCTTTGTAACTGTTGCTAGTCTTAAAATACAAGTTCCTGTTCTTAGGTCCATGATGCAAGTATTTCTCTCAAACACAGACTTCATTACCATTGTATATGCCTTCGTCACCTCTAATTCAAAGTAGTCACCCCTGTCAGTCGCGTGATGGGTGTGCAAAACATTTTATCTCACTGCGGTCTATGACGGCCACCAGCCAGTTTCCTGGTGGCATTTAAGGTTGTTGGTTTTAAGCTCTTCTGGCCATTTTATCAGTAGGGGAGGGAGTTGGGTGGGAGGTACTTTCATTCCCCTTTTAACAAGACTCAGGATAGCGCATGCTCAGTAACATTTGAAAGGGTAACTTGGTGCTGCCCACCCTTCCTCTCATCAAGACAGTGACTGCATCCACCCTAAGAGCCCTAAATGGCATTCAGCTTGTGAAGAGGTTGCCTCCCTCCTGTTTAAATGGAGCAGTGGTAATCAGTGAGGGTGCTTAACTTAAAGGAGGATATGAGATCAGGAACCTGGGCTCAAAAATTCTCTCCCTTTTGATGTAGGTGTCCAGAGCCAATAAAAGCCACAAAGAAAATGAAAAATCCATTTTGCGGAGGTTTTAGAGGTTTCATGTTATGAGAGGTTTTAAAGCTCCAAGCAAACAAAATGCCCAGACATTTTTAAGATAGGGAGCACCAAAAAAAAGAAGGCAAGATTTACTTTCAGATATGATGTTTCATTAAACATTAACTTCTAATTTGAACATTATTAAACAGTGTCTTAGGTACTGTAATAAGACATTCAAAAGAAAAAAACTGGAAAGAGGAAAGTGAAAATACTGTATTCTGAAAGATACCAAAACAAGATGTTTTGGCAGTGCCAGAACATTTTAACCAAAATTTTTCTCCTGATCTTTTTCACAAAATTGACATAACTTCATAAAGCATTTTGATTTTCATTGATTGCATTTACTTCAGTTGTATAGTACAGAAAGTGAACAGAGTAATGGAATGGTGTATAACTATTGAGTAAAATGTTGACTTATTTTAACCTATTCCATTATTAGAAGCACAGATCACCTCTAGATAAGAAAGTGTTTAGCATAACTACTCAGTTGAAGGAAGCAAACCATAGAAAATAGGAGGCAGAAACTGGGAAAAAAAGGACTTTGTGCTGAAGCAGGTAGAACAAATCTATTTTACTGAATAGCTGCTTAGGTTTCTCTAGCATGAGAAGCCAAGTAGTTTGGCTAATATCTACATGAGCACATCAGCATATAAGTATGAAAAAGCATCGTACTGAGATTTGTTAACCAAAAGCAAATGCCAAAAAACCCCAACCACAAACTAAAAAAATCTTACCAAAGCTGGGACTGTCAAACTATGAAAGGTCCATCAGGCCTGATGTTTCCCTCCAAAAATTTGCACTTCACCCATCCTTCCTTGCCATTTCTCTTTCTAGTTTCCTCCGCAGAGCATGAGTGCATTGTGGGTGCTGGGACATCTGTCAGGGGCTGGGACCAGAGTTTTTGCCCCAGTAGACCTAATACCTGCAGGCTACTCAGCATATGAAAAAGCCACTATGGGAGGACAGATAAAGGGAAGAGCAAAATAAATCTGACCTGGAAGATGCACATTGTTTCCATGGAAGTGTTGTTTCTCCCTGGTATCAGATATTGGAAATCAGAGGCTGTGGTGACTTCTTCAACACCAGGAAGCAGTCTTGAATTCCCAAGAACAGAAATAAAGTAAAATTGCAGAAGAAAATTGCAATAAAGAGATTTGTATATGTAAAGTATTCAAATAGTACTTCTAGCAAAAGAGTACAAGGCAAAGCATTGGAAGGAGGGAAAAGTAGAGAAATTAGAGGGAGACAAAATAAAATACAGTACTGTGCTACTGTGTTTGGCATCTCCGTGCTCTGACTAGCACAGCATAATTAAAGGATATTAAAGACCTTTATATTTGTATCCCAGCAGTGCAAAATTGGAAACAATAAACTGCTTTTTCATAGCATCAAACTACCTTTCCCGCTCTCCTCCTTATTCCAACCTCTGAAATTGCTTGACTTCATCTTTACCTTGACCTTGCTTCTGCTGAAATCCTTGTTCATGTCTTAATCACTTTGCATCTTGAATAGTGCAATTCCTTCTTCTATGGTCTAAATCCCAACTGTCTCTAAATGTCAGGAGGTCCAGAATGGTGCAGTCAGATTATTTTCTTGCTCCATGCATGAATAAACAATATGATAGAAGATGAATTTATGTAGTAAAATTGAGAATCTGCAATAGAAGAGCAAGGTGACTGTATATAGAACAGGAATGGCAGAAAACGCATGTACAGCAACTAAAAACTGGCTAATAGTCTCAGACACTACTGTGACAGATGATCACTCACACATCAACAGTAAAATATTTGTCTACTAGAATATAAAGAGCCTTAAGATCAAGAAAACTGGAAACTTCAGGCTTCTCTGTCTTTGCAGACAACAAACATCTTCTATTTGCCTTCCAAAGCAGGAACATATAGATAATATCAAAACGGACCCTGAGATCTTCAAAAGCACAATGGGGCTGCCATATGGGAAAAGGCTATTGCTCTCTGTAGTCAAGGAGACAGCTAACTCTTCAGGCTTCCTTGTTAGGACAAAAGTTACCACACTACATTTTGTTAATTATGAAGAACCTCTGTAAAGACTTAATTTGACAGCAGAAGATAGAGTAGAGGTGTCCTGTAACAGATCACACTGTTTCATAGTGATGCAGGATCCTAAAATTCAGCTGCTTCAGGAAGATGTATTATTTAAGTCTTCTTACATTTCTAGGAATAGTATGAGTTGCTTTGTACTAAAACAAAGAAATGAGGTGTATTAAGTTCAGAGCCAAACATTTGTAGCCTTATTTGAAATTAAGGAGACACTGTGGACACTTAATGGAAATCATGCAAAGCAGCCATCTGTATTGCCTATAGTATCCATGGTAGAGCAGGTTTTTTTATTCCACATTTATCATTACATGCCCAGGAGTAAAACTACTTTGAGGTAAGCATGACACCAGCCTTCTTTACTTATGTCACCCTGGCCCTTACAATGCCTCCAACAATTTCTTCCAGTAATGTTAATCAAAGAAATGTATCATGGCTACATATGAAGACTCCACAAAATGACAATTTAAATTATGAAAGCAAAAGACCATTTCAAATGCCTCATCCATTGTTTCTGTATACTCCAAATATCATGTTCCTCTTTGTAAGAAAGCATTTTCCTAATCTGAATGGCAATTAGAAATCTTGAAAGTAAAAATTCTTTTTGAATATTTGCAAACCAATAAACCAAACCAGCATGGTCTAGATAATTCAAATATTCAATTTCAGTAGTTTTGAAAATTTTAAATTATTTTTATATATTATTGGTTTGGGTTGGCAAATAAAAATTCATTCTATGTCAAGAAGAAAATTCATGAGGAGTAGTTCTAGGAGCTAGTTTCATGTTCAAAAATTACTGAAACCCACCTCTTCCCCCCAAAAAGCACCTGTTCCCACTTCGGCTTTTCAGTTTGTTTAAACCACCCACACTCAACAAGCTGTAGCTATTGCTACAAAACCCTTTAGCAAATCAGTTTCTGCCCATCTGTAGCTACTCACTCAGGAACCATGCTTAGGCCTGAAGTTGGGTGGTGACCTTGCTGCTGAAGATGAAACTGTGTGCCCTAGAGCTGGTTTCAGCCTGGTTACATGCCCATCTAAGCCAATTTTCAATTATTTCAGGTGCAAGTTTTAACATGTGCAGTAACCCTCCCACTCTGCTTCCTTTCTTCATTACCATATGAAGCTTTGCACTAGATGCCCACAGGCATTTTGCAAATGCAGAGATTTTCAATTACCCATCCTTCTGACAGGAATCGCGTTGTCTTTGTACAGCAGCTTTAGATTCGTGAATGGGGGCTTTTGCGTCATTGTGGCTAGTAATGAATAAGTATAATAACTGTCTCTCTCCTGCAGAACACTGGGCAGCATCCACCATACTCTCTTCAGTCAGCTTTTCTTTCTTTCCCTCTGCAGATATTGCTGGATCTATCTGTGGTACCAGCTGTGAACAGGTATTTTTTCAACCGTGGTACTGTATCAGTTAAGATGCATTCCACAAGTGCTGCTCCTGTGTGTACAAATGGAAAAACCTAACTATTGAGCCAACAATATCTGAGGGATTAATATGATTTCTCATTAATGAGAAATCTGTAACCTTTGGTATGGGAAATATTTAGCCTGTTTGTTCTCCTTTTTTTTTTTGTGAAGTATATTCTACAACATGCTGTGATTTCTGGCCTATTGATTAATGGGTCTTTCCACCACAAGCAATCTTAATCTTTCTTAATTGCCTTAATGGCTGCATGGCCTCTCTTTTATACTCTCTGCCCACTATGTTGTTGTTGCAAATGCTTTTGTGTCTTAACTTCATGACTATGCTAAGGACTTAGAGGAGACTGACTGTGAAGTCTATTGTTGCTCTTGTTCTTTCCATCCTTTAAATTCCTGTTTCAGGCTCCTCATATATGTAGGCAATTTTTTGATGTAAATGTTTAAAAGTGTATAAAATAAAAATATTGTCCAAAAGTCACCAATAAAGGAGTCACTTTTAAAAAAATTCATAGTATAATTCTCCCTTTTGTTCCAGAGATCTACAGTGCTGACTAACAGATTTATGTAGCTTGCTATTCAAGTCTGAAATATTTAAGTCTGTAGGTAGTGTTCAAATATGATTGTAAGAGTTCCCCTTCCAGAGTTTGTAGAAAGCTTGAGTAAGTCTGCCCTGGAAGAGTTTGCTCTGAGACATAGATATCTGGTTTGTGTCTTTGGTGTTTCCCAAGGCTTTACTTTGAAGTAAGAGAGAAGGTGAGACAAGGAGCTATTAGATTTTTTTTACAGTTCATGTCACTTAAGTTGCATGATGTCTAAGTCAGTAATGTTTGTTGCTCACTGTGTTTTATTTGCGTTAAACAGAAAGACAGAAGACAGATCAACAGATCAAGACAGATCAAAGTTAGATTTTACCAGTTGGCTTCATAGAATCACAGAATTAATTCGGTTTATTGACTTAATTTTCAGCCTTCTCTTTCTCTGCATGAAAAGGTGGAATACCATGGATCCCATGTATCGTCTTTGGCTCATGGGATAAGAATATTATCATCACATGAGGTTGCACTTACACAAGGCAGACATTTACAAGAGATGCACCCATACAAGAGAGTTATTATAATAAGAGGCGTCATTAACTTCCATAAGTAACTCCAGGCACAGAAATATTTGCCTACAAACTCTACCCAGGGTATAAACTTTCATAAATGCTTCCACGTAAGAAAGAATATTTTAGGAAATATTTCCTGTAAGTGATGTTTGTAGCTAGGTCTGAAGTTATTTTTTTCCTGATTCTAAGTTATTCGTAATTACTTCCAAATCTAGATCTAGTCTAGACCCAACTGTGCAAAATCAAAGGCAAAACTGTGAAAGCAGCAACATCTATGGGAATAATTTCACTCCTCTCAGAAGGGAGAACGTAATGCACAGTAATTGCAATACCCACAAACTGCAAATCTTTAAAACTGTCAGTAGTCCAGAAATGTGTCACTTAGACCACTGTAATTATGGGAGAAAAGGTGACATTCAGGGCTGGAAAAAGAAACATGCTTGTGGTAGAGTCTTTTTATAGGAAAATGTCACCTGTTTAAAAGCCGTTCAGAATTTTGGCAAGTTAGAAATAATCATGGCTGACATTACTTGGCAAAGAGTAGATGAAAAGATCAAAACTGGATAACAGATAAAAGCAATCTGGCCCATGGTTCCATCTTTCAATTTACGATGGTGGCAGCAATGTCAAACACTACAGATACTGACAAGTGGCATAGCATGAGCAGGTATGAAAGCAGAGGTAAAGTTCCCAGGGTCAATAAAAAAATCAGGCTGGCAATTTGAAGAAGAGAACAATGTGTTGCACCCAATTAGAAATATGTGTATGCGTAAATAATATATTATTTTCTTAGTTTTGGTGGAATATTAGATGTTAGCTACTGAGATTTACTAGGGCTTATGGTTACCCATGCAATTTTCATCTTTTCTTCTGTTGTGTATGCATCACATTATTTGAAGAAAATTTCAATCCTGTGAAAAACAACTAAATCCAAGCATCAAAAAACTCCCTATCAGAGAGGTTAAATTCAAGTTGGAAGTTTTACTAAAAATCCTAATTTCTGGTTTCTGTCTAAATAATAATTTTTTAATAGAATTTTCTGTACACAGACCACTAGGGTATCTTTTCTTGTTGATTTTAGTGGGCAGGGTTAAGAGAAATATTGTTAAAAATGTTCAGATCTACAGAACTCTAATAATTTAACTTTGCTTTGACACCATAGTTAGGCTCCCAACTTTTAGCACTGACATTGAAATAAGAAGCTCAGAGCTCTTAGTAACCAACATTAGGAAACGGCAGTTTTCCCAGTGATGAAAACTGACAATCAGAGGAAGCCAAAGGGACAAAGTATTTTAATGAGGTCTCACTTCTGCTACCACTTTGGCACTCAGTCATGGTATTTTGTTTTTAGACACTCAACAATGTCACTAGGGTATTTTTTGCCATAGTACCAAGTTTATACTTGGTTTATAGAGCCTCAGTTGACTCGGAGACTCTGCTTCTTGAATTTGAGTGTAATTTTAATACTATTTACCAATAAAGCCAAAGTAATTTTAATATCTAACTGCAGATGTTACATCAGCTTTTGTGGGGGGAAGTTTTGTTTCCTGACTTTTAAATGTGAATGTTTCTAAAACATCTGAAAAGTCTTTTATGGCAGAATCTACTGGTCCAGTATGGGAACACTGTAAATTTGAGGTCTGACTTTTTCTTTTTCATTTTCCTGGCCTATAGGAAAGTTGTTCTTTTATTTTAGGGAAGGAAAACAGGAGAGAAACTTACTCACCCTAAAAACGAAGATTCAGAAACCAACTACAAAATGTAAAATCTTTCTCTGTCAAGTAGAAAAGATCACCTTTGTATAAGCATGCTGGGAAAAAAACCCTGTTGAAAAAGTAGCCCTGACTGGGTGGGAGCTGGGATGCAGGAAATTGGGAGATTAAGGAATGTATATTGCTCAGTGCTCTTACTAAATCAGGCTGAAATGTTCTCTTTTTCTTTTCTTTTTTAAATTAATGACATTTTGAGAAAAAAAAATTCTAAAATTTTTGACCAGCTCTGGCCTTTGTATTAATTTGCCTTCCTAGGGCGAGGGGGAAGGCTGGCATTTTCTTTAACGACAGAGCTCAGCACCATCTGATTGAGTCTCTCAGATGAATTTCCAGATGCAGACTACAGCGCTTTCATTATATTACTGTGTAAATCTGTGATCTAGTCAGAGCAGTTCAAGCTTTTGATCTGTGGCCACTCTGGTGATGGAAAGGCTTGTCTGAAAGCTTTTCAAAAAGCCTCTTCCCACAGAGGAAGTACATTTGTGAGGAGGACCATAACTACAGAAAAAAATTGGATACTGATAGTAAAGTCCTGGCCTTGTTGAAGTCAATCAATATTTTCCATAGACTTTATTGTGCTTGGGTATTGCTAGATTCTCATGGAACTGAAGTTTCACCTGCTTCATGAGCAAAATCTAACAACAGTTTTAAAGGCATTAAATAAAAGAGTTATCCAACAACCATGGTTGTGATTACATCAAACACCTACCAACATCTACTGAGCTAATAAACCAGGAGGGTGTCTTGAGAAGGAAAGGGCTCCATGACAATAGAAGGAACACCTTTTAACACCATCACAAATATCACACTTCATCAGCATCACTTGAGACCATCTTTGCTGAACTCTTACTTCTCTCACAGGCACAAACTGTTATGTGAAGATAAAAAAAGGAGACAGAAAAAACAAAGTGATGATACCATGAGAACCAAGGGACTACAGAGACAATAGGAAGTCAATAGTAAAATCTGGAACTAGAAAATATTACTATTACTTTTATTATTATTATGGTTACATTAATAATTAAAGCTTCATGAAACAAAGGGTACTAAGAACCATATAACTTACATGACAACCTCAAAGTCTTGTTATGGCATTTGTCCCACTTTTTCTAGATCTTTGGTCATGTTCAGATTCCTTAAACACTTATTGAAGTGTTTGAGTTTCACTGATGTAAAGAATCTTGACAGATCCACCACTAATGTATACCTTAAGGGAACGGAGACAAGTATTTGCACCAAGACTTAAAGCTTTTGTCTTTAGACGCACTCCAATTTTGTATGCAAAGCACCAGCTACATGTTTGATGCACAGTAAAAATAGTGATAGTAGCAGGGCTAAACTGGAAGGGTATGGGAAGAGAGGTGTTAGCCATGGGAGGTTCAGGCTAGGTTCAGGCTAGACATAAGGAAAAAAATCTTCACAGAAAGGGTTGTTATGCACTGGAATGCGCAGCTCAGGGAGGTGGTTGACTTGCTTTCCCTAGAGGTGTTTAAGGTGAAGGTGGATGAGGGGCATGGTTTAGAGATTGGTAGGTATAGTTGGACTCAATGATCTGGTGGGTCTCTTCCAACCTGGTGATTCTATGATTCTATGATCATATGTTGTGAAAAGAAACTTACAATCCACTCTATTCTAAAAACATTCTGAATTGACCCCTAAGTCAATTTTCTTTCTCCTTCTTCCAGACAATATCATGGATAATGTTTTATCAAGGATAATTTTCCTTTGGTTTCCTGTCTCTTATTATATGATCTTTAAACTCCTCATCCCTACCTGTAGTGCTCTAAAATTCTGCATACCCATCAGCATTTCTCCTCTCATTTTCTTCCACTGTATGAATTTACTCTCTTGTCTAATGTCATGTGGTTCCTTTGACTTCTTTTTCCTGCTCTGGACCTGAAGTAGCATCTGTTTTTTTGTTTTTTTTTTTTTAATTTTCCTACTTTGGAAACCATGTCCCTGGTCTCTGCTTTCCCTCAAGCAGCCGTTGATCCCCTTTTGACTATCATTATTTTCCACATTCCAGCTCTTCGTAAAGAGACAATTAAAAAGAGGGACAACAGGATGCAGGAGTGTATCAGAAAGCTGACACTCTTCAGAAAATTGAAGTATATTAACTCTATACTTAAAATTAATTAGTGTATTAAATCATCCGTATTTTTCAGGGTCTATTTAGAATTACAGTTTGATAACGCTGATCGTGAGATAGCAAGCAGCATCCCACTTGATAAATAACAGCATCCATGCCCTGCACCACTTGACTTCAAGAACTGGAGTTCCAAACCCTCTCAGAATGGACCCTGAAGCCACAGAAGCAAAACATGTGCTGTGAAGTGAAGCAAAAAAAAGGCAAAAGAAGAGACAACAGATCTTCTTCAAGACAGGGTTCTTTCATTTCTGGCTACAATGAAGACTCTTTGTCTAAGGATTTGTCTGCATTGAAGACTGCAGTGCTATGAGGCAACATGCCTGCCTAGCTTCTAGAAGTGGTCTTGCCCCAGGAGTTTAAGTCCCAAGTGGGTGAGATAGTTGTTCTTAGTTATATTCTGTGCTGTAAGCAGGCTGTTTAGTTTAAAGTTTGTAGCCCTACGGAATAAACATACATTGTGGAGGGACAAGTACTTTTGATCTGATAGAAAGAATAGTGATTTCATACAGTAATAGCAAATAAAATAAATTACTTTTCCTGGACAGTAGGATACTTTAAACAAAATAAACAGAACATAGAAGGACTTCACTGCCTTTTTGTGATTGATTAGCCATGTTATCTGCTGGCTCTGTCTGTAATCTGCTAATTCTCCGTATCCTGCACCTTCTATAAAAGAGGTACCTAGAAGGAACTGTGGCCCGTTCAGATGCCTACCTGTGCTCATGCAGGAGTTGCTAGAGGGTTTCAGAGGAGAACTATTCAGGTGGCCAGTATATTCCTGTGCATAAGCTGATTGCCTCCCTCAGTTGATGCCTGCAAGATTATGTGCCCAAGAATTTCTGATCTTTTATGAAAAAAAGTTGTAAAGTTACATTTACAGGGAATGACTTGTGCTGGAGTCTAACTATATTTGCTAATTTGTGTACCAGCTGCATAGGCAGTTCATTCACTATGGAGAATGAGGGAGGCTAATTTCTCTTGCCAAAAAATGCATGGATGCTTAGTGGCAACTTTTCTAGCCCATAAAAGATTCTTCAGAAATGTCAACCTAATCCCTTGAAAAAAACACTTCACAACAGTAAAAAAGTTCTAAACATTTTATTTCCAGTAGGACAGAATAAAATGTTATGTGAAAACCACATGCTGAATCTGTCCATCTATTTTCCCCTGCAAAACATTTGCTAATCATGCTATTAAAGGGGATGAACATATTTTAGAATATTAAAATTTGATTTGGCAATGACAAATTTTAATATTAAAACACATATAATGACTCTTAGATTAAGCTTTTCTGATATACTTAATACCCAAGCTAAATAACTAATCCACAGAGAACAGGAGGTGGACTCAGTGGCTGAGTAAGATTACAATTTTAGGACATTCTGTAGAGGACACAGGGAAACACAACGTCATAGATTTCTTGATAATATTCACTGTATATTGGTTAGTCAAAACCACCTGGCTTATAAACCAGAAACAAATATCCTGTGTTCACACTGAAATCATCTCATAAGTCCTAGATGTGCCCTGCAACTGTGTAGTTCTGTCTTTCAGAGCCTAACAAAGGTAGAAATTATTGTGTGAACTGCATTTCAAACAATGACTTGTTTAGGAAAATACAGGTACTGCATAAATTTCATACGTTTTATTTATTTATTTATTTATTTATTTATTTATTTATTTATTTATTTATTTATTTATTTATTTCTGAGGGAAGAAATACTCTCCAAGAAGAGGTGGTCAATCACAGAATGAGTGGAATCTAGTAGTCATTAATCACACATGAGAATTCAGTGCATAATTCCTATGACAAAAGATTTGGCATGGGTTTCTAAATAGTTAAATAGTTTTCTTCTGCTTTTATGGTAGCATCAGGGCAAAGCATGAGAAAATGGAAACATCAATATAGTAAGTCCTTTATCTCCAAGTTAAGTTATTTTTTAATTATTACTGGATCTGTTTTATCTTTATGCAGACCAAGAAATATAGTAAGGAACAATCTGTCTACCAAATAATATATGTCAAGCAATGTGAATTTGACAAAGTATTTGGATTACTATAAATGCATACACCTATTGTAAAAACTGTATTTCATATACATATACTGTTATCTTCATGCATATCCCTACTTACATATTAGAAGCACTCATTAATGCCTATAATACAGCTATGCACGTACACTTTACACAGAGAGAAACACTCATACATGCAACATATAAATAATTTCAGGGAACACTCCTTCTGAAAACAATCTACCTGAGAGGTGTTATGTTTCAAATATAATACTGTAATATCTCTATCTTTTACAGAGGCAAACACAGAGAAACACAGCTGAAGTGAATAATTTCTGAACTTTCTTCTACCCATCTCAACAAAACAATTTTCTCTAAGCTATGATCTATTTAATAAATATTGGAAGTCCTCATCTTTCCTCAGCACATGCAAGAAATCAAAGCTAATTTATTTTGTCCTTAATGATTTGTAGATAGATTATTTCATGGACTATTCAGTTATATTTTACAGGATTTTCCAACAGTCTATAAAAAAAACCCGTTGTAACAGAAGAGCTGAAGATTTACATTTTAAGGGGTTTTACATATTTTTTTTTTTCCCACAGGCTGCATTAAAAATTATTCTCTTAGCTGATAATGATGTAATTTATTTTGGTAATAAACAGCCCTTTACAGGAAAATATACTGAGATTAAAAGAAATGAATCAAAACATTTTACCTTATTTAAAAGCATTCTAATGACTGTTCTGACTCGGATCAAAATATAAAATGAGATCTAAGAACACCTGAGAAGTTGCCTGCAACTTTCTTTGTAATTATTAAAAGGTTTAAATGATGAAATGTTATGTTAGCTGTAATAGGGCATGTAATCCAGCAATGTAACAATTTTTTCTCTCCAGCCACATCTATGTCACAAGAGTAAACTTTACCCTAAATTTTAAAGATGTCCTAAGGAGGTTGGTTGTTACTTGAATGATTTGCTTTCTAAAACCACTGATATATTATTTATATTCTCCAGGAAGAGAAAGAGAGAATTCGTGTGCAAACAGATGTCTCTGTAAAAGAGCAAGGTTTCTAGTATTTCGCATATCTATAGCTTAACACATTTTTGACCTGAACTACTATTTGCTTCCTTAGGCACCTATATGGAGAAAACAGTTTAAAGCCGGCAAGAGATAATGAAACCAGTTCTTTAATATGAGCAGGATCGGGCCCAACGTGTTGTTAGTTTTATGGAGAAGAAACTTGGTATTTTTCATGTGCCTGTTAATACAAACTATTCAGTTTTGCAGAAAAGATGTTGTCTTCAAGGAATTTCTGTCATCAGTATTTTCCATATTTTTTTTCTTGAACAGATATAGAAGCTCTTGACTTGACAAGGTGGGAGAGAAAATTAAATTCTGTGCACAGGCCTATCCTGCGAAGTACAGACATCAAATTGTGGGAGTCTTGATCTCTCAAAAATTGTTAATTTCTGCCTTTTGACACTGATCTACACAAAACCTGTGGAAGAAAATATATTAGAGAGAGGACATGTGTCCTAGCATGCTATAATGAACCACCTTGCACCACGAAATCCACAGAAAACTGCACAAAGAAGCAACATCATTGCAGAGAAAACAACAGTGAATCAAATTGTGCTCCCTTGCAGAAGACTCCCTGCAAGGCACAGTTTTTATGCATCATGTCTGGAAATGCTTCTGCTTCTCAGCTGATTCCTTGCTGCATGTGATGCGCTTGTGGGGGTTGGAGTGGGATGCTGGGCTCAGTGTTAGCTGGGCCAGAGAAAGTAAACCAGCAAAAGTGAACTGCCAGGCTCCTTAGTGCAAATCCCTGCTTAATGTTTATTTTAATGAAATAAAATGGAAACTCTGTTGCAACCTTTTTAATCACTCAAAATTATCATCCTTCTTTGTCACTGAAATAGCACAATAGATAATTGATCTGCTGAACCAAAACAGCACAACCCCCAGCAGTATGTTTGTGCTAATTCATGAGGGCTTTTTTAAATGAATTTGGGAAGCTATCTATATACCTACACAAAGGTCTTATTTTATTATTAACTGTAGTAATTCCATACTGGAACCCTAATATTATAGTGCAATTTAGTTGAAACTGTTGAACTTGTGAACTGTTAACAATGCAAATAACACAATAACGAAGAATCCAAACACTTAGCGGCAGCAAACTAATAATCAGTAACACTTTTATGCCAAATAAGCAACCAGGGAATTAATAATTTCCTCTCTCTCATTGCCATACCACTGGTGTTTCAAGGCATTTATCTTCCAAGGGAAGAAGCCAACTCATACTCCAGCCTGAAAAATGGGGGTGGGTTTCTCCTTTGAGCAAAGGTGTGTTTAGTGATGCCCACAGATATTTCCTGCTTTCCTCCCACTCCTGAGGGGGCTGTTGTGCGCACGGCTGCAGGTCACCAGCCCCATCCTGGGCTGAGCAAACAACACACATCTCCAGCACCTCTCCTTCGCAAGCTAATTTGTCTCACAAGAAGCCAGGAGGTAAGTAAATAGGTCCAGCAAACCAGGACATGCCTGTATACACCTGTATCAACAAGGATGCAAGCGCAATTATCTTACCTTAATGAACTTAATCTTTAATTTCACAGCTTGGCCCTTGTGCTCAGACTTTTAACAAAGGAGCTGAACTGTTTTAGTCCATATGACCACCCTTCCTCCAACAGCTGTGGAAACTTTAGCCACGACAAGGATTTTTGCCCCTTGTGAAACTGTCAAAAGCAATAAATATTTTTCTTTTTTTCCATCATTAGACCCTGCTAAGAAAGCCTGCCCATTGTCCACTGTAATTCCCAGCGCTCATGAGGAAGGAGCTTTATTGTCCCAAATGAATCCTGAAGTGTGAACAATGCGGGAAAGCGGCCACCCTTTTCGGGAGGGTGTAGCCGTGAGGAATGCAGCGCTTCCCCATGGACAGGCTCTGCCAAAAGAGCACTTGTGTTTTTTAACACTGGCCTTTCAGGAGGATGCTCGAGTTAAGGCATTGTGGCCCACTGTAAATAGATGCACTCGCCAGAATGGGGCTTCGTCATCCCTAATTAGGGAAGTAACTCCAGAGAGACAGCATGTCACTTGCAAGACTGGGCTCATTGTTGGGTTTGTGCGCGTCCCCACAATGTGAGGTAATTGGAGTTGTACCTTTTAGAAAGCTGCTAATTTCACATAGGAAGTGCTAACAAGACCTTTGTGTGCCATGTTTTCCTTCGTCCTTTCTAAGGAAGTTACAGAGCTCGAGTACTGGGAATGGCTGGGCCAAGGTCTGCCGGAGGAGGCTGCAGTAATGAACCACTTCAGCCCCCTGCCAGAAAAAGGAGGCCTAATTTTCGGGCCTGAGAAGACTAGGCTGGACAAAAGGTTCTGTTTAAGCTTATTATACAGGACATTCTCAGTGCCTACACAGCTTTCCTCGAAATGACCCTCTCAAAATAAGTGCATCAAGTTTGAGCAAATAGAAACATGCAACTTTCGAGGCTGGGGGTTATAGTTTTCTTTACAAAGCCATTTATATAATGTAAGCTGCAATTAGCGTGGAACCGAGCAACAAGATCTAGCAAGGAAAGTTCCCCTGACAAAGGACAGAAATTAGGGGAATAAGTAACAGTTAAATATCAGCTTCAGATAACTGGCTGGAAAGGCCTTTCAAATCAGTTGTGGATGTAGAAAAATAAAATCATTTTGCTCTGAGTCTTTTTTGCCACAAAATTTGGGTTTTAAATTGCCAACTGATTAATTCCACTAATTTTAAATTATCCAGATAGAATGGATCTGGGCTTAAAAAAAAAAAAGAAAGAAAGAAATGAAAAGCCTCTTGGCTTTTAAGCTTGACAATATCATCAAAATTTCTGTAGGAATTACATATAAAAAATCAAACAGTAATGAAACAAATTACTACTTACAGTATGAAAAGTCTGCAAAAGCTTTTTATAGACTTGAAATGCAGAAGTTATATAAACTACTCAGGGAAAAGAATTAGAAAATGACCTTTGCAGATCAGGGGCAAAAATGAACAGTCTTCAGGGGAAAAAAAAAATCACTGTTAACAATGGCTTTTAATGCCATTTTGCTTCCCTCATTTATCTAATAATTGTGGCAAGGTTAGGGTAAACAATGAACAGTGTGTTTTCACATATTCCACCTTTAGTGTCCTCCATATGAATTTCTAAAACACTTAAGAGAATAGATACATAAACCTGTGACCTTCAAATGAGCTTTTTGCTACTTCCAACATTTTGAATAAAAAAGGTCAGAAAATTGAACCGCTTTCGCTCAGTAATGAATTCCGTTCTGTTGGGTAAACAAAGCTAAATTTTAAAACATGGACCTGACATCTCTATAGCTCAAGAAGCTTTTCTCTTCTTTGGGTGTGCGGGGGCGGGGGGTGGGGGTGGTGGAGGGGGGGTGGGGGTGGGGGTGGGGGGGTGAGGAATGCAAGCACTCTGCCAGCCACCCCCTAAATCACTGCAGCATCCACCAAGGGGAGGAGGAGGGAGACAAAAATATTTGATTTTATTCAGCACACAGCAATGATTTCCAAGGCCAGGCCAGTGCAGCACAAATGTCTCATGGTTTTTAAGGATTTTTTTGCTTTTTCCACCCCCCGCCCCCCAGTGAATAATTGATCCGGTCTACACAAAAAGAAGCCAGTGCTACCCTGGTCAAGCTAGCTCCTACCGCCGAGGGCCTCCAAAAGTTACTTCAATTTCCGCCGCGCTTTTGTCTCTGAGTTGTCCTGGTTGAAAGGCCTGGTTAGGTATTGTTGCAAAAAAAGTCTGCACCCACGTTTATTTCCCCCTTCTCTAATTCATACTTCACATTGTGGGGTTTTGCTATTCAGGGACTGATTGGACAACAGCCCGAAGAATGGCGCCAGTGATTAAGCTCTCAGCATGGGTCTGGACTGTGGGTATAAACCCAGAGCCAGGGTTTGAATTCATGGTGCCTTTCTGCTTCCTCCTAGCACCTCTCGTGCCCAATATTTTATGCATCCTTTGCTGCAGGTAATGCATTCCTTCATACCAGGAAACGGAATCCATATAATTAGCCAATACATTAGTGCGCGAGCCCTTGAAAGTCCAGGGGTTGTGCTCCGGGAAGCAATTGCGCTTTGGTCTTGGTAGGAACTTGCAGGTTTTCAGTCAGGGTGGGATAATACAAAACCCTGAGTATTGTCATGACAGGGTATTCATTCTGCTTGACAAAGGCTACTTTTCTAGTGTCCCTCCAGGGGCACACAGGGGCGATGCTGGACACAGATTTGTTTATTTAGAAGCAGAGGTATGGTTTGCCCAGCCCACTGCAATTCCCAAACACCAGTCCTGACCCCATCCCCTGCCTCTTGCTCTACTGTGTGGCTTCCCCCATTGCTTTACGTTTTTAAAGTATGGCAGCTGCACAAGTCATGAAGTGTACAGATGTCACTCTGCGTCTTACATGTCAGTAACTGGAATTAATTTACATTTATTTGCCTATTGTTTTATATCATTTTATGACAATGTGCCACATAATATAATTTAAATCTTTAATGTACAACTAATTCTCTACCATTAATTTGTCAACATGATTACTGGATATGCCACCAGGAAAAGCTGGATGACTTGAAATATGTACAAGGCATTCCTGTAGCTTTAGAAGAGGCTTGTATCTGAAATGACAAAGGTTTACAGAACTTTTTTGGTCTGTCTGTAATTTTATGAAAACTACAATTTCAATGTAATTTCACAAACTGATTTATTCCAAAACCCAATCTGAAATAAAATAAAATGTCTAATATATTAATTACTCCAAGGAAAAGAGTCCCAACAGTATTGTAAGCAAAATGATAGTTTGATTCCTGAGAAAAGCAGCCTTCATAATGACAAATCCTGGCTGATAGGAGTTTAAACTGTCTCCCTGCCAATATTATTTTATTTTGGGCAGAGCAACAGTCTTTCTAGCTATGTGCTGGAATTGAAAAGCAGCTCGTAACAAAAACAGGTTGCAAATTTTTTGTCAGAAAATGGTGATTTGTTGAAACCGAAACTTGTTCTGGAAGCATACTGCAGGAGCTATAGCAGAGAAGGTTTCTCAGAGTAGGATTGCTGATTAAAAAATGAAGCAAGAGAGGGAGAAAGGAAGAGAGGGTGAAGGAGAGAGGGTTTTTCTCTGCCTCCCAGCCCTCCCCTCCAGCTGCCCATAGGTAGGAGGCCAGGGAGTTCTCCAGGGATGTGGGAGAGCCAGTTTCAATTAGCTCAACAATGTGCTTGTAAGGGGGAATTTCAGAGCACATCACCCTATTGCTTTTGGGGGCTGGATCTGCCTCCCATTTCTGCTGCAGCTTTGAGGCAGTCCCTCATTAATTTGATTTTTCTTCCCCTGTATAAAAAATGAATCTCTATGTGCCTCCCTTAAAAAAAAATAGAACACCCCTCCCCCCCCCCCCCCCCCCCCCCCCGAAACAAAACCAAAAAACAAAACCCAAAAAAACCACACAAAAAAACCCAAAGCAAGACAAAACCCATACTGAAGTGGAAGCCCTGACGCTGCAGCACCCACACCCGGATAATTCCCTGTCTGACTTCTCAGGCAGAGCTGGGGCTGGCAGCCTACCCTGTTGCTGAGTCAAGCGGAAGGATGCAACAGCATCTGTAAAGCACCATCAGAAGCTGGTTACCCAGGTTCCATGTACCTGATTCCTCTTGCAGTATCCGGGTATGACTACAGGCTGAACTGGACTCTGTCACGGTTCTGTAAGGCTACTCATGTGCTCACTTCTATATTATACAGAGGAAGTGGCTCTTACAGGTGGTCTTTAGACAATTCCTCGGTACAACAACAGAGCTTCTCTTTTTAACACTATTTTACAACTATTTCATTCAGGTGACCTCCCTGCAGTCACTGGGTCTCTGAACAGACAAAAGCTTGTGCTCACACCAGTGCCAGTTTGGGACCAGAGTACAGAACCCAGATCAAAATGCTGGGGAAACTATGAATAACCAAAATGGATGGAAACACTGCAATTAGTTTCTGGGGAATAAGTTGCTAGCGGAATATTTCATCTTCTCACACCATTTTTTTAAAGCCCATCTCCCTGCCTCTCCTCCTCACTCCTCTCCTCTGCCTTTTAGGGCTCTCACAGAGCTAAATGAGTCACCAGAACACCAGAAAAATATAGCAATTTCTTTAAAAAATGGTCTTGATTAAAAACTGAAATAGAAAACAAGATATTCTCTGAAAAACAAGTGTTTAGACAAAGCCTGTCTGCTTCAATTTCCCAGCTATGTAAGCTTTCTTGCCCTGAGAGTGACAGTAGATTCCATAAATTAATTGAAAATCCCTCTTCTCAAGAGCCTAAGTTATCTCTTCTTTGCCTGCAGCTCTGATTTAGAATAGGCGCTCATTTGTTTACTGTTTTAATTAATACTCCTTTTCAGTGTGGAATAGAGGAAGGGAAATGAACTGACTTGATAAACAGGTGTAGCTGTTATGTGTTATATTTGGGATCATTCAGGACTTGCAACAGATTAATCAGGCTTGACTGGACGTGAACCTCCTAGCAGAAAAGGTAGATCAACTCTGCTGGATGCCCAGTAGGTGAGTATTATTTTAACTGCTAGCTTGTGATATGAAAGGCTTAGAAGGACAGTCATCAGTGGAGAATATCTCTCTGTTTTCACCCAGGAAAGATGTCTGATTCTTTCCCCCACTGCTTAACTGTTAAGGAGACCTTGACAATATAAGCCACTTTTCATGCCCCCTCTGCTTCCCCTTCTAACCTCATATTCAAGGGGAAAGAAACAAATCATCCCATTATTTATAAAACATTTAGGTGTCACATTGGGAAAAATGCTCTCCTAGCTTAACTATGAATGATTGAAGATTTTTTTTCCTAAATGCAATATAAGTGTAATAACTGTTAAAGTGTCATGCTACACTGTGCACTGCCTTTGCACCCTGTGTAAAACCTAGCATGTTCAGAACAGAAACAAAAACCTTTTCTCAAACATTTAGAATTCTTAGTCTCACGGGCAAAAAATAGTTGAGTTTAGGTTTCCTCATTTTGAGGCAGTGAATAAATTATGTGATTTAACCATACCACAGCAGTAAAGCAACATTCATCTCATGAGTATCAAATCCCAGAAGAGACTGCATCTCTTGCTTTCCAAATAAAGCAAAGTCTAAAAATATACTCCTTTACTTCACATTTTGTCTTGGCTTATACAATTAATATGTGTACAGAAAGCAATGTGACATTAAAGATAAGTGAAAAGAATCAGAGAGCATCCATTTTTAATATTATCCATCTGACCTTGCCAGGCAGAGGCAACATGAGAACACTGCACAACAAAAAAGGCAAGTGCTTTAATTTTAACTGCATTACATTAAACTGCCTAGAGCTTATGGCTTTCAAATGGGACCCTGCTCACTAGTATTTCTTGCAGGAAGTTGGCTGAAAACCAGCTTCGGTGTCAGCTGTGAAGGCAGATGCTCACCCACCTTCTTGGAAAGAGATATTGTGTGTGGAGGTCTTGTATGCACTCATTGCAGAGCATAAGTTTGTGGCTGCACCTGGATTTCTTTATGCTGTTTTCTGTCAGGAAAACTAACCCTGGAGTCAAAGAAATTCAAAATGCAACACAGATTATTTATATTATGCATGGAACTCTGATTTTAACTTTTGATCACAATTTTACAACTACTGGAAGGGAGGATGATGAGGTATGGGAAAGGAAGAAAAGGATGGATAGCAGCCCAACTGAAATGTCCTTAGCATTTTACTCATCCCCAACATGCAAGAGAGCTCTGATGTATTTTAGAAATCTGAGATAAATATCCTCTTTAAAGATAGCCTCTAATATCTTGCTACAAACATCAACATGGGCTCCATGATGGCAGCTGATAGCCTAGGAATATCTACCATACCACAATAAATAATTTCTCTTATCTTGTTCATAGAAGTATAAATGCTTCCCTACCAGGGGGAAAAAAACAGCATGACAGGTCTACAAGTTAAATATTTTGGGGTTACTGCTGCATTCTCTCCTCAGGAGATTTGCAGCCTTGTGAAGGCGTAGCCTTCAGTCCCCCAAAGAGCATGGAGGCTCACAGTAGCATTTATTAAGCACCTCGTTAAGGGAGGCTTTGCCAGAGCCAGACCTAAATGTCTGCAGGGAAATCACAATCCAGTCAATGCATCCTGGGGAACTCACTCTGAAAACTTGACTGGGAGATGCCTTTTGCTTCATAAAAGAAGTACTACACCTGATTGCCAACATGTACCACAGGATCAATCAAATGTGCTTGTCTAAATTGGTATTAAATTTGTGGGGACTCTGGAAAGATCCAGACCCTAAACCCTGTATTACCAACCTACCATATTTTTGAAGAAAAGACAAGTGCCATCTGTAATACGTCACTCTGGGTAGAAGCGTGCATGTTCTGAATAAGGAACATGTTATGGCACATTTCTCCATTCTTGCCTCCTCCCAAACATGCAGTGGGAAAACACCAGTGGACATGATGTTGCTTGTGATCTGAATTGCTGCTGTTCTGGATCTTTCTCTTCTCCTGAGCATCCTTTGACAAAACACAGACTCATCCTATACTGGAGCATCTATGCCATGATTATAAACCAAGAAAGGGCAACCATAATTGTGATCTTCAGTTTTAAGTCACAACTGATTTTATATGTGAAACAAATGACTTATCAATGAAGTATAGGACTGTAAAAGTTGAGAGTTCAGAAAATACATTGCAGAAGTGGAACTTTATTCCCACAATTTTTGAGGATTTTTTCCAAAATGGTGAGAACTATATCTTATCAGTAACTTAAATTTGCCCTATGAGAAACAGCAGGAGGATGAAGCTCGTGACAGAAAAGCAAGAACTCCTTAGTCAATTTGCTCCAACAACTGTTATCTCTTGATCTCATTTTTTTGCATGCAAACACAAAATTTTCCTCCCAAGTCTCATTTTTTTTACTTCATTAAATAGCATAGGGCAGTAGGCAGAAGAGGTTTAAAAGGCTTATTTTATATGAAGAATTATCGCATCTTTCTGGCCTTCACCCAAGCCAGACACAAAAGGCTAAGCACCTGCATCAGCCTCCTGAAACTCCTCAGCTCTCCTGCCAAAATCTTCCTGTCCCTCCATGGTGATGCAAAGTCCTCAACTGCACGTAAAGTCAGGTACAAAGGTGTCTCTTTGGGGGAAGGTGTGCTCTGTTAAAATGTGTTTCATTACAGAATAAGAATGACATGCGGGACTGTGGAGTGTCACAGCTTTTGCTGGTACTTGAATGCTTCCCATCTTTTCACTAGGAATTTACTCCATTATTAGTGTTTATTGTGAACTTAACGCCTGTGACTGAGGTTTGGAAATTGCCCAAAACCTGCAGTACAGAACAGCTTCAGAAAACTGGAAGAAAAGGAGGAAGACAGAGGGGTGGAGGGAAGTGTCAAGGGAGTTCTGCAAAGCAAATAGATTATTATCCTTTTGTTTAAAATGCCATGAAGACTTTTTATCTGCTATGTGATACTTTGCTTGGAGGACCGGCGCATGCAAAGAGCGTTTCTGTGCACACCCCCCTTCCCTTGATTGCTTTACTGTTCTCAGTGTAGATTTATTAAATTTTGAATTAACATGTGTTAAGGAGGTTGATTTTGTTTGCTCTGTCACATAACTTACTTTTCTAAACACTTAGTAATAGCAGCAGTTAATCTATTGACCAATGGCTTAAGCAGCAGGTGGCTTTAAGACCAATGGGCCAGTCCTGACAAGGCCCACAGAAATTCCTAAGGATTCTTTGTTACCTGGGCTGGAATAGAGAAACTGCTTGTTTGGAAAATGTTTCTCCTCCCACAAAACATCTTCAGTATTAAGGGTCTTTTGTTAGCAGAAGGCTGAAGAGGGGGATTATGAAGGATAGTCTGTCACACAAATTGTTTCTTCTTAGACATATAATGCAACCTGCATTAAAAGTTTACAAACTAATCTAATGAAATTATCATTCAAATGAAGCATGTCTCGGAACACTAAATTGATGCCTGGACCTGCCATGCAATTTCCACAAGACTGCAATGCCTCTGCTGTTGTTATTTTAAAGTAAAACAAGGTTATTTTCTAAAAAAAAACCTCATCAGCATTCTGTTTGAAACAGGAACCCAGATAATCTGCAAGGACTCATTTCTTAGGTAACCAGGCACTAAAACATTAACAATTAAATTAGTTCCCATGTGTTAATGAATCCAGTTAATTACAGTTAACTGTGTGTTATCTGGGTCCTTATACCTTCTCCCTGTTATGCAGTGTAAATTCACATCAGAAAAGGAAAGCTGAGGCTTTAAAATTTATTTGGACTAGTTTAGTAGAAGTCAGCAGCAACTGCAGAAACTGAAACTGGCAGGTCTGCACTTCGTGAAACAAGGCTGTATTGACTTAGCTAAGGGCAATGTTCAACTATAACTTTCTTAAGGGAGGATTTTACAGTGCAAAGTGGAGAGAGACACCACTATCTCAAATGTGTCCACGCATGCACAGAAAGAGCAGTGGCAGTTTCACTTGCAGTGAAGAAATAATACTTGGTGAGTAAATGGAGACTTCAGGGTAGCATTTCAACTTCAACCAAGCTTTCTGTTTTGTCCTCATCTGTATTAGGAGAAAAATGGCTGCATATGTGTGTGAGTGCATGTATGTGTGTATACAGATACACACACATGTATGCATATGCATATATGAATACACACACACATAGACATATATATACATACTCTGACTCTTCTACTATAACTACAATCCTGCATTCTCTGTATCATAAGTAACAATTGCAAACAGCTGCACTGTAGCAACACAAAAAATTAGGAAGAAAAGAAACCAAGTTACAAAATATTCTATTACCTGATTTCCATTTGCTGGGGTTTCTTCATTATTTGAAGTGCACGCCTATCTATATGCTATGTACACATGTCTATACATTTATGCTATATACGCATGCACATGAATGCACCTATATGAACTACTATTGAAGAATTTTATGTTTTGGGGACACTGATCTCATCTGGGAATGAGATCCAGTAGCACCACTAGGTGCTACTGTAATACAACTAATTAATATTATTTTAATGAATAATAATAACACCAGTGTTTACTTTTAGTGTGTTCTCACTCTTGCCAACATATATTTTCATATTCTTTAATTTTCTTGTTCTCTGCAGTACAGATGCTTAGAGGGATCCTAATTAACTGTTCAACAACGGCACACTCATTTAGTTTTTCTCTCAAACTTATTTATTAAGCTTTGTTTATCAGTGGGAGAGTTTCTAGCACTGAGACTGCCAGGATTTACTCTAAGCCTCTTAGTCTGGTGTTTCCATGGCCCTGGCTCACCATGTAGGAGAAACTAAGAAAACCGTACGTACAGGTTTTGGCCCTCTTTATTTCAAGTAATCTAGAGCAGATGGTTCTTTTTTCTTTTTGAAGAATGAGTAGAAAGGCACCTGATTACTAAATAAGCTAAGGAAAATGCTGATTTTTGGCCAGGGGCTGGTAGAACACTACTGAAGTTTTTTTTTTCAGTTTGTCTGAGACTGTGTAACTGGATTTCAACATATTTTCAGGGCATTTCTCTGAACCAACAAATTCCCATGAGTACCAACAGGAACACCTTTGTTTGATTTCTCTAGGAGTATTCTCCAGAGACCTATGGCTAAAGCAAGCCAGAAAATGTGGCAAGGCATTTGCTCAGTGGTGTCCCCCCAGGCCCTTGATGCTCCTCCCAGAGCTCAGACCCTAGACCTGTCTGCAAGCCTCTTCTGCCCTGCACCTGCGAGGAAAGGGATTGTTTCTAGCCTCCCTCCAGGTTACAGCTATCAAGTGCTTAGTGGTTTTTTTTCTTCTGTTTCAGAGAGTAAATTCATTTTGTTCTTTCTTTTTTTTCTCCCCTTTCCTACCACGTTCTGCTTGTCTTATTGCTCCCTCTCCCCATTCTCTCTCTTGCTTTCTTTCTGATTTTTCTAACAGGTGAGGTCTCCACTTGCTAACCCACCAAATAATTAGGGTGGTGAGAATTAGTTGCATTTACTCTGGCTTTAGTCCTGGCAAGAGTGTTAGAGAATTGGTCCTCTTTTCAAGGTGCCAAATTAGAGGCTGAATCCAGGTGTGGTCAGAGGCAAGGGGATTATTTTCCTCCCATGAGGTGCAAACAAAGGCCTGTGCTAGGGATAGATGGGGTGGGGACAATGCTGCCTGCAGGAGGGCTAAACACAGCTCCTGACATCTGAGCCCTCACCACACCACAGCACTAGGTTGTGTCACCGGTTTCACAGCCTGAGGAGCTGTATTGTAGGGACCATGGCAAGGGAGGGTTCCTTGTCCTTCAACAAGGACAGAAAGTGTTGTACCCTCCTACTTCTCAAACATGCACTTGGGGAAATATATGTGATATACCCATCTGCTGCTGTGGGGTACGGGACAGTCTTCAACTCCTAGGGTGTGACAGTCTGCTGTACTTGTGCCTGCAGGGAGATAGTGTGCAGCCTTCAGGGAGCTGGAGTCCACTGTGCAAACCTGCAAACTCGTGATCAGGCCCTGAGCCTCAAGCCAAAACCCCCTCAGCTCTTGTCTTGGACCCAGCAACATAGGGCAAATTATGTAAGAAACTCTTCCTGTTCAATTGATACAGTTACTCACAGAATTTGGGAGGCCCTCTGAGAACCGGCTTGTTAGTGTTGACACAGTATTTTCCAGAGGGCTCTCCATCTGCATGTGGTATTGCAGTGAGCCTGAAATGTGCCCTTCTTTTCAGGCTAGGCCTATCCTCAGTAGGATGGAGAAACCTAAAGGTATGGCAGATCCCAAAGAGAGCGTGGGCACTGTCTCACCACGCAGGACTTTACATAAAAGGACAAGTTGAAGTAGCTGGTGACAGCAAACACCTTGCTACTCAAGATCTTTCACGAATGTCTAATGGATTTGGGAAAGAAAACCACAGCATGGGTATGCATGTTCTCTATGCTCATCAGCAGCATTGTAACTCCTGTTGTGCTTCAGAGTCCTTAAGTTACCCAGCTAAGCACCAGTGAACAGCAGGAGGGTCAAATAAATCATGCTTCATCTGATAGAATAAAGCTTGCTTTTTAATTAAAAGGTCAGAAGGGGCAGGTCAGTATGGATAACCTTACTGCTATTATTTCACAGAAAGAAGGAGATGCAACTTTCCTCATAGACCTTGGAGATATAAGAATTTACTGAGGAGGCAGCAAAGTGAGAGCCTCTGAGAACCTCTGTATGTTCCATCTCTAGAAAAACACTCTTTTTTTCTTCTCCCTTTCATGCAGATCATAAAAACCCATAGTTCTCAATGAATGCAAGCAGCTTGGAAACAGGGGTGGATCAGACCAACTGAAAGCCAAACCATCACAACTACAACCAGGAAGAAAAAGGAGGGGAAATGCATCAGCTGATATTTTTCTGCTCAGATCTTTCTTGGGTCCTGACAAGACCCTAGAAAACTGAATAGTGATACCATGCATGCCAGAGCGTGGCCTGGACATGAGAGCTTCAAACCTTCCTAGTTCCTTCAGATAAGAAGAGACAGAAGTAGCTGGGTTTTAATGCTAGAAGGGCAGAAAAATCAAATATCATTTTTATTGCTGTTGTTCTACTTTCCCTGATGCAATAAAACCAACTAGTGAAATTTCAGAAAGGGCAGCTCTGTGTGGAATGCCTCACTTTAATTATCCTACAGAGGACAGAGGGTATACACTATTGCCACTGCCACATATCTTTTATTGTTATTTCTTTGGAGTGGGCTATATATGAAATAGTAACAAACAACCCTTTGTCCTTGCCTCCAGACCCTCCGAATTTGGCTATGCTTTGCAGTTCATCTTTGTAATGAAGCTCTACCACCACTGTAGTTCTTTAAAAGGGTCATGGGGAATCATAGCAAAGTGGTATACAAAGGTAAAGATGTCAAGTGAGTTATGTTAACAGAAAAAGAACTACACAGTAGGTCAAGGTTTGGGCAACAGCAGGGATATTTTTGTGAAGATAATGTTACTCACAGTGGTGGTGGCTTCCTTTGTAATACATAGCTGCCCAGAGAGAACTGCCTCTATTCTCATGGAGTCAGAGGGCCATATTGGAAGGTCCTATGGGGTCTAAATGAGATAGACACTACAATTGTTTGTACAAATAAACTTTTACTGTATAAACAGCATGAACAGACTCTAGTGTAATGTTTTTCAATGCTTCACATTTTCAGGTTGGGTAAAAGACATTTATCAGCTTTTAAGAGCTAACATGGAGGTTTGCACAGTTAGTTTTCTTTTTGGAGGGTAACTAACTCTCCCTATGCCAGTACAAGGAAGAGATTTTGAAGATAAATCCCACCTAAACTTGCAGAGAAAAATTAAAGGAACGGCACAGGAGAATCTGCAGGTGACTGGTTACATTTATATTGTACACAAACTCAACCTTCTGAGAATATATGTCCAAACACAGGCT
This sequence comes from Coccyzus lansbergi, assembly GCA_033558105.1. Classification (NCBI taxonomy): domain Eukaryota; kingdom Metazoa; phylum Chordata; class Aves; order Cuculiformes; family Coccyzidae; genus Coccyzus; species Coccyzus lansbergi. The sequence continues at coordinate 70,919 of JAUMJK010000418.1, read as the reverse complement.
AGAATCAACCTCCAAGGAACACTAAGAGAGAAGGTTCAGCTTCATGGTAGTGCTTAGGACAGATCTATGGCATAGAAGAACTGTCTCATAGCATTCTATGTGTCCCATCTATGCATGTGGTGACACAACCTTCTCATCAGGTCCTGAAGCCACCCACTGGAAGATTTGGCTTTATATGCAGCCTGCACTTAGGCTGCTTCTCCTTGCAAAAGAAAGCTCATATAGGCCAAGACTGGACATTTGAAACCAAACCATAGGACTTTTTCTGGTCATAATACAGACAACCAGGGCAGGATATGTAAGTAGCCAGAGTGCATTCCTTGGCTTAGCGTGCTAAGGTCAACACAGATGCAGCCAGGTTGAGCCTGAGCTTGCAACCAGCTTGTACTTCAGACATCCCTAATGGAAGCACAAGTATTTTTAAATATTATTACAGGACCACTTGCCTTTGGAAGTCAGCTTTTAAAAGAAATACAGGAATATACCAACAACTCCACTGTAAGCACAAAAGATGCATTGCAGAGAACCCCATTGCTACATCAATATTTTTTAAATGTTTAAAGTGAAATTTCTCTCCTCATTTGAAAGAAATTTTTCAACACTGTGGGAAAAGTTGTCCTCCAGCTCACAGTTTTCTGAATAATCTGATTTCCCTCCATGTTCCTGACACTGAAAATATGCCCAGATCTGTCACTAAGTACTAAAGTTATTCTTCTTTGCATAAATTTATATGAATTTTTTAATTATTCTTTATTCTGCTATGAAAACGTAAGAAACCAGCTAAGGGAAATATTAACAACTACTTAGATGTGGAGCTTTTATGTGCATGAGTTTCTAAAAAATCCTCTTTTCTCCCACCTAGTACATATGAATTCATTTTAAGCCATAGCTGTCCTATAGGTCATAAAATGTGCATTACATCTTCCTTTAGAGAGAAGTCAGCAGGAATAAAGCTACTGGAACGGATGAATAAACAAATTATTGTTAAGGCTACATACATTAGAGCCTCTAAATAGTAGTAGGAAAATCTGTAGTGCTTCTACAACTCAAATATCTGTTTGTTCAATGGTCTTAACTGTTCATACAAGGTTCGTTTTGGTTTGACCCTGTTTGGTGCAGGTGGGAAGTGCTGTGTGTGGGAGTACTGGGTAAAATGGATGGTGGCTCTAGGACAGGGGAATCTCATCCAGCAGCAGAAACAGCCTGGTTGTGTGGCCACAAAATGCCCCCTGACTGCTGGCAACTGTGGTTACCTAGGGGAAATACATTCCTAATCACCTCATTAGCATGAGGTAGATTGCTCTGAAGGCAAAACCATACCTAATGCACTATTATATTCTGTCTTTACACTTTGCTCTTGATTTCAGGGAAGCAAACACACTACGCGGCTGAGACTTCCCACCACTCGGCATACCCTGCTGGTTCTTCAGATTTTACCTTTCCTGGCGAGGGCACACACACAGCATGGACTCACGGGTGTAATGCAATACAAGTAGGGGCTCCTCAACATTTGCCAATCTACGGTCTGTAGGTTCCTGTGCTTGAGATTATTGAGCACAGGAAAGTTTCAGAATTGTAGATTATGTTTACTTGGTAGAAGTTTTTATGCCATTCAGTCTTACTTGTACTCTTTGCCACACTGGTTTTGCTCCTCTTCAAGGTCTGTCTGCCTTTCTGACTGCCAGTGTGTTGCCTTGCCAATCTTCATGCCTGCTAGGATTATGCACCACCCCTTTTCTCTGCTGAACCTAACTGGGACAATTTTGCTCTCATTCCTTATTTTTGAGCACAAATAGGGTCTTCTGAGTGCCGTGATCCATTCTGTGATATGCATTCCCTGTGCTGTCAAGCAGCCCATACTCAGTCCTTAGGGCACTAGAGGCAAGCCTCATACCATTGCTGCTCTGGTGTGGAGGAGCAGGATGGGATGCCATCCATGCTTTGTAATCATTATTGCCATAATATGGCCTTACAAAAGAAAGAGTAGGCTGAAAGTGATCATAAACAAGATGGGGTTCAGCAGTAGGCATCCTTTTCACTGATCATTGTTTGGCAGCAATTTCTACCCAGTGGCAATATTCCTCTACTTTGCTCGCAGCTGAAAATAACTCTGAAAGTGCTTCAAAAGTGCTGTCTTTTAACTGAGCTGAACACCTTCCCAAATGGTTTTTGCTGTGGTGAGCATCTGCCTTTCAGATCAGGAGAATCCAGTCTCTTCCTTCCCATTTCTCTTCTCTGCAGCCTATAAACCACACTAAAATATGTTTTTTGTTTCTGTGCTCTCTCACGACCTTTATTTCCATAATGGATTCTTTGCCCACATGTTTGCTAATATTTCTGCCTCACTACATAAGCTGGCAGATGCCCAGAGTGTTGGTGCCTGTGACATGATTCCTTTTCATTCCCCATGCAGTTATCTGCCTGCAGGGTGGGCACGGAAAAGAACAGATGCACCTAACCTGGCACAAGTTGTTGCAGTGTTATGAAAAAAAAACACTTGCCCTTTCTGTAGTCATCTGTTGAGCTACTGGTGTTCCCTATAATGGGAAAGGGAGGTTCAATCACCACTTTGCTTCCTGTTGTGTCATCATTTTAACTATTTGCATCAACTATTGAATACGCTTACACAGTTCTAATGCATTTGCTGTGATTTACATGGACCTTTTGAAATTAACACTGCAAAATTCTTTAAATGTGGCCCTCATCCCTAAAACTTCCAGTAGCAAAGCAACCACCTGCAGAACTGTGGAAGTATCAGTCTCAAAAAAATGAACAAAGCATTTCTGTAAATTCCTAATGAGACAGGAAGGAGTTAATGTAGAGTCGATGCTGCTAAGCACACACCCTTTGCCCTCCCCACCAGAGGCAGCATAGCATTACAAACAGTACAACAGTAAAAAAGAAGTTGCAGGATCATCAATGCTCCCTCCAAACAAACAACCTTTTTCTCCTATAGAATTATGAAAAAAATTCTATATATTTTCTTCAGTGCTCTTACCATCTCTCAAATATTAGTAGCTTATTGCTAAAATGCATTAGAGGAAGGGACACGACAAATTAAAATACTTCTCATACATCATCAGTTTCTGTCTGTGTTTCAGTACTTCCGTTGAAAAATACAGTACTGGTACCATCCATCAGAAAGAAAAATAACCCCTTCAGGGAATTTCAAATGATACTTAGTGATGTAAAAAATGCAGTTCCCAGGGTATGCCAACATTAAGCATAAAAATGAAGTCTCCCAGATGGCTGAAGGTCTTCTGTGTAAGAATGGTTGTTGAGACATGCATTACAAATGCAACTTTCCCTCCCATTAAGTCTTCTCTGTGTGTTACTTCATGTCTTTGCCTCAGTTTCCTGACATGGGAAAAGGGAAATCATTTCACATTATATCAGCCCATGGTGCTAGTTGAGCAATGACTCTAAAAAACATGTTCAACATGCAAAGCACTACCCCATTTAAGGACTGACTATCATTATTATGGGTTAAATAATAAATATATACTCTGAAAATATTGTTTTGATGTATTATATTTGTTGTTGGCTTTTCAAATTTTTTCAGAAACGAAAGGTTTCAGGAAATGAAAGCTCTTCTCACAATGAAAACCTCATTTTGTATATTTGCTTCCCAGAGGAAACAAGTCAAGGGCTAAGTCTAATAACTGTGGCTACTGTCTTCTCATTCAGAGTAACTTGGAAGCTGTTGTGGTTTGTGATAGCAACTTAGCTTTAAGGACTCGGATCCACACCCAAGAACTCAAGGAGCTCCTGGCTGGATTCAAATGCTAATCTCTCAAAGGTTTTGCAATTTATTTTTTAATAGTCCACCTCTGAGACATTCATCTGACACTTTGACTATTATGTTACCTGGATTAAAAAAGGTGCTAATAGGAGTATTAGCCAGGTTCTTACACACAGAAAGCTTTTGCAATTACAATACCTCCTAAGTCATTCATTCAGGATTCTAGGAAAAATAGAGCATTTTTACTTTCCAGAGCCTTTCTTTTTGTAAAAAAACCCAACCCTCAAGAAGTGCTTAAATTTCTGTGTTAAGAGATTTGAAAAATGTATAGTCCTTGTAAATTAAATACTACAAGTTCTTAGATGAGTGATCCCTAAACATTTATTATTCACACTAATATGATTTAATTCCAACTCACTGTAAGATTTATAGAAATTAAAAGGCTTCATATGCATAAGGGTGATGAAAATATAATCTAGTTCATTAAAACTTTATACACAAAACTTTATATTTCACCGGTATAGTTATTGCTGGCATGGTCTGTGCTCCAGGAATGTGCCACTTTGGGGACTGTGCCCCGAGACTGTGCCAAGTCGAGAGCAGCTCCAGCTCTTGGCAGTCTGTGTGCTGAGGGGTCTCCACCAAGACCTGCTGTGCCAGTGAGATGGCTGTGCGTTTCTGGGTGCTGACGTGACCTTTTTAAAGCTGCAAACACACCAGGTTTTGCTCCTCTGCCTATGTCATTTTGACATTGTGAGGGGCCGCAAATGAACTCGGGACTGGAGCAATTTCCTTACAAAAAAAGGAAGCTGCTGGAAGGAAAAATGTGAATGGACTGTGGAGGTTGTTTCTCCATGTAGGGGTTTGAGAGGCACGGTTTGAGGAAGAAATTTCTGTTATAATTATGTAGCAGCATTCCTCTCAGCAGGAGTCCTAAGGAATTAGCAGTTTCTCTGCCATAAATGGCACGTACAGTATTTATGACAGCAAATCGGTACCATTGACATTTAATTGTTACCTGTGAGCTGTAAGACCACTGTTGAAATAGAAATGGGAGGAGTTACTTCTAAATTAATTTTCTTTTTTAACTATCAAAGCCACTACACACAAAGCTTCAGCAACTTCAGCAACTGTCTTGGTTGCACACCAAGGATTTCACTGAGAACGTGTTAGAGGGAATCAGAAAGCAGAGAAAAGGTCACAAATAAGCACCTTAGGAACAATGAAAGCTTTTCTCCATGTAGCAGTGGGAGAGTTGCTAGAAAAACTGAAAAGGTATTAATCAGAAGTGGCTATAAATCCTCTGGAGTTTTGCTCTTATAAAACTCCTCAGAGAAAGTCTTGAAGGAAATGCAGGTCAAAGCCCAAAAAAGCTCTTGATCAGAGATTGCTGGAGGAAAATCTTCCCAGATGCCATTTAATAGGCAGCAATCACCCCAGGAGTGGGAAAGCCAAGTACGCTTGAAACATGGTTGCAGTTCCTAATAGGCCTTGTCACACTTAAGGCACTGCAAGCTCCATCCAACGAACAGCTGAAGCTGGCTGGCGATTCATAAAGCCAACAGTTTAAAGTTTATTATGATGAAAGCACTTAATGACAGCCATCGCTAGGGGCCCATCATTTATAAAGCTGTGCTGAGTATTAGACATGTAGCATGACCACCAATTTTATGTCACAATTGCTACCATAAAATGACCTTTGGTGATTTTTACTGCATGTGGTGGACAGCTCTTCTTTTACATTAGTGCTCTGTGGCTTTTCTTTGCAGACTATTATGCTGTCTAAAGCTTATTTGGCACTGTCGTGAGTCTCAACCCTTGTTATTACCCCGAAGGCCTGTCTAAAGGAAAACTCTCACGTTCTATTATAGCACTCCAATAATTTACAGATCTTACCATCCTTGGTTAGCGTCATAATTTAGTTCAGATATTTCTTCATTGTTGCCATGTTTAATAAAATCCCTCTGTTTCTATAGATCACACTAAATTTCCTATCTGGGCCACTAAAACACATATGCTCCTGTATTACGGAGACATGGATAACAGGTTTTAATTTTTTGTTGTTAGTTGAAAAGAACAGGAAGCAAAAGCAGCAAACAGTAGTTAACCTGGGAGAAGCCTCCTTAAAGCCTTAGGTATAAATGCTAGACGTTGCACAAACACCAGACGTAATTTCAGTGCATAATGCACAAACATACATTTGCATGTGAACAATACTACTTAATTACCTTTCAATTTTTAGACCTACTTTGTATACTTAGGAAGTGTTTGAATATACCAGCACTTTACTGTCCTGATGTAAAGCATTACCAGTAAAGTGGTCTGTCCATGCTACAACACCTTTAAATTGTATAGATAATTTTATAAATGATATAAAATCTGTTTCTAGTCCATGAAAAAACACACCAGCATCGCACACTGCAATCTTGAAAGGATTTTAAATATGTGATTTCTGCTGGTACCTACTGTATTGGGTTTTATATAAAGCTTTTTTCAATAAGGTAAATTGTTACATGACAAACTCATCTTCCACCATTATCATCTGCTGTTTGTGTTTAACAACAGGAGTCCTGGTCTAACAAAACTGTTGTAATGGCTGTACAAATTACTCAGCTGAAAGCTTTTCACCAAACCAAACAGTATTAATCAGCAGTTCTTATGAAGGTGCTAATTAAAAACAATTTTCTTCCTCAGTTTGCAATACTAAGCCATCTTCATTTGCACAGTTTCCAATATACAGCTACTGTATACACTCACACTTCAGGGCCTCTATTAACTATTGAATCTCCTATTACCTATTTTATTACATTCCTGTCTCCCAAGTTTAGAAGCTTGTTGACATTTTAGAAGTCACAGCATGATATGTTTAATCATTTTAAAAGTACATTAATTGAAGTCAGAGTCAGGAAAAAATAACAGGTCTTTTAGTATGCAGGCTCTGGCAGGGCACAACACAGGCCGAATGTTCAAATCCTCTTCTGCCAGCATAACCCATCACCCGGGGGCAACATTTTACAATTGAAGGAGGTCTAATGCAGAGAATCATTACTTTTTTTTTTTCCCCCACATCTTTTTAATAAGCAGTCTTCCACAAGTGACACTGTGTTGGTTTTCTGCAGGGAAATGCATCCAAAATAAAAGATATGTTCTGTTACTGAAGGCCTATCGCTCCTTTGCTGTCGTCAGCCACGACAGCTCTTTGTTTTTGGGGGCTTGGCATCTGTTGAGTTTAACCCAGATTCGAGGGTCAAGATGTTTCTTCTCAGGCTGCGGAATGCCATCTGGACTACTGCTCCACGCATCTTCCCTCTACTTTACACACACTTTATACACAAGAAGACAATGAAGATCCAATGCCGCTGTTGGACAGAGATGGAAAATATCCAGCTTTTACCCAGCCACAACAAAATGATGGGCTTTCTGGCAGCAAGCCAGCTGCTGACTAAGCAAAGAGCCTCAATAGGCTAAGCCCTTTTAAAAAAAAGGGAAATAAAAGTTAGGTTTGTTACATTCAGCTGTTTGAACAGAGTCCACAGGTTGGAGAGGGAGATGGGTGTTGCAGAAATGCTGCACTTAGTCTCAAAAAATCTGGAGTCAGTTCTAGAGTGTACTGGCTGCTTTTGAAATGGTTATATGCAAATAATATGGCAACACTGTCTGTGCCTCAGGTTCCCTCACATGGGGAATGGGCGTGATTTGAGGGGGTCATCCCCTTTATGGAGAAACATTCAGCTGCATATTCACCAAGTCATGTACTGGTTTTCTTTCTGCTTTATGGGATTTTGCATCAGGGTGATTTCACTTTGGCTGGGTTAAGTGAGTGCTGTCGCAGTGCAGATGAGAATAATATTGAAAACCAGCTTGTAAAACCATCTTTCAAAAGATGCTAGTGGGCTTACAACCAATGTTAAGCTACTGATTTGTGACAGCAAAGGCATGACAAAATGTCTTAATCAGACTCAGGAGAATGTAAAAAGTGAATAAAAAGACAGAAAGGAAAAAAATTCTGTCTTTCTGGGGAAACAACACAAGATGACCACATTGAACACAAAAGCTTTTAGATATAATCACCAATGCACACTGTCTTAGCACCTTTCTCCAGCATCTCAAAACATTCCACATGAGCTAAAGGAATCTGCAATTTGACATCACTGTTCCTTCCTTGATTTAAAGAAGAAAACACACCTAAAGAAATCGAGGCTAAACCATGCATTTATAATTTGCCCTGTGGAAAGACAGAGACCTGGTTACTTCCTCTTTTGCATTAGGGAGAGCGGGTGAAAGACAGTAATAAAACGCTGCTCTGTTTCAATCGCAATGTGTTACTGCCTTTTCCCACTTCCCCCTGCCGTATCAGCTGTGCCACCTGCCATATCAAGAGGTGGATCAAAAGCTCCACCCACTGCATCCTCTTTTGTTCCGGGAACAGTGAAGGAGAGTTGTAATGGAGATATAACACTTGATAAACCCCATGCAGCCAGGCTCAAGATGTAAAGATGCTTTTCATGGGGGGAACAATTTTAATCCTGCCTCCTTCCTCATGCAAACATGTAGCCGTTAATCCAAAGGTAAAACTTGAATAACTTGTCTAATAAGGATTTTGCAGCTGGACTGGTACCCAGGGTAGTAAGTTCTCCTGCCTCATCTCACATTCTTAAGAGATTTTTCATATTGAATCAAACTTATTTCCCAATCAGAAAGATTTTTCCCATTGTTTCAGAATGCTATCAGACAGGACTAGCTTGTAATTTTTAAGAAAGCCTTTGCCAGACCTCACAGCAGGAAACTGAATATATTTTTTCCCTTTTTCTTTTATATTCTGAAGATCACAACTCATTGCTAGTGGCACCAGCTGCATTAGAGCTGCACCCAGGGGAATGGATGTCCACAAGAAGATCATTTCCCCCTGCCATTTCCCTCTGAGAAAGGAGGAAGACACAAAATTGCTCTAAAACCTACCAACACACATGAAGAAAAACTTGTTTCAGCCTAACATTTTAATTCCTGGTGAAGACAGTATAGCTCTCGCACCATGTCATTCATCTTCAAAGTGCTTTGCAAACACAAAGTAATTAAGCTCTGCTATAGAACACAGTAAAATACATCATTAAAAATACATCAAGTATCATAGACCAGTTAAAGCACATCATATGAAAGGCTCTGATATATATTTATAAGCATGGTTTTATAAACTGCTCCACATTTTCTTAGCAAAGATATTTAATGTACTAATAAACACTGTATTTTTAATAAAATTTGAGAGCTCAGGAACAATTAATCAAGTCCTTATTAACACAGGGGACTCTAAGAGATGTCTCTAGAAAAGAACACTTTTAGTACATCTTATGTAGTAAATCTTACATCTGTGAGTGTTCAATATCCATTTTAAAACAAACAAACAAAAAACAACAACAACAACAAAAAAAAAGAATAAGAAAGCTTGCTTATATATCTCTAGAAATATCTACTTGGACCAAACCTGCAAGCACTTATGTAGATGAGTAACTTTACTGCCTGTGGAGCTCCAATATGAGTTTGCAGGAGGAAGCCTAAATGCATCTTTGGTGAACAAGCCATCAATTACACACTTTAGGGATGGCAGCACCTGTGCAAAGCCTTCAACTCAAATGAAGGAGACTAAAGAAATAAAAAGCAATTATCAGCTACTAATTTGAGTAAAACAGTTTTATTCTTAAAGCTAAACCCACAGTTCTCAGTGGCTCTATTTTTGGCAACTAACAATCTTTATTAGGCTATTGTATAGCAGACAGTCAAGCCTCCTCAGAAACAAAAGGTTCACAAAATCTAATATTTCACTATTTTTCACACACCCTTGTTGATTATAAAGATTTCTTTGTACATGTTTTTAGAGAAAACAAAGGCACTGTTGTGTGAGACAAGAAAAACAAAACTAATAGAACAAGAGACGCCTTCACAGCAATTTTAAATTATTCCTAAATGCTGCCGATTTCTTTCTAGACAAGTATCTTCCAACAAGAGTTTGAATATGAAACTCATACCAGCTATAAGGGAGACATACTACTCACTTCTAGAATAAATGGTTGGTTTGCATTGCCCCTGATCTTTATCTAACACTGAGAATAGGCTGCTTTTTATCAAAAGAGGAATAAATTGCTGTTATTGTGATGTTAGCCCATCACTTGGCATTGCAATTCAAGTTTTTGTGAGAAAGAAATGTATGATCTAACTGCGACTTGACCTATGCCTTCTGAGATCCATCCAGGTGCTCTAATGGAGCATAAAAAGTATTGAATACAAGGACATGCAAACTGGTAGTGAAGAAATTTGTTTGAGAAGAAGAGTGAAGAGAAAGGGCCTTTCCTGAGCTTGTGGTTTACATGCTGCCCAATTTGTTAAATATGGAAGAATGTTTACTGCCAAACTGCAGTTCTTTTAATAAATGTATTTCCTCTACACTTCCTTGCATCTTGTACTTCCCTTTCTCAGCCATGCTCCCTGCCTCTCTCTCTTTTTCGACCATTTTAAAAGTCTTGTGGCTATAAGAACCTGTACATAATTCTATAATGACCCATGTTATTTTTCTGAGAAGTCACTAAAATGGACTATCAAACTGTTCAAAAAACTTAAATTGCTACTGTTACTTTGTAGGATTTTTACCTTTCCTGGTACAAAAAAAGTCACATTAATTGTTTATCAAATACTTGGCCCATAACATATCACTATACAAACTAATTCAAGGGAGATAGTTTGATTGCACAATAAAATGCTGTAGCTGTTAGAGTGTTCCTCAGAATTTATCAGAAAACAATGTCTTTTTTTTTTCAGAGCTATTTCTAGGACAGCATCATTTAGATTTTAGTCCTGATAAAGGCTCACTTTCCATTCATAGTCAGAACCTAAATGTGCTCTTCTTGTACCTAAACAGATAATAAGCACTCAGCACACTCCCCCTTCTTGACATAACACACTGAGACTAATCACACATAATTGGAGAGGAGGAGCAGAGGGGCTGGGCAAGCTATTGTGTCCAAAGGACAAATGGTCAGTTTATGAGGCTTTTGTCTGGTGCATAATTTCTTATCCATCTACAGGAGGAAAAGTCCTGCTGGAAAAAAAACATATATATACACACATATATAAAAAAAACCTTCAATGCCGAAGCAAGTGAGGACATTTCAATCACGGATAGAAAAAT